>JAVKLA010000027.1:36539730-36561812 GCA_034782735.1 Sagittarius serpentarius | reverse complement strand
CTCAGTTCAAGAAAGACATGGACCTGCTGGAGCAGGCCCAAAGGAGGGCTACAAAGATGATCAGAGGGCTGGAACACTTCTATGAAGACAGGCTGAAAGAGTTGGGGTTGTTCAGCCTGGAGAAGGGAAGGCTCCGGAGAGACCTTACTGTGGCCTTCCAATACTTAAAGAGAACCTATAAGAAAGATGGGGAAAAGCTTTTTAGTAGGGCCTGTAGTGATAGGACTAGGGGAAATGACATTAAACTGAAAGAGGGCAGATTTAAATTGGATATAAGGAAGAAATTTTTTGCAGTGAGGGTGGTGAAACACTGGCACAGGTTGCCCAGAGAGGTGGTAGAAGCCCCCTCCCTGGAAACATTCAAGGCCAGGCTGGATAGGGCTCTGAGCAACCTGATCTAGTTGAAGGTCTCCCTGCTCACCGCACAGGGGTTGGACTAGATGACCTTTGATGGTCCCTTCCAACCCAAGCCATTCAATGATTCTGTGATTCATTCTATACGAGGAAGACAGTTAACTATCCCAGCTGAAACCAGGACAGATAACTACAAACAGGTAGGCACTATATTTAAAATATAATCAGAACTTAAATTTATAATGTGTGTATGTATGGAGGTTTTTCAAAATGTTTCCCACTAAAACACTCAGAAGAATCAGCATAACTGATGAGATCTTGCACTTCTCTTACTTGAACTTCTTAGTTTTCTGTATTTCGAAGCATTATGCCATGAGAATGATTTCCCCGCCCCAAGTCAATAATTAAATTTCTCTAAGTACTATTATGCTAGAAAACACCAACATCAGCAGTGCCTTTTCAGCATGTATTTTCATGTTCTGAGAAACCTCTATTAATTAATTATGTTGTATTAGAGTAGACTGTATCTTACATTTGTTGATGGCTTTTTGTTTCAGTTTGCTGTTGGTTGGCATTTTCAGAGAAAAGGCCTATGAACTATAAAGCTGTAGATTTGCCCAGCTGTTGTGGGTTAATCCCACCAGGCAGCTAAGCCCCACACAGCTGCATGGTCACACCCCCACAGCAGGGTGGTGGAGAGCATCAAAAGGGTAAAAGTGAGAAAACTCATGAACTGAGAGTTTAATAGGTAAAGCAAAAGCGGCATGTGCAAGTAGAGCAAAATAAGGAATTCATTCAATACTTCCCACTGGCAGGCAGGTGTTTAGCTGTTTCCAGGAAAGCAGTGCTCCGTCACGTGTAATTGTTACTTGGGAAGACAAAGTCCATAGCTCTGAAAGTCCCCATCTCCCTCCTTCTTCCCCCAGCTTTATATGCTGGGCATGATGTAATATGGTCTGGAATATCCCTTGGGTCAGTTGGGGTCAGCTGTCCCAGCTGTGTCCCCTCCCAGTTACTTGTGCACCCCCAGCCTCCTCGCAGGTCGGCCAGCATGAGAAGGGGAAAAGGCTTTGATGCTGTGTAACCACTGCTCAGCAATAGGTAAAACATTGGTGTGTTACCAACACTGTTTTCATCACAAATCCAAAATATGAGCCTCTGTGAAGAAAATTAACCCTTTATCAGCCAAAACTAGTACACCAGCTCACTATATGATGATGCCTACTTCTAAAGATGGTGCATAGTGGATTAAACATTAAATTCCCTTGCTTTAAACTCGTTAATTATTTTATGGACTGATAAGTCCATACATTCATTTTAATTGATGTTATTGCCAGCTTTTTCGTATGATCAAATCCTCATCGTATTTTGCTGGTGCTGAAGCAACAGTTCATTAAAGGCTAGTTTCTGTGGCACAGAGAAAATAATTTGAATTTCTGCTTGGTGTGCCTTTTTTTGCTTTTATAGGAAATCTTTAGTATAAAGAGTTTTAATTTTTAACTTACAACATGTCTTTAGGCTTATCTATGCTGATAATTCATGTTGGATATCTGAAACATATTGAACATCGCTTTTCATGATTATATTTTTGATAAAATATTGAGATAAAGTAAGAATTTTTGTTTACCATGCTGTCATATTCTTAGAAATTATACATATGAAATAAAGCACTGAGTTACATGGGGTTTAGTACACCTATTAGGGATGCACATAGAATACAAATAAAAACTTGTATCCTTTGGTTAAAATCCATAATCATGTTATGTCTTATTAATGGCTTACACTTTTTAATTAGCCATTGTACTCTCTCTCAGAAAGACTGCCAGAAAGTTGAGTGTTCTTTTATTTTTTCTTTTGCTTCTCTTGCATTCCTGCATGGTGTATTTCTATGCATAAAATATTTCATGATATATGGGAATTGCCAGAATGACAAATTGAAGATGCCCGTGATGCCACAAATTTGTTATTAAAGTATTTGTGAGATGTGTAATGTGAGTTAGAATTCCTTAAAACTGTGAGAAAAATCCAGTCTCTAATATCATGAGAGGGTGCATTTGTCTCTGTGTTGTCACATCAAAAAATAGACCATCATCTTCTGTCCTTGAATTCTAAATCTAAGCTTTTGTTATGTATATATATATTCTGAGAATTGAGAAGGGATTCCAAATTGATTAATTTACAGCTCTTGAACAGGCAAGGCAGTTATTGTATGTATGTGTCATCTGGTTAGTTGATGCTGATGGAAAGGAATGTTTCCCCTGAGGTATATTATAGTTTCTTTTTTCTCTTGTGTGTGGATGGGGAGGGGTGGCATCTCCCTTTGGCTTTAGCTTTCATTTTTTTCTTTGTTTAACCACTTGCAGTATGTGCAAAACACTAAAAGATTTAATTTTATCAGAAAACAATACTGCATGGACTGGACAGTGCTCCAGGATGGTGCTAAGGTGTCCAGCCGCTGAGTCTTTCCTTTATTTTCTCTAAGCAGCAGCTCAAAATACTTGCCAAATTTGTTTTATTTCATTTTCTGTGTTTTAATATCTGGTCATATCTTCTCTTATTCACAATTAGTAGATTCTCTAGATTTAGAAAAGTCCTTCCATTTACTTGAAAAGATCTGTTTGCCAGGGGCACTCTCTTCTCTTCTTTGCTGCTCTTCACTGCTCTGCCCTCCTCTCCTTTCTCTTTCTTTCCTCTCCTTTCTCTTTCTTTCCTCTCCTTTCTCTTTCTTTCCTCTCCTTTCTCTTTCTTTCCTCTCCTTTCTCTTTCCTCTCTTTTCTCTTTCTTTCCTCTCCTTTCTCTTCCTCCCCCCTCCCTCTAGCCTGAAATATTTTGCATATCAAAACTCTTGCAGATCCTGTGAAGAGTGAACTTCTGGTCAGCTGAAGTAACACAAGATGAGAGTAGATGATCTAAACTTCCTTTTAGCTTCAGGATCATTTATGAAATCTGACTGAATACCTGAGAAAGCGGGTGGCAAAGAAACCCTATGAAGTTCCAAGTTGATATGACTAGGCAAACTTAATGATTTTCCAGAAAATGTGCTTTTGTTGCGATCTTTGGTTCCATTCAGTCTAAAAAGACAATGAATATTCAAAGTGAGGTTTTTTCCCTCGAATCTCTAAAGTTCAAGTACAAGCTTCTACATTCTTGGATTTAGAAACTGACATTAATAGATGGAGACAATGATGAAGTCAGAATTTGACGTTACCTGACAGAATAATATAAAAAAGTATTTTCATGTTAATTATGACACATCCTTTAAATAGGCCACTTGTGAGAATTAGAGAACCAATTAATGAATTATCACTTATTCTAATAATAAAAAAGGAGAAAAATCGTTATCCTGTGATGAAAATAATGAATGAATTATACCCATATGAATAATATATCTCTCTTTACTTATGTATACAGAAGCAGTTGAAGCTTTCTCTGCTCAACCAGATCTTGTGGAATATTACATGGGTTTTGAGCTTTTACATCTGCCATAGGAAGGAATTCTGTAACTTGCTGTTACTCGCATCTGGAGTACGGTGTCCAGCTCTAGGCTACCCAGTACAAGAAACATACAGACTTATTGGAACAAGTCACAGGGTCACAAAGATGATTGAAGGGCTGGAGCAGCTTTTGTATGAGAAGAGAATGAGATCACTGGAGCTGTTCAGCCAGGAGAGGAGAAGGCATAGGGGGATCTTACCCATGTGTACAAATACATGATGGGAATGAATGAAGAAGAGGGAGCCAAACTCTTCTCAGTAGTACCCAGAAGAAGCAATTGCCACGCATTAGAACATATTACATTCCATCTGGATATAAGAAAGCGTTGTTTTACTGCAAGGATGGTCAAACACTGGAAGAGGTTGCCCAGAGAGGTTGCAGAATACTCATCCTTGGAGACCATTCATAACTTGGCTGGGCATGGTCCTGGGCAGTCTGCTGTAGATGATCCAGTCTGAGCAGGGGGATTGGACTAGATGATTCTCCAGAGGTCTCTTCCAACCTGAATGATTCTGTGAATCTATGATTCTATGCTAAAAAAACAAAAAATCCAAAAAACCCAAGAGACATCTTTCTTTCTTTTAAATGTGGGCAAAAAAATTAATGGGAGAGTAAATAACTTTCCCTCTGCTTACTATAAAAAAATGTCTTCTTTTATTTTGTCTGTTAACTTAAAGTTTCACAAAACATCTAAAATTTCTATAGAATTGTTAACATTTATAAATTATATGATTATGAAAATAATCTGGGAAACAAACGTTTTGGTTTTTAATTTTTTTTTTAAGCAGGAAAGAAATGAGGATTTTGAACTGGATATTTGCACATTTATTCTTTTGTTTATGTCGTTCCTCCATAAATTATTTTAAATCTCTTCTGATTCTAACTTGCTTGTCATATGACTGGCAATAAAAACATTTTACATCAATCCAGCATCCTTTGGAAACAACCTTCTGTGGCTGACACATTGAGAACTACCAGGAAAATGCCTGTTCCTTTACGATTTGTAAGAACCAGAGTACTATATTTTTCCTTTACCATGGAATAAGAAGCTAGACTTCCTCAAGTTCGAACACCTTTCAAAAAAAAAAAAAAGCATACACAGACTTATTTTCAGCTGAATAATCTAGAAGAATGACATGTATATACGTTTTTCAGTTATGTCTCAGTTCACTTGTCTGGCAGATTGAACAACATGCCATTTTGGCTAGCTTGTAGACAGAGTGAGTGCTTGGGAGCCAGTTCTTGGAACTGTACCTACATGAAGGTACAACTGCACCGTGGAGGTACAAGCACATGAAGTTGGTGATTTTATGGTGAATGCTTTATTAATGCTGATTGTCAGGTGATGGAGACAGTTAATGAAAGAAGGCCACAGCTGACTTCTCAGCTAAGCTGAGTCTGGAGAAACTGTTTTGAACTATTTATAACTGGGACTTAGGAGAGAAGCATTTGAGATTACTGTGTCTTGGAAATGTAAAAGTTTTTGAAGAAACTTCAGTGTTACAGAAAGGAAATTAAGGTCATTGCTTTCATTTCTGTGAATTATACTTTCTTTTTCTTTTTAAATGGAACTGGAGAGACATTAGATAGTAGGTTTTTGTTTTGTTTTTTAATGATTAACAAAAATGGAAAAAGATCTTAGGAAATCGCAGAGTAGAATATCAATTTAGTCTGCATTTTAAATGACTTAGGAAAATATAGAGGTGTGAGCATGTGCCTGCAAACTAACTAATCTTGATTGTTGCTTTTGTTAGTCACTTAAGAATTTTCACTTGAACTGTTTGGATTGTTAGAGAGACCAATTTGAGAAGAAAATGAACTTTACTAAATAGGTACCATAACCAATAACTTTATTAAATTATAATTAAAGAGAGATTATGACAACTGTCTCTGAGTATTAATGTAAATTACTGAGCAAATATAGAAGTTAACCTGATGGAAGTAATTAGATAACATTAAACAAATGAGTTCACAAGCCAAACAGAATAGACCCTAGAAGGTGAACTTTAGTAGGCATTTAATAATAAATGGAAATTAGTAGAAGATCTGTTGGTGACGTTATTTGAAACTGAACTGAATTCTTGGAAATAGTCAGGGATACAAACTGAGCTTATTCCAGATTTAAAGTAAGAATTTTGAAAATTTATACTTGGTGAAATTTTGAACACCTAATCCCTAAAATCTTCTTCAAATCCAAAATGTGGGGTTAGAAATTCTTCCTCCTTGAGGAGACATTTCAGAAAGGTGATCTGAAGAAACTGGGATCATGAGTGCTGTGCCATCCAGACACAGCCAAAGAGTATCTCACACTTCAGTGGAACCTATTGTTACATTCAGTCTAGTTACAAGCAAAAGGGAACACAATATAAAAAGAACCCAGAATTTCTTCTTTGTCCAATTCACAATTTACGTCTAAATTCAGGTTATCTAATTAACACAGAGAAACCGTATTAACAATGCAGGTAAGGTGGTACATAACCTTCCTGGTATCTGCTCCTTTCCCTGGAGTTATGCTCACCTTTCCAGTGTCTCTTTGTGTCTCAACATTAACATCTGCCTTCCTCATGCAGAGGGGAGTGGGGAGGAATGTACTACAACTTATCAGCATCCTGAGGTCAGTGCTTGGAGGAGTATGATGTTCATAGAGGGGTTTCCTTCTCCTTTGGGTCTTCTTAGGCAGTTACTCTTACATACTTCTTCAAACAGCCAGGTTGGTTTGTTTGGTTTTTTTGATTCCTACTTAACCATTTTGAGTTTGCAGAATAGCCTTCCCCATTCCCATGGACACCAGGGGCTGTTGAATGTTACACAGTGTCTACCTGGGTTAGTCAGAGCTTCGCGACATATGATTGTCACAGAACTTAAGCTCAGACAGGGTAAGTAATAGTCACTGCATTAGCAAACAATTGTTGTTTCAGCTCAAACCAGCTAAAAGCAGCTCTGGCCAGGGCAAACCCACCCAAACACTGGGTCCTGCAACGGCAAGTCAATGCAATGCCTGTGGCCATTTAATGTTAGCGGGGTAGAATTGTACTAACTGGACTACATAAGCTGCCTAAAACAGGACTTTAAATATTTTCTTAGACTTGGGATCCAGAACCCAGAGTTCTCTCCAAGCTATTGCTTAGGTGATGCTAATAAATTAGACCATATATATGTATTTATATATACTATATATCTTAAAAATTGTGTAATCTCTAAGTGTCTTAGTTATGTGGAAAACAGATGATGTTAAATCCATTCTTTCTTCACTCTGAGGGGATAAAAAAAGTAATCAGCATTTCACATGTCATGAGTTAGGGACAAGGGAAAGGCCAGACAAGTGGCAACAGTCACTATAATTAAAGAAAGAAAATTACTGGTTTTATAGACTAGATTTACAGTAAATGATACAGAAAATGGAAGCATTAACAATGAGGAATTTCAAAAGGAGGAAAATTGTGCTTGAAAAATAGCGTATTATATAAAAAGTTAAATTTTTTTAATGCTAGCATTGTCAGTAGTAATGAAGAAAAAAAATTAAAAGGCAGCTTAGGAAATTCAGTTTAAAATTTTGGCTGACAAAAAAAAAAGTGATGGCCTTCATTGTCAGTGGCAAAAATGGAGTGCACAGTTCATACTGTTGAATGCAGTCCCTTTCTTGTTGGTAAGTCCTAGTGGCTGTCACCAATTTATTATTTATTACCTACAAACATGGATTATTTTTAAACAGTTATCTTGCAGTTACTTAAAACATACGTAAATGTAATAATTGTGGGTTATACACGTAGTGGCAGTAATAAATCTTAACTTTAAAAATACGAAAAAAACTATAGCATAACTGTTATGGTTGCTTTCTACATGACATTTGTAGATCATATTTAAGTTATAAAATACCTTCGTATACAATGATAAAAACTGTTGAGCGCTATGGCTGTCTAAAGATACTGTGTTGCAACTTGTTTATTAAAACTTACTGTGCTAATACTATTTTTGCATCAAATTGCTTATTTTTCAGCCACAGCCCAATTCCCCGTATGCTTAACCATGTAAATGTATAGGAAGAAACAGAGAAATTAAATGGTAAATAATCCTGAAAATGTACATTGTGTTAGTGTATCTATAAGCTGGGAAAAAGTCTTATACTTGGATGGTAGGCAGTTATGTATTCTGTTAACATGGCCATCTCTACTGTTAACTTTTTATATCAACTTAAAGAACTCCTGAAATCTGACAATCCAGCCACAGGCTTTGTAAAATGAAAGCATGGACACAGTGTAATAAATAATAAATAATAGTTGGCATAGTGGTATGGTACATTGTTTCCTACTTCAGCACTGCATTTAAAAAGGCTAAAAGCTGCACACGGGAGAATTTAAGCCCTGGGTATAGTTTTTGTCAAAATAAAAAATGTCTCTAAAATACAACCACCAAGAAAAGAATAATCCGAAACCTTCAAGACACCTTTTCTACAACTTTGTAGAAACCAAATCGCTTCATCTAGTGTGACATATGTACTGTAATATATAGTGTGCCAACTCAATTAAATTGCTAATTGTCTGCTTTTGAGAAAAACAGATGGTGGGTCAAATTTTGTTCACTTTCAACAATTTTAGGCCCCACACCTATCAGTGATATGCTCATATTACCCACTGGGGAGTTTAAAAAAGATTGCCAAGATCTTTTTCAAACGGCTTACTTTTCTTCCCCCCACTCCCCCACCCCTTGTTTTTAGGAGTATTTAAAACTGTGGGGTTTTGGGTTTGTTTTGTGGTTTTTTTTCCCTACAAATATTTTTTTTTCTGTTTACTTACCCAATGTGCTGTTGTAGGTTAGAAATAATCGTATAAAGATGTACAGTAGAGATTGGAAGTTTGCCAGTTTTGATCTCTTCAACAAGCTATTAAGGATTATAAAATTAATTGGCTCTTACATGGCCTTATTACTTAGCTGACTGGTGCCTGGAATTTTGTTATTCCATGATTTCTACAGTTTTTTTAATTCTTTTAAGTGTCTTTTGCAGTAATCCAGCAATGGCTATATTTAGGACACCTGGCTGGACATGTGAACCATAATTAAAATAAGTAAGTTTGTGGCATGTTCTAAATTTTTGAGAGTTTTGTTCTCTCTGGTTTCTAAGTGGTTCCTAGTTATTACCTTCTATGCCAGGACAGCATTTTCTTCATACAGATGATTTCTTGTTCATGTTTCTGAATTTTTTTGTGATAGGTGTCTGCTAAAGCAGAACACTCTGTTAGGTAAGTTCTGGAGTAAATATTTTGATTTTAAAATATTATTCTAACAAGACTAAAAAGCCAGAAAGGTGCAAAGAATTGAATTCTGTTAGTGTGAAGCTGTGTGCAGGTAGTCTATGGAGAGCTATTTTCTTTTGTCTCTGTGATTATCAAGCCAGAGCTAACCTGAGCAAAAGAATCATCATTCTGTGGTCTTCCTTGGTGACTCCTATTTCCAGTGACACCAATACTACTGAAGAAACTTAAATCTTACCATAACTTCTCACTTTGTATTTTCGTCAAAATCAGTAGAAATCAAGCAGAAATATCAAGAAAGTATTTTGTCTTTTTTTTTTAAACTCTTTCGCCCCTCATAAATATTTTCCATTCTTTTCCCTATAAGGGGATCAGAGATGTCCTAAAACCCCAGGGGATTCTCCATTTAAACATGCTATGAAAAATCTTTTAAATTGACACCTTCATTTTAAAATATGGTGGTTTAGATAATGTTCTAATGCGGAATGTGGGGGGGGGAAAGCCCAAATTTGGTCAGTATGCTAAAAAAAAAAAAAAAAGTTGTTTGCAGAGATTGGGCTATTTATTCCTAAGACCTTTGGAGAGATATGACTTAATATTAGCTAGGAAAATACTTCTGGGTCAGTTTAATTCTCGTTGGATTTATGCCCATGAATGATTTGGCCATAAAGTCAGCTTTGCTATCTCTGGTTTTCAGTCTTTAATGCAGCCAAGATAAATGCATTTAAATCTACTACCCCTGTGCTAAGGAATTTACATATTATCATCTATGATGTGAATCAGATCATCTGTTTACAAAGAAGTGTTTATTTTTTACACTTTTTTATTAGTTATGATACCTCTGAAAAGCCTTGTTTATTGTAAATATGGAAGGTTTCTTATTGTTTGCCAATGCATTTAGTGGCTCTGTTCTATTAATTTATTTTTCTGGCACATTTCAAGTAAGGATTATTGCCAGACTTAAATATTCCTTCTTTTTATAAAATTGCCATAATTCTAAGGTGTGGTAGAGTTGAACCCTGGACTGATTCACTGGGGGCAGCTAAAGAAGATTACAAGGATTTTGGTACTGTGTTGTGACCCAAGTTGAAAGTGAAGGTGAATCATAGGAACATCAGGTGATCTGGGCCCAGTGCAGCTGCAATTTCGCATTACTCCAGTCCTTCTGCCACCGTTACTGAACTACTAGGAATATACTTGACGTACTTAAGAAATGAATGTGGTTCAATAATGATAGGTTTTGTTGCTGCAGAAACCTCTTTCAATGAGCATATTGCTTAGTGTATTTCAAGCAGAATTTTGCTCTGTATGCAAGTCTCTTTTGTTCAGTGAAATACATGTATACATGCAGTTCCCATCTGGGATAAGTTCTTAGAGGTTCAGCCACTTGACTAAAGGAGAAAATGAGGTAGCTGGTTTGTTGGGATTTTTAGCTTCTTTTCAGCTTTTTATGGCAACTTAGTTGTCTAAAGAATTTTTCTGTGAAAGGAAACACCTAGTGGCAGATACTAAGTTTTGTAGAAAGTATGAACATTTGACTTAAGATCTAATTTCAAATTACATAATATCATTAAAATGATTGGTAGCAAGTGGGGGGCAGTGTAAAGGAAAGTCAAACTCCTCCTAAAGTAATGGAGTTGGTGTGAACAACCAAATTTAGCTATTGAGCCATTTAATAGGACTGTCATCTTCAGAAGTGTGGGTGGCATCCCATGCTAAAGCGCAGCCTCTCCAAATCACGTTGTGGATGTGGAATGGAAAATGTTAGAGACAAGGTGAAATATCAGTGAAAGGCAGATCACAAAGCATGTTATACAGAGAAGTGCTTAATGTCCACCTATCTTGAAGAACTGAAATAATTTACTGGGTGTTTTTAGTGAAATAAATTAAGTGTGGGTAACGTCCCATGAGATCTCATCTGAAATGATCCAGGAATGAATGTCACTCTTCAGTCTTCTCATTTTTCATGCTTTCTACTGTTATCTCATTTTTATTACTTTCCTACTTTTAAGCATCACTTACACCACTACTTTCAGTAGTGGTAGTGAGTTGATTATTGATGAGGTGAATTTTTATTCTGAATATGCTTTTGTCAGCAAGATTTGTTGTAGATTTTGAGTAACTGGCAACTGCTAGAACTTACCTGATTTTTACTTTTTCTGTAATACCTATCAATCTTCAAATAAGCAAAACACTTCCCAGCTGTAGAACTCAGACTCCCAGCTTTGATTCCTCTCTACAGATGTTTCCTTGAACAAAGAACATTTCTTTTGTCAGCTTTGTTAAAATACAAGTCTTGTTAGGCATGTTTCTTTCTTTTTGTCTTCACGTAGGGAGTGGAATTATGTCTTGGAAAAATTGGTAAGTGGCATTGAGGACCAACTTATAATATTATGTCTTTCCTCCCATCACTCTTTCATTTTATATTTCTTTGGTTCATTTTCAGGCTTCCTTTAGATGACAGCGGACATATACATGGTATCTTCTTAGTCTTTAAACCCATAACAAGCACAATTTACACTCAGCCTCTTGAATCAGTGAATTTAATTCAGTGAGATTTAGGAATTCCAGTTTAACTTGTATACCTAGAAACTGTAGGGAGCTGTCACTAAATAAAACTCATTAAAATAGAATGTTATGAAGCATAACTTAGGCGCAATACTCATATTTAGCACTTTCACATTTTTGGTCTCATTTCAAATCTGTTATTTTGGTTTAGACTTGCTGTGCATGTGTTTGCAGCCATTAGAAACTGTAAATGCATTTAAAAGAGTTCCAGGGAATGCAAGGGAGTCTAACTTATCTGAATTTAAATATCTTCCTTGGTGGTCATGAGGGGAGTAGTTTTGTTTGGAAGTTGAAGAGGAAGACATGCTGTTTGTTGGAATTCATTGTTTTACATGCTTTTCCTTACTTTGTCATTGAGGCAGTTCTCTTTTATTTTCTTTGCTATGACTGTGGTAAATATTAATGGTCTGACCTTGAAATTGCAGGAATAATGTAGAGCTAATTGTGTCACCTTTTTTTTTTTCCCCCCAATCCCTACTATAGTTCCAAATGATTTTTCTGTTAAGTGATATTTTCTCTTTCAAAAATTAGGCACACGATTTTGATGTAGATTTTGTTTTGAAAAATGCATAATCCATGATTATGAAGTTCTTCTAGCAAATGGAGAAGATTTGCAGGCTGCATAATTTCTGAAGTACCTCACATGTCCTTCTTAAAAAGTGATCAGTTAATCTACTTAGCTTCCATGGAAGCACGAAGAAATTAAAGAATGTGGTGGCTCTTTGATAGGTGTTAGGCATGGTAATAGTCTTGCCTGCCTGCATTTTTGGCAAAATTGAGGTGCATTCAAAATGTAGTCCAGGAAAGGAGATTCTGTTCTGTCGTAGTAACTTTTTATACGTAATTGAAGAGGCTGCATATACCACATTATGCACATCAATAAATACCACATTCATTTTAAAAACCTCAACAGCACAAGTTAAAGTTGCAACAAATATTCTGACAGTAGGTTTGATATCTACTTTCTCCTCTGTCCTCGTTTTGGCTGGGTGTCCTGGTTTTGGCTGGGATAGAGTTAATTGTCTTCCGAGTAGCTAGTACAGCACTGTGAAGCTGGGTTTAGTATGAGAAGAATGTTGATAACACCCTGATGTTTTCGGTTGTTGCTCAGTCGTGTTTAGATTAATTCAAGGACATTTCAGCTTCTCATGCCCAGCCGGCAAGGAGGCTGGAGGGGCACAGGAAAGTTGGGAGGGGACACAGCCGGAACAGCAGACCCAAATTGGCCAATGGGGTATTCCATACCATGGGACGTCATGCTCAGTATATAAAATGGGGGGAGTTGGCCGGGGTGAGATTGCTGCTTGGGAACTAACTGGGCATCGGTTGACATGTGAAGTGAGTGAGCGGCTGCATGGTGCTGAGTTGCTGGCTGGGGTTAAACCACGACATCCCCATAAACCATTAAAAAGAGTAATGTCTTATTTGCTAATAGCCTGTCACATAACAAAATTCTAAGTATGAAATCTAAGTGGACCTTATTTGATAACTGCTTAGCTTTCTTTCAGACTTTGTAATCTGTAATACTTAGTTTTGATAAAAATATTGGATAAAGTCTGGACCATAAAAAAGCATATAAAACCCTCAAAGATTGATTTCATCTGAATGTCATTCCTTTGCAGCTCTTATTAGATGACTGTCTAATACCTCTTATGCTAATAACATAAGCATACACAAACCTAATTGAATAACAGTGTTTTGAAAGCAAGAGAATTTCTTCATTAAATAACTGTCATAAAGAGAACATCTACTTTTAAATGTAAGTAGGATTGGCTGTCTGCTTATTCTCTTAAGATTTGGATGTTTCTAAACTAAGAATATCTTGTCTAGAACATTTAGCTCAAATGTAATTAATATTTTAAATTCTGACTGAGTCCATAATTACAGCTTTGAGGTATTTGAAGTGACCTCTTCATTTTAGTGAAGAGCTAACTCATATGCCCAGTAATGTTTTAAAGTTCAAGAGTTGTTTATATAGAAAGGGAAACCTGAATCAGAAACCTGTTTAGTCTCTCAAGACTTGTATCTTGTTTTGGCGCCTGGGTGGATGGTGTTTGAGAGAAGGACTAGCACAGGTCCCAGTGGTCCTTTTCCACTGTGCTGGAGTTAGGATTTCTCCAGAAGTTGTTTAACAAGATCTATGGTTCTGTCTGTGCTGTATTTATTTTCAAAAACTACTAATGAAACAGTATGATGGAGGTGGAAAGTTTATCTAAATAGTATGTTGTATTTTTGCCTTTTGCTTAAGCTAGATATGGCATAGATTGAATTCAACAACTGTGGGGTGGAGTTTTTTTGGAGGGTAGTGTATTTACAGAGTCAGTTGTTCAAAAATTAGGAAGTGTCAGAATGTAAGTTACCCGTGACAGCATAATTCAGCCTCTGTGCACAAGTTCATTATCATACAGCCTTTAATTACACAGTCACCCAGTATTTCCCTTAGGCTCTCTGCCTCGTTCATTGCATTGGATGAATGGTGCCTGGGAAATGTAGCAGCTGTTTAATATTTTTAACCTCATCAATCAAATATTAGCCTTTGCCTTATTTACTGCACACTCTTTAAAGCCTGCAGTAAATACACAATGATTCTCTCTCAGTTTTGCATATACATGAACTTACTTTCTGATAACAAAGATTGTAATGCTTTTTTCCCTCCACTTCGAGATAAAAAAAAATCATTATTATCCTAATGTTATATGTGGAGAAAACGGGATAAAGATAAATCAGAACCTATTAATGAATTAATGGCATCTCTCATTTACTGTCCTCATATTTCTGATTGCTCATGCTTTTTACTTATCAGGTACCAGGATCTAGACGCTCCAGAAATGAAACTCACATGGGAAATGCCCAGACATTAAAACTGTGGTTTTTAATTCTCTCTAGGCATATACATTAATTGTCATCATCCATCTAATGAGGCTAGCATATATAACACATCACAAACTGCAAACTTCTTAGATTCTTCTCATCATGTTTTTAACTGCAACAGCATGCTCTTGTCTTCAGGTAGCTCAGCTGAGATTTTACTCATGTTACTTTCTCTTCTATGTTGACAGTATCTCAAAAATTGACATCTTGGGCTGATTTATAAACACAGCCCAACTTTTTGAACTAGATTACCTCACATCAATAAACCTAAGTTCACCCATAAAACCAGTATTTCAGCAACTGCTTTTAATAAATTTACTCCATCAGCATTTTTCCCTACAATAACCCTTTCTGACTTCTTTTAACAGATTTAACACCTAATTGTAAATATACTGATCTCCCTGCCTAGCAGTATCCCTTAGGTCCAAGGGAATTCTACTTTCTACATTTATGTGTATTGCAGGTATCTGTTGTTTACCTGTATGCTTATTTCTCAGACTGAGCTCATAGCTACATAAGAAAGGAATAACACATCGTCCTCACCTTATTTCTATAACTTAACAGAATGTTGATTGAACACGTCAGATACAATAGGGGGAAAATGCATTTAAAATTTGATCCATTTTAGCAAGGAAACAAAAAGCCTCTATGAAGAAAAACATATTCAGCATATTAGACTACATATTGTCATTAAGATCTGAGACTTCCCTAAGCTGTCTGTGGTTGAAGTTAATAAGTTCACCTCTTCAGAGTAAGAAAGGCCCATACAAATTTCATTACTGCTATTATACCATCTCAGGATTAATAAACCTTCTAGTTGGACCACAGCAAGCTGTTGAAGATTATTCTTTTTGTTTATTTTTCCCCAAACTCTTTTCAGTTGCTTTTCCAAACCCTGCCTTGCCTCTAGCCTTAGACCATCAAAATACAGTGCCATTACAATGAGGTTGATTAAGACCTTAAGTCTTCTGCTTTTTTTAAATGGCCTTCTTATCTGTTAGGTTTAGTTGTGATTGTGAACAACTGTATGTCAGCTCCTTTATTTCTCACCTTATGCATCTAATGCTTTATTCCTCATTGGAAAAAGGAATTCTCTTTCTTACACTTATCTCAGCTTACTGACCACTGTAGACTTGGAGTTTTATGATAGCTGCTCACTTTTTAAGAGCCTTCTTTTAAGAGCACAGGAGCAGGCTATTTCAAAGTGTCAGAAGTCAAGCAGGCAGGGCAGAAGACTGGCTTGGATGAGCAAGGATCTTCTCCTAGAACTTGGGTGGAAAAGGAAGGTGTATGGACTTTGGAAGCAAGGCGATGTGACACAAGAGGACTACAGAGATGCTGTTTGTCACTGCAAGGAGAAAATTCATGCGGCCAAAGCTTGATTAGAGTTCAAGCTGGCCAGCACTTTGAAGGACAGCAAAAAGGGCTTTTTTAAATATGTTAACCGCAAAAAGGAGGATCAGAGATAACATTAGTCCATTTCTTCATGAGGTCAGTTTCCTCACAAATAGGGACATAGACAAGCAGGCATTTAATGCCTTCTTTGCCTCTGTCTTTAACAGTGATGATGGGCCCTGGGACCCCCGGAGCCATGGAAGGCCATGACTGAGGGGGATGATAAACTCTGAGCCAGCTCTGAACTTGTTTGAGATTTGCGGCTCCAGCTGGATGTGCATAAGTCTGTGGGGCCCAATGGGATTCATCCCAGGGTACTGAAAGAGTAGGCCAATGTTACTGTGGGACCTCTCTCCATTATTTTTCAACAGTCTTGGGTGTCTGGAGAGGTCCCAGTCAATTGGAAGCTGGCAAATATTGTACCAATTTTCAGTAAGACTAAGAAGGAAGACTCTGGTAATTACAGCCCTGTCAGTTGCACTGCGGTGCCTGGTAAAATTATGGAAAAGTTTGTTCTGCGAGTTACTGAAAACCACTTGAGAGACGACGCAGTGATTGGTCATAGCCAACACATGTTCATGAGAGGAACGTCCTGCTTAACTAACTTAATTTCCTTTTATGACAAGGTCACCCATCTAGTTGACCAAGGGGAGCCAGTAGATGTGGTAGGTTTTGATTTTAGCAAAGTTTTTTACACTGTCTCTCACAGTATCCTTCTGGACAAAATGTCCAGCATACAGCTAGACAAGTCCATAATAAGTTGGATGAAAAATTGGCTGACGGGTTGGGCTCAAAGAGTTGTAGTAAATGGGGTTACATCAGGCTAGTGGCCAGTCACCAGTTAAGAATATGGATTTTATTATGTAGTGATATATTACTGCAACATGCAGTCTTAAGGAAATCTCATTATTCAGTGTTACTTTTAATCTTTATTTGCTTCCCTAGACTTCATGGGGTAGCATAATCATTTAGCACCTCTTTCTACTTACAGATTATTAGTTATAAAGTAGTTGTCCTAGGCTGTTAGCTGCCTTACCCCTAAAAATGTTCAATTTTAGAGATTAAAAGCTCTTCCCTCCCAAATACTTAACATGGAAAATGTACATTAAATCCTGTTCTCCTCAGTACACTGTAAACACACAGCATCACATGAGTTTTTTCAAATCCCTAATGACGTTACTGAGATTTATATCCACAAAGTTTTGTCTTACTGCTGTTTTTATAGAACCGTGCTCTTCTGCCAGGCTTTTTGTTGGAGGAAATTGTGAGCACAGTAATATCTATGATACAGTAATACATATCTCTGAGCAACTTGCTAGATCTCAGGTTTGTATACCAGGAGATTTCTGAATGGTGATTATTTTTTTGGTTATTTTACCCATGAGAAAGAATAACAACTGGAATTTTTTTTTTCCTAAATAAATTAGTGAGGTTTGGTTATATTTCGGTGAATTTTTAGGTGCATATATGTTCTAAGGAAGTGTTGACCATTTATTTCCCGTAGTAACTGGCAAAGCTGTTCTTCACTGTCTTTTAGTAGTTAAGTGCGGGCAGGAACTATTTCACTGATGACTTTTCATAGCTGGTGAGTTTTCAATAGGTGTGAAAAACTCAGGCAGAGTGATGGAAGAAATTATCCAAATCATATACAGTAATCAGGGACTGAACTTTATTTCACAGTAGTTTTTTATGTTTTGGTGATTATTTTTTTTTAAACAGTGAAATATGACAAGAATTTTTTTGACATTACTAGTAATTGCAGCAGAGAAGTTTAAAAAATAGTGTGTGTGGTAATTTGATTTTTTTGTTGTTGTTAAGTCATAAATTAGAGCAATAGATATGATGCTCTAACATGATATGGTAGTCTTTTGGAATAGCATAAGCTTCCACGTGGCCGTGGGAACATTTTTACATTGCTTATGAGGATGCGTTGGTAGACATTTATGAGTTGGACTGCTCTGTCACTTTGTGCTCTGATAAGATACTTGTAAGGCTACTGTGATTTTGATAATACTGTTCAGGTAGATATGATGTACATGTTAAAAAAATCACTGGAATATAATTTAATGATCTTTTAATAACATCAGTCTTATTTTGATAACATCAAAAGAAGTAAACATTAGATGAAACAATACAAAAAGATTGTATTTTAAAAATGGTACTAATATTTCACAAGATGATGCCTTTATCTTTTGCTACCTGTGTTAGTTTATGAAGCCAACAAAGTTTGAAAAGCCAGAACAACTGCTTTAAAAAGTGCTCTTCTGATGCAATTTTATGCTTAATTTTGCTTCCTCTTTCTGCCTTAGTAAACCCAAGATTGAAAAAAAAATGTCAGAATAATCAAAGCAGGTGTTAATAGAGGCCTAACCGTGTGTTTCAGGATGTTCTCAGTGTTTGGTTTTGGTTGGATGTTTGGGTTTGGTGTAATGACATGTTAATTTTCTTCTTAAATTCTTACATGTATGGGAATTCCTGCATTATTTTTACTTAAATAATAATAAGCCATACAATTATCTTTTTTTTTTCTCTCTCTCTTTTTTCTCCCCTTCTTCTAAAACTACAGTTTTGGTGGAAGCTAGCTTTAGCTGCGTATTGCACCTTTGAGAAAAGGGAGAGAATGACAAGCTCAGACTAAATGGGGTTATGAGGAGATCAGAAGAGTTATAAGTTGATGGTATTTTTGATATCCAGTTCCAACAGAATCCTTTTTTTCTTTCACACTGGACTGAGACTAGCTGGAATAATATCAGTTCCTTTGCTGTCTGTAGGATCAAAACCCACTTAATTGAGATTGCTCCAGGTAAATAATACAGAACTGTAGTACTACAGGAAGTACTACAAACTCTTTCAGAAGTTGACAGATTACCAGTCTGGTTTTTTTAGTAGTCCTAAACTGTTTATTCTTCTCCATTATTTTGCAGAGCTGAGAAGTGGGCAAGTGACAGTCAGAGAAAGGGATAGCTAGCAAAAGAAAAAGTATGGTAAATCTTTTATCTGCCTACAAAGGGGTGAAGAAGAGAGATAAAGACAAAGAAAAGAGCAAAACCAAACAGGTGAAACCAAAGTAATAATTTCTCCTAAGAGGGATAGAGATTTAGAAGTAGCAGACTTGAGAGGCAATAATGGGGTCCATGTCCTTGTGTTGAGCAGGGACACTTGAAGAGAAGATGTGGAAAGAATTACATGAATGTCTAGACGTTTTTTTTCCCATTACAGCCTTTTACATAACAAGAACAAAATATGCTCTTTCTGTATATCGAAGTATCACAGAAGCAAACTGTTCAACACACATATGGTGCTATATAAAGGAGAAATAACCTACAATATAACAGATGAAATCAAGAAGATGAGCTGATATATGAGGTGGAGGAAAAGACAAATTAAATATTTCTGTCTTGTTTCCACATATTCCTTTCACTAAGTACATATGTTACCAATTTGATTATCAGTTTACATTTGTATATTGAAACCATTTGGCCTGTGGGATCTTGGGACCAGTGACGACTTCTGTTCTGTGGATACTATGTCCTGATGAACATTAAAAAGGACATTTTGATAAAGTGATTAATAAATTACTTTACAGTGTTATTTTCGCCCATCAAATTGAAACATATGGACACAGTTTGGCAGCGTTCATTCAAAGACCTGCCCTCCCACCTCACCGCAGTAATTGTAAATAAGAATTGAAAGAGCAAACAAAACCATGGCACAGTTGCATGGATGATGCTTATAGGTGTTTAATCTTTAGGCCTGATCAGTTGCATGGTTTGATTATTTTTTTAGCTCCTGATTTTGAATCAAAGACCCTGTGTTTAAATAAGATTGGATTTTGTATTTTGAACTGAAAAATAGGTCCATTTTTAAACAGTGATAGGAATGCTTGTTTCCTTAGTAATTTCTTTATAAAATCCAGTGTTGTCTAAGAACATAAAATAGCTAATTTGTTTAATAAAACTCTTATTCCAAAGATTTGATGCATTTTAAAAACATCTTGTTGTATTTTTTAGTAACTTCTAGAAGTATGTTATCATTTAAGTTATTTCTTTTGGCTTAGAGTAGCTTACAATGTTCACATGCAATAAAGGGTATATTCAAACTGAATATGATCAACCTAGTCCTGTTTCTCTCCAGGCTTTTTTTTTAAACTTCTCAGCTAAAATTGGTGCTTTCTGTCCATAATACATGGTTACTTGTACCCTAACTCAGATAAAAAAGAAAACAGTGATGAGAAGTATCTCTGTCCTGAACCTTGCTGAAGTGAGGCTCTGGGCTTGAGCCTAGGGTAAAAATACAGCTCTAACACTGAAAGGAGACATCCTTTGTTATTAACTGCTTAGTCCGGTCTCATGCACACTTATTTCTTGCTGCTTTACCATTTTCTGCAGCATATGCTTATGTTTCTACCCTCTATATGCTTAATCATACAGAAGCATGCTGACCAGGGTGAAATACTGAATAAGGTTGGGAACACTGGCACTGAAATAGGTTAATCACAGACAAATGTTTCACCTATGGTTTTCAGAGGAAGCCCTGTAATCACAGTCTATAATTACATTGAAGCCCAAGAATATTTTAAGTCCAAGAACCTTTATGTGAAAGTTTGGTTACTTAAGGAATTTTAACAAATTTCTTTAAAATCAAATACCAATTTATTGCAAAATCATTGTTTGTGTATCATACAGAATTGTTCAGAATGTGCATAAGATGATAAGCTAAATATTCCCCTAGCCTTGGAACTATTATATAATTTATGATTTATTGCATAATTTATGACTGACTATGCAGATAGTCACTTAGCGACATTACCAATGATGTTTCTCTAGTGTTACTGTGTGAGGCAGCCACCTAGTTTGCCCACTGGACAAATAACAATTTCCACTCAATATTTTTCTTTCTTGTTTGTTTTACTCTTCTCTTTACTCAGCCAAGTATCTCTTTCTTCATTTTCGTTCATGTGGTGGGTTAACCTTGGCTGGACGCCAGGTGCCCACCAAGCCACTCTGTCACTCCCCCTCCTCAGCTGGACAGGGAGAAAATAAGATGAAAAACTCGTGGCTTGAGATAAAAGCAGTTTAATAAAGAAAAGCAAAGGCCACACACAGAAGCAAAGGAAACAAACAAAAACGTTATTCTCTACTTCCCATCAGCATGCGATGTCTAGCCGCTTCCTGGGAAGTAGGGCCTAAGGACATACAGTGGTTGCTTTGGAAGAGAAATGCCTTAATAATGAATGCCCCCCTGCCCCCTGCCTTTCTCTTAGCTTTTATTACTGAGTACGACATTGTAGGGTATGGAATACCCCTTTGGCCAATTTGGGTCAGCTGTCCTGGCTGTGTCTCCTCCCAGCCTGTGGCCCACCCTCACCCTCGTGGCCTCTGCAGGGCAGGAGGGGTTGGAGAGACAGCCTTGATGCTGTGCGAGCCCTGCTCAGCCGTAGCCAAAACACTGGGGTGTTCTCAACAAGTTCTAGCTACCAATACAATACAGGGCTGCTGTGGGGGAAGTTGTCTCCATCCCAGCCAGAGCCGATAGACTTGACTACATCACTTACTGTTTGTGTAGAGTGTCTGCCTTGCACTGTTTACTCCTGAGATTTTTCCATGTCAAAAATGGGAGTAATTTATTCTGCTGCACTAGAAAATAGCAGTTGTCCCCAAGGTACATTCTTAAACAATTCCCTTTGGAGTATGTGCATCAAAGTGATAGCTAAGAGAGGACTTAATCTCATCCTAGAAGAGAGATGTAGAGCCAAATTTTCATCGCTCTGAAAGGTGCAAACTCATGGGTGAAGGAAATAATTTTCTGATGCGTCTTATGGAAGAGAAAAATGAAGCATACTGCTGCTGGTTATTAATCACTGTGGATGAAATAAAGTAATTAATTTTTTTTTTTTTTTTAAGTAAAGAATTTTGGAATGTCCTTTACAATCTTGTAGCACTTAGTGAACATCACAGAAGCTGTCCTGGTTTCGGATGGGATAGAGTTAATTGTCTTCCTAGTAGCTGGTACAGTGCTGTGTTTTGGGTTTAGAATGAGAAGAATGCTGATAACACCCTGATGTTTTCAGTTGTTGCTCAGTCGTGTTTAGAGTAAGTCAAGGACTTTTCAGCTTCTCCTGCCCAGCCAGCAAGAAGGCTGGAGGGGCAC
>JAVKLA010000027.1:36503083-36520219 GCA_034782735.1 Sagittarius serpentarius | reverse complement strand
TAGCTGGCAATACAGAGCACAGCACTACGAAGGCTGCTATGGGGAGAATTAACTCCATCTCAGCCAGACCCAATACACCCACTCAAGCAGGTCCAGGGGAGGGCCATGAAGATGATCATGGGGCTGGAGTACCTCCCCTGTGAGGGTAGGCTGAGAGAGCTGGGGACGTTTAGCCCATCTAAAGAGATGAGAAGGCTCCAGGGTGTCATGACCCGTGCTGGGCAGACCAGGGAGGGGTCACAGTGAATTCGGAACTCTCTTGGTCTAAATTAAGGTGAAATGACACCAAACGATCAGTTAAATGTTTTATTTATGGCAGAAGCTACCTGAACCTGGAAGGTGTTAACAGTAGGTGGCGCGGTTTCTCACAGCAAGAATTGGCAAGAAACTACATCAGTAAACCATATAACGTTGTAGCCATATGCAAAACAATAACGAGAGCCCTCCCGTTGAGTCATGAGGTTCAGAGTGAACCCCCTTGCTTTCTAGGCTCCTCTCAGAGGGGAGTCTAGGGGCAGCTGGATCCACTCCAAGTCCCAGACCTGGTCAGTGGTTTTATGTCTAAAGGGATGAGGTATAAGGATTATGGGGGGGAGGGAGAAAGATTTCACCAGTCCTGAGTCCAGCGTTGGTCCAGCCAGCCTAGAGCTCCAGTTCTGGAGGGGTGCCCACACCCATGTGAGGCTTCAATTCGTGCCCTTTTATAGCCCAGTTCCCGCCTTTTTTCATGTCAGTCACGCCCCTCTTGGTTTTCTGCACACTGCCCCTAAAGATTTATGTAACTCTCGATCTGCACAGGCACCATTATTGGGGGTGGTCATGAGCTCCTTCCTCAAATAAATTCTTGGTGACCCCTGGTCATATATGGTGACTTGTCCTGCTCCATTCATCAGGGCACAGGACTGTGCATCCTCTGAGATACCTCTGGCATCACTTGTCACATGGTGTTGCTATGCAGAACTTGTCTTGTTGCAGTGCCTTGCAAGCAAGGTCCATTCCTCCCGTCAACCACAAAAGCCCTGCTCCAGGCCCTGTCAATCACGGAGGGTGTTTGAGGCATTAAACCTGTCCAATCTGTCACCCAGGGAGACCTTACAGCAGCCTTCCAGTACCTAAAGGGGGCCTACAGGAAAGATGAGGAGGGACTCTTTTTTAATCAGGGAGTGTAGTGATAGGATGAGGGGTAATGGGTTTAAACTGTAAGAGTGTAGATTTAGATTAGATGTAAGGAAGAAATTCTGTACTGTGAGGGTGGTGAGGCACTGGAATAGGTTGCCCAGAGAGGCTGTGCATGCCCCGTCCCTGGAAGTGTTCAAGGCCAGGTTGGATGGGGCTTTGAGCAACCTGGTCTAGTGGAAGGCGTCCCTGCCCATGGCAGGGGGGGGTTGGAACTGCATGGTCTTTAAGGTCCCTTCCAAGCCAAAGCATTCTGTAATTCCAGCTTGAATTGCCCTATGAGCTTGTGAAATGCATATGGGTGAAAAATGCTTTTTAGAAGATCCCTCCATGCTTGTAACTGCCCGTGAAAGTTCAGGACAGTATGTAATTTGAGAGGATGTCATAGCTGTAACAATTGTAGAAGTAAGAGAGAATCATTCAGGTACCTTGCAGTTAAGTCTACTGAGCTAAAATGTTATTTGAATATAGAAAAGTTATTTTTGCATGTGTGTTCATAATGTGTGTGTATCTAAGCGTCTATACATGTGTATATATACTTACATATTTATGTATAGCCTCCTTTTGACTTTGGGCAATTCTTTTTGTGTTCTTCTAGAAATAAATTCCTTATTTATTTCAACAGAAATTGAAAAGGAAAGCTGTGGAGATCCTGGAACACCATTGTATGGTATCAGAGAAGGGGATGGATTTTCTAACCGTGATGTTTTAAGGTTTGAGTGTCAGTTTGGATTTGAATTAATTGGAGAGAAATCTATCATTTGCCAAGAAAACAACCAGTGGTCTGCAAACATACCTATCTGTATTTGTATGTACCAAATCTTTTTTTATTATTATTTTTATACATAACTTTATAAGTTTTTCCTTATATGTAATAGTTCGTGTGATTGCAGAGTTAGCACAATGCAATTAATTCCGCTGATAGGATGAATTTACTTTTGTCCAGTGGTGTGTTTGCCTAATGATTATGCCCAAGACAGATTCTAGAATGGCTGAAATATTTTTTCTTTTACTAACAACTATTAAAGCAATTGTCTTTATATGATTTGATATAATGTTTTGTTATTGGCTTTTTTGTAGGATTCTGTAGATTTTGTATGTATGATACACTTTTATAGCTACTCTTATAAGTTAATATATTTCCTTAGATTAGAAGTTGCTGAATTGTAATCAAGGGTTTAAATTATGTACATTTTTTCACCATGTATTATATATGAATATCTTTTACCACTTAAATGATCATAGACATTTATAGATCTCTTCCAGTTAGTTATACGGTGTAAGTAAAAACAATGTTGTGATACGTACTTGTGGCAACACCTTCTTAACATTTCCAGTAAAATAGTACAGATCAAATGCAGTCAGAGTGCAATCAGTTGCTTTCATCCCTGCAATTCAATTTAATATGGCTAAACTGAAATGGTTGAATATAAAATATTACCCTGATAACAACAAAACAACTCTGTTGTCTCTTTGAGGCTAGTTAATTTCTTGTGCTTCTGTGTGAACAACAAATGATAAGGGTGCTATTGACTTTCTGCCTCTTTAATGTGCTCAGTGAGAGGTCTGCTCATCTAAACAGTTCCCTAAAGGAGAAAATAAGTGCTGCCAAGTGATTAAGGATTGTTGAACATGGGTAAATTGTAAGGACTGCTGTGGGCTTTCAGTGCAACAGGATGTTCGTTGTTACCTGGGGGCTCTGCTTGGGAGGTAGTTTTATTGAGGGGAAGGGAATAAGAAGGTAAGAAAAAAAAGAACCTTCTTTCTGGCATCACAGATCATAACAAATACTGAATTATTCCATTGAGGTAATCAGCAAGTTTAAGGATCTCTTACAAAAACTTAGTAATAAAATAAATCCTTATTGAAATGTTGTATTTTATTATCTAACTTCTTTCTCTCTTTTTTGGCAGTTCCTTGCCTTTCCAATTTCACTGCACCAATGGGAACAGTTCTTTCACCTGATTATCCAGAGGGATATGGGAATAATTTAAACTGCATCTGGACAATAATTTCAGACCCTGGGAGCCGAATCCATCTCTCTTTTAATGACTTCGACTTGGAATCTCAGTTTGACTTCCTTGCTGTTAAAGATGGTGACTCTCCAGATTCCCCGATAATAGGAACATTTACAGGTGCTGAAGTTCCTTCCCATCTTACCAGTAATGGTCATATTTTACGTCTGGAATTTCAAGCTGACCATTCAATGTCAGGACGTGGATTTAACATCACTTACAACAGTGAGTAACAGTATTTTTTTAATATATATCTGTGTTTTATTTTCAACATACAGTTTAGGAGACATGTATAAGTATATAAAAATGACCTTATGGTAATACACCTTCAAACATACCCTATATACCTACAGATACCTAATTTAGGTGTTTAGATTGTCTTTCAAATACAGTGTTAGGGCTGAAAATATGTGTGTGTTTATCATTTACGGCATTAGAAATCATTGTGATGGGAGTGTTTAGAAGACTGACAAATCAGGCCAGTTTCAAATTGTAAAACAGAACTTTACTAAATTTGTTAACAGCACACTTCGTGCTTCTGGTGAAATCCTACATAATGTTAATCACCATCATTACATATACAAAATTGTTACTCTTGTACACTCATATGCTAGTTTAGCTGTGAATGTATGTAATAACCTGGTGCTGACGGCTGCAGTCCATGCTAGCTCCTAGTCACCACAGTTAACGTGGGCAGCTGTGGATCTTTTTGATAAGAGAAGTCAAAGCACAGTAGGCTTGTCATCTTCTTCTCTGTTTTACCTTCCTTATGGCTGATGATTTTAAGCTATTTTTCCCACTCCCAGAAAAGGAGGACTCTTGTTCTCCTGATGCTACTTACCTTGCTCTTTTTTGTCTTCCCAGTCATCCTCGAGTTCTCAGGAGGATGTCTGGCCTATTTACAGCCCCTTGTGCTTGTCTTTTGTTTAGCAATTTTCTTCTACTTGGATGCCTTCTATGTGCAACTACACCTGTCTGTCTTTGCCCTTTTGGTGATCAAATTGCTCACATGCTTATGTAAAACGCTTATTTGTTGTGCCTGGCTACACCATTACAATGTTGAAAAGAATACTTAAATATGCTGTTAGTTACTTTGGTTTGGTATGCTTGTATATAGGCTGGAGGTAAGTTCCTATTAATTATATCTTGATTAATACACTTTTAACTTACAGCTGTAGTAGCTATAGGGAGAGAAATTTCTAGACTGCTGTTCAGAGCAAATGCAGTAAATAGTAGTTGGGCTTCTGTCTTGAGCGCTCTGACTTGTACCTACCTATTTGTAGCTTTTGGAAGGGAAACCAGCATCTTCTGTCACCTTTTGTATTTAGTTTATCTATTACACAGAAACAGGGAGTTTCCCACTAAAATGGAGTTCCATGTATTTAATTTGCTTCTGTCCTGAGGGAGATGAAAAGGTTGAAGCTAACCAAAAACATAAATAGCTCCACATTTACTACTTGGCACTACATTTACTGACGGCATAATAATTGAAGGTGACATTAAATATCTTCTCCAGTACTAAATACCATTAGCACTTATTCCCCTTACTTTTTGATGGCAAAATTGTTACATTTCTTCTGAAGGACATATGAAGAACTGCCTGCGTTGTATTGCTATCAAATAATTTGGCATTTATTCCACACCAAAGTCTAGGCAGGATATATTCTCAGCTAGGGCAGACATGATGATGCAATATGTAAGCCCACAGCATGAATAACACTGCAAAACGTCCTGTGAGGCTTTCCTGGGAGCATATGCAAAATTGATTTTTGCCACCCCAGCAGTGAACTGAGAAGGACTGGGTTTAGCCAAGTTGTTCCTTGTGGGGAGCTGGAAGGAAGTCAGAATGAGAGGAAATGCCTAAAGTATCAGGCTTGCTACTATGTGTAGAGGATGGTAGGGATAACAGTGGCTGTTGAGGGCATCATCATATCCTCCACCCACAGCTGCCCCACCTCACACATTTGGATTTTTTTTTCTTTTTTTTCTTTTCTTTCTGAGGGTAGAGGTAGCAGAGTAGTTTTCCATGCCAACAGGTAGACAAAACATGCAAAAGATGATGGATATTTTGATATTCCCAAAAGTCTGATGTAATGAGTAACTGGTCCCATTCCTAGCTTTCTCCCTAACACCTAAGAGTATGATAATTCCAGAGACTTACTTGGAATTATAAGTGATTCTTCAACTGCATGATTTGAAGGAGAGCTGTATACCCACATCTCCCCTTCTCAGAAGTATATGTTACATGCTTGGCTTTATGAAAAAAATAAAGTCTTTATTGTTGAAGATGTTTTGTTCTGAATAAAACAAAAAGGATCCATTAAACCAAAGAGGAAATTAGATTAAGTGAGCTTGTAATTGAGAGACCCAGACTCTACATTTTTCTCCAAGGAATGTTGATATTATTTTCATAGTATTGCGAGGACTAAATTCCCCTGTGGCTCTCCACTTTTCTTGCATCATAGTTCACCTCTTCATCTTTTCCCCCCCTCTTTTATGTTTTGTTTTGTTTTGTTTTAGGTTGTCAGTCTTTCAGAGAAATATGTCTTAAGACTTACCTTGAACATTGCTGTCTGAGTAGGAAAGAGATAAACTGACACCAGATTACTGTGTAAACATCTTTTTCAAATATTGTCTTATGTTTTAGCTCCCAGCCCTCTATCTTAGCTGCTTCATCCCCAGGTCATTTCTCACAAATGTAGAATGTAAGCATGAAGAAAATGTGATGTCTTCTTAGTGGTTTCTATAGCTACTGGTCATCATTGCAAACTAATCTTTGAGCTGTAGCTAGGTATCTTAGTACTGTAACTAAATATTGGCAAGTCTGTGGTTATTCAATACTATGGAAATACAAAATCAGTCATAATGAAAATGAGATATTGAATCCATGTTTCTTAACAGAAGTTGTAACATTTGCTCTATGTTTTCTTCTGTCTCAAGTCCTTTTAACATTTATAAGAGTTCTGCTTACTTCTTTAAGGTTTCACTGTGGTGTCCTCCATGCTGTCAGGCCTAAATCTAGTGATGAGAAAAAAACAAAAAAAAATTCTTGAATAGTCTAAGGCAGTCTTCTTGGATAGAAATTAGGCCTGTGTATAAATGGATATTCTCAAGTCATCCCATTTTGCAGAACTAGAAGTAAATATAGGTCAGTTACAGTAGGATTTACAGTAAAAATGAAAGATGCAGATGATTACCATGGAATAATCCTTATATTAATTTTTATTTGGAAATACAACAATTCATCAAACACTGTCAAGACCTCAGGTTTAATATTTCTGTGCCATATAAGTATACTAATCAGAATAAATTCTGGTCCTTTAAAAAAATTGCAGAGTTCCTTGAGCATATGGTAGTCTGATTGTGGTATCTCTTGATTAACAGTCACTTAAAGTATGCACTGATAGTACCAAATGGTACAATTTGAATTTTTATAAAGAAGTAGCAATGCCGTATTAACTTTTACCAGTTGTATAATGAA
This sequence comes from Sagittarius serpentarius, assembly GCA_034782735.1. NCBI lineage: Eukaryota > Metazoa > Chordata > Aves > Accipitriformes > Sagittariidae > Sagittarius > Sagittarius serpentarius. Next base: position 36,513,547 of record JAVKLA010000027.1, on the reverse strand, counting down.
ACCCACTCACTCTGGAAAGAATTACTTTAAATAAGTGTTTTCCGTATTTGAGCAGTTTAACACATTTATATTTTTATTTCTTTTTATGGATGTGCTTAAGCTAGAATAGATGTGTGCATGTGTTTGTTAAACTCTAGTTAAAATCTACTTACAAAAGCAAAAATAACTCCAGGAAATGTGTCTAATCTTTATTCAGTAAAGACAGCTGTAATCTGATAAATTACAGAAGTAATCTTTCCATAATGAATAGTTTAAGGCCAAAAGAGAGAATAAAAAAGGGATTAATACCATTTTCACTCTGTCTTGGCATTCGTAAACCCAAAGTTAATTAAAAATATCCATTTTCTGCTAACATTCCTACTTATATATTTCAAAGCTATTAGTCTCTTTTTGCCTCCTTCAAGAGTACAAACAGTATATCACAGAAAAGGTACAACATGATCAATCTTTTCTACAAGGAATGTAGGCTACTAACGTAAATAGCTTCATTAATGTTTTTTACATATAAGATGGAGAAGAATAAAACTGAGTTACTAGTACATAATCTGATTTTAAAACTATTTCTCAGAAACTATTTTTATCTCATATTTATTTTTATTACGGCAACATATGTGGTCTCAGATAATTATTCTCACTCCAGTAAAACTAAACATAAATTCAACTTCTGTTGGTAGTAAACAAAAGTTAGATTTCAAATGTCTTATGTTTGAGCGTCTTCAGCCAGTCTGATAAAGATTTCTAATGAGTTAAATTTTGGGACAAGCCCACAGAGATGTGTGACTTGAAAATGGATGATGCAGAGAATGTTCCAATAACCAAAGGAATAGGAACTCAAAAGGCTTGGTCAGATCCTTGTGTTTGTTTACTTATATCTGGCTGTGCACTACTGTTGATGCAAAAGGGGGAATGAGGCAGGAGGGTGCTTCACTGGGTACAGCAGAACACAGAAACATAGCAACCTGAAATTTCATTGGTTTAGGTTGGTATAGAACGGCATACTTACACCTGGCTCCTTGCTTCCAGTTTATATCCCAAACCCAGGAGCCCTTAATGACATTCCTGGTCTCTGTGAAGGTATTTATAAACTCAGTCATCCCTTAATCTTCTCTCTATAAGCTATATGCATTGAACTCCTCAGTTCAAGGGAAAGTCTGAGCCTTTTATCGTATTTGTGACTTCTTTATGAATGCTTCCCACTTTATCTACATCTTTATTCAATTATGGAGATCAGAACTGGACACTGTCTGAATATAGTCACATAAATTACAAGCAATGAAGTCTCTCTGCTTCAGTCTGCATTTCCTAGCTTAGGTCAGGACAGACGAACCACACACATTAATTACTATGCAACAATTGGACCCGTGTGAAGGAGAATGGATATTTATTGCCTGTGACAAAGGAGTTAATGCAAAGAGGACTACAAAGTTGCGACTGATTATATCTATCTTCCCTTTCCTCACTGGTAGAAGCAGGGGTTGTCAGTGGTTGAGAGGAAGTGTGTCAGCCCCGGCCATGAGAGTTTGGCCCCAGGTGTCCCTGGAGGTCCTCCATGACCAGGCATTCCAGGAGCCAGTCATGCCAACCTCCCTTTGGGCTGAGCAGGATAAGTTTTTTGAAGTGGGGAGCATCTTCCAGATTGTTTGATTTTTACTAGTTGGTGGACTGCTTTGAGCTGTTGCTCGCTGATGAGGGTGTAGGAGGTGCTGCGCAAATATTTTTGTGTAAGTTTAGATTTGCTGTTTCTACCAGTTATGCAGATGTTTTTTGTTGCTGTTTTCAGTACAACTGTTTAGCTGTGCTTTATCTAGCAAAAGTTACAACCCTATGAATGACATAGCAACATGCCAAAGGTCAGACTGTGGGCCTCTGACATCAGCCTAATTACTCCAGTGAATTCAGCGCAGTAGGCCAAGACATTGACAATCCCAGACGCTGCTTTTATATCCAAAGACTGCTTTAGTCTGTTTTATTGCTCTGATGGAGTATGTCCATCATGGCACATTTCTGCTGGCACTCCCTCCTGCTAGAATTTTTCAGTCAGTACTTCTCAAGATGGAATTCTTCAAACTGTTATGTACTACACAGAAGTAGGAATTTACATATGTTGGTACTGAATAACCTACTAGCTGTCTGCATATCTTTTAACAACCTTTGAGAATTGTTTTTTATGAAGTATCTCTTTATTATTTGATATCCTCTTAACTTCTGTTTCATCTTTGGTAGTTTCCTCTGAAAGGGTTACATTTACTCCAAAGCCATTGCTAGACTTATCAGCTGAAACTCTTCGTAGGGCAATCTACCAAAACAATTATTCGCGCCAGTGGACCACTCCTTTCTGGCCTTATTTCCAAGGACCTTTCAGAGCAGACCAGATGAGTTATGGTTAGCTTCATTCCTGCCTTCCTGTCTCTTGAGATCTCTGTAGTTCCTCCTCTTCCTATTTTTTGTGATGCAAAATGCAGGTTTTAAAATCCTTCCGAGTTAATATCAGAACTGAAAGTAATTCACTGTCACCCTGTGCTATGATTATGCTGCCTGGCTTTTTTCCATTTACTACTTAAAATACCAGTACAATCATGATAGGTGATGCGTGTAAATGCCAGGAAAACTGGATCTCCTCTTTACATATAATATTGCATAAAGAACATTTCCATGGTTTCTTCATTTATTGATGATGGGTAAAATATTAAGGACATACTCCTGTGTTCTTTTCAGTTTAAGGCTTGTATATAATATCACAGCTCCACCATGAAGCTTTTCAGAAGTATAGGCAGACTGAATTTTACACATCGAGTAACATAACTGCATCCAGGCTAGGCTAAGAGAGTGACTGCAGTTGTTGGGAAGGGTTGTCTTTCACTCTCTTGCCTCCCATAGCCATCCAGTTGCTTCCACAGGAGCAGCAGTAGCAGCCAGAACTCTCAGTGCCTGAGCTGAAATACAGAGCAATCAACCAGTTTTGCAGCCTTAATAAACTGGTGTCATACACAAGCAAGCTATACCTGGAGTCAATGTTTATCTGCATTTACAGATAATGATACTGAAAATCTCTCTCTGTTGTCTGAAGCTAGTAAGAAAAAGACAATCAATCCTCTCACTAAAAGTGACGACTGTGTGCAATGTATTGAAAAAGTTTTTGTAACCCCTATGAAAAAGTAGGAGAACGCGTTATTTTTTAATGCCATTCTCAAATGCTAGACAACTATTCAATGAAAGCACTATTTTCATTCCCAATATATGTAGCATTTCCTAATTAAAAATGTCAATAAATGAATGCTTTCTCTTACGTATTATTATGATTCTTAATACTTCTGTAATGCAACATCTGAGAAATCTTTCTGCTAAGTTAATGAAATACTACTTTTTTTTAACTTTCACGGGGCATCTTGGATATGTTTTGTCTAGCAGACACATTAGTAAACCTGCGGAAAAAGTTTGTGCATATTATCTTTTTAGGACGTAGTCCTTCCTGATGTCTCCATATGTAGGCATATTTATGAAGATATAGTGTGCAGTGATCACACGTGAGGAAGGTGGATATTGTGCTTGTGATATTTGTTCTCATTGAAAAATCAACATTGTTTAAAATTTAAGATTTATGTGCAGTATTCTTAATAAATAAAACATCAAAATATAATAACTAATTAATGCATATTTTTAATGATATCGCTATAAATACGACTTTGCTCACTTCAGGTAGGAGGATGAGCTTGTTTGCTCTCCCTGTGTAAGGTGTATTCTGTAGTAAAAGACATCGACTATCTTTGTTATAGTATCTAGATATATGCAGGGAAAATACAATTTTTTAATTTGCCCATAGATAAGCTTGAAATCTTGAAAGGATTTGTACATACTAGGAATTTCTTTGACTTCAAATATAATGATATGGTTAAAGTTTCAGGTTTTCTTTCTTTTGCCAACATCACCCCTTTTGTTCACCAGCTTTCAGTACAGGAAACAAAATAGACTATGGCAGTATCAGGCACACTGAGGTCAGTATAGCTCAAATGGTTGTGGTGGTGAATTGAAAATACAAAAGATGACTGAAGTTATTATATCGTAGATGCTTGCCTTTCTGACGGATGTTTCTGGCCCATTGTAACATTGGATAGGGTGGGCTATTGGAAGGGAGAACTTAGCCGTCACTGAAATCTGCTAGCACCTAGCTGTCCAAACTAAGATTCTTGCTGATATAATTTTATCATAATTTAAGCAATTTTTTGTACTAGTATACATTTTCTGCTGTTGGTCAGACTTTTGTTTCTTACTGTTTCCTATTAGAAATAGGTTGTTCTTACTAGCAGAATAAAATCCTAAAAATGTCATCTTACTTGGAAGAGTTATCATACTATTTCCCCCCCCCCCCCCTTTTTTTTTTAAAAGCATTTGGACATAATGAGTGCCCTGACCCTGGAGTGCCAATCAATGCTCGGCGTTTTGGCGACAACTTTCAGCTGGGGAGCTCAATTTCTGTTATATGTGAGGAAGGATTTATTAAAACACAAGGAACTGAAACAATTACTTGCATGCTAATGGATGGAAAAGTAATGTGGAGTGGACCTATTCCTAAGTGTGGAGGTACGTACAATATTTCTTTCTGATTCCGGTCAACTTGCTGTAATGTCTTTTAAGTTGTCACCAAATGAAGTTCAGATCTTTGCAAAGGGGTAGCACAAAGCTCCTGTAAAACTGAGTCCTTAATAAAGGAGTCTAGTGAGGCAAGAGCTGTTATTACAAACCTGTCCGCAGGAGTGAATTTTTCTCATAACTGTTATAAGGACAGAATAAAAACACAGAAAAAGTTGGCATAAACACCAGTGATGCGACCACTGCTATATAACCTCTGTAACAATGAAGACTCATTTAAGAAACTTATTAGGACTGGAATGGGAATAGTTTACATTGTTCATACTTTCAGATAGCTCTCATTTGGCACTGGTGAAACTACAATATTCCAGACACATTTTGTGCTTGAAAGGATCACTCCTGCCTTTTTTTTTTTCTTCTTTTTAAAGCATGTATTTGTCCAATTTGAGAAACTGTTTAAAGCAATGAGCTTCAGTGCTAGCAATACACCAACAAAATTCATCTCTGCATTTTTTAATTCCAGTCCAATCAGTATCATGATTAGCCTTGTTAATACCTAGGAGAAAGAAATAGCAGAGAAGAAGAAAATAAGAAAATCCTTCTGTTTCACTGAACCTTATTTTACTAAACTACAGGTTTATCTGTTCTTCAATTTCAATATTTAAATCTCTTTTTTAACTTGCTACTCAAAGTTCTTAAGCAGTGAAGAAGGCTGGGGCTTTTGGATTTTGGGTTTTTGTTTTGTAATTATTTTCACCTGGTTTCACATAGAAGGTTTTCTTCAAAATATAGCTGTTGACTTCCTACTTCAGATAGATGAACAATGTAAAATAATTTTAGTGCTCAGTGACTTTTGCTGATACAATATTAGATTAGAAAGAAGATGTTGATCTCTCTTCAGGTCTTCAGCTATAGTATGTAAAACCATTTGAGAAGTTTTAGCTATCTGTTGGAGTGCTTATGTTTCTTCTGTCCACAGTGACACCTGGGCTGGGGAAGACTCCCTAAGCAATTGATCTTCCTATTTGTAGAAAACAAATACTTGCATACATCACAACCTCTAAAACACAGTGCTATGCATATTTTGTTGGACATTTTTATACTAATAGACATAAAAATATAATCTTTGCTTCATTAATTGTCTATATTTTAAGATCTCTTCACTTAAAGGGAAGAAAAATGAATTCAGTTGCTTGTAACAATTTTTTAAAAAGATGATTTAATCAATAATGATACAATCTCTGATTTATAGTTTGTTAGTTTTTATTTTAAACAAAAGCTTAGCTCTTATTTTCACTATGTAACTTCTTTCCTAACAAAATTTGCTTAGTTTTAATACATGAATGTGGCTGCTTATAATACACTTTGCATTTGAGTTTACTTTTTGTGATAAATTTTTATTGTTTAATAGATGTAAGGTGGGTCAGTTTCCCTAGACAAGATTGGTATAAGCTATAATGCCCTTGCTTTATTATAAGGTTCATGGAGCTGTATAACACTGTTGATAAAATATAAGGTTACATTTTCAATTTTAAATTAAAAACTTAAATTAATGGGAATATGTTTTAATGTCTGTCAGTGCACAAGATAATCTGATCCTTAGGTGGTCTGAGACTCTAAATGGAACATATACTGGAATCCGAGAGTTTGGGACACTGGTATATTTGAATTAGATGTGTCTATCAACTGTAGAATTAGATATATTTTTAAAATTTAAGATAAAATTTGAAGACAAATGAAAATATTTTTAAGCTAATAATGTAATTTGGTCTGTTGGGATGTTCAGAATTTTTATTGACTGTGTACACATTTGCCTGTAACACATAGTCATTTCATATAAGGTAAGGTTTGCTTGCCCTGCACACACCTCGTAATTTCACTGTCATATATATCAAGTCAAAGGCATGAACTCCACATACTGACTAGGGAGACACTGGATGTGACTGCTGTGCAGTTTTTCTTCCACTGCAGAAATGTCGGCTTTTACACTATATAGGAAAGAACCATTTAATAATGAATGTGGTGCAGATGGATAGGGTCAGCATATTCATTTTTCAGGGCAATCCTGACCAGCCTTTGCTGGGGCTTCCTCCTTGCCCATGGCCCAGGGTCCCGTTTCAGCTCAGCCTGGGGCTGTCGGTCCCTGCCCCAGCAATGCTGCAAGAGTGCTCATCTCCAGATGGTGACTTGGCTGTCACCAGACCCTTTTGCTGTCACCAACCCAGTCTTGTTCACCTTGCTCAGGTGGAACTGGATGATGCTCTCTCTGTGAAGGCACTAACTCTGCCTGTGTGTGTCTGTGTGATCATCCTTGGTGCCTGGCTTCTCTTCTCTAGTAGAGCAGCTTTTGCAGTTCCCTGATGCTTCTGAATTTGGGATTCCTGTCCTTGTCCCTTTCATCCTTCCTGTGTGAGGGTTAATATCCTGCTGTTCTGTAGCACGAGTGATAAGCTCTTGAAAAAGGTCTAAAACTATGAATCTACAAGATGTTCAGTGATTAGCCTGTCATCCTCAAAACTTGCATGTATGGAAATTTCCTGCCTCAACCCCTGCACCTTACTATACAACGAAATAAATAGAAATGACTTTGTGAGAATTCTTAAATCAAGCTAAGATTGGCTTTTGGTATTTGGCATAGACCTGTGTTCGACAAAGAGATTCTGGCTGATGACAACTTCTAGTTATGTTACATTTCTAGTGTTTTCTTTTTAACACACTGACAGTGAGTATGAGTCTGCCTGGCGACCATCAAATAGAACTGGAAGAAAGAACAGGGACTGAAAATCAATGTTAAAAAGGTCAGGGAAACAATCCTTTGGCAAGATGACTGGAGAGTTGCATTTTCTAAAAAATAAAGCTCTTAAAGATAAGCCCAGTCACTCAGCTATTCTGAAGGGAAGGACTCCTGGGTCTAGGACATCAGCATGTGATGGTGAAAGTCAAATGAAAAATTCTATTGAATCTTGCACTGCGGGCATCAGGAAGAACCATAATCAGGGGAAGGGTAAGAAGGATTTTCTTTGAAAGACAAACCGAAACAACAGCAAAACACTGTATTATTGTCAGATCCCAAATACAAAGAAAAATTACTCCAAATTTAGGCAGTGTTATAATGGGCATTATTTTTAATGGAATAGTCATAGGAGTATTTTTGTATTCCAAAGACAATTCTTAACAGTTTCATGGAAATTATGTGAGAAAATGGAGCTTTGTACTAGTTTAGCAATACTGTATTCCAACTATGGTAGTATACTGGCTCAGAATAAGGCCATCTGGTATTCCTATTCTTGTTGATAGATTTTGTAGTTTACAGGCTCCATATGTATTATGAATGTGTATAAGTGGTTATATGCAATAAAATGTAGGGATGATGAATGCTGGAGTGTTAACCTGGTAGCTGAGGTGAATATGAGTTTAAATACCGTACTGTTTGACTGGTACTGTTTGCTGAAGGTAGTATGAAAAAGGGACTTTAAGGTAAAATGTGATGAATGCTATTTTAAAACCATCAGTGAGGGAAAAAATGTCTAAATCTGCATATTTAGAAATGTTTGCAACATACTGAATTCTGAACTTTATATAGCTTTTAGAAACCCTTTTTTTCTACAACGTAAGAGAAAGATGTTCTATTATGTCCTTAAAAATACCAAATACCTCTTTACAACAGTTCATCATTTTAACATAGGAGCTTGGTAATCTCCTGAGAAAAATGAAGATCAGACAAACGTATGATAATTCACGATCGTCAATTTGAAGGTGTGTCAAAGAGAGCAAAATTAATCTATTTTTGTAATTGAGAGGTCCAGGCTAATATAGATAATGGTATGTAGTGTTCTGCTTTGTCAAAATGAGCAACCAAAATGCTTTGCAGACTAGATTAGGTGAAAAAATACAGAAGTTTAAGAAATAGACATGTCTTTGAGGGGAAAATGCTGTATATTTCACACTATTTTCAGTAGACACACATGCCTGTCAACAGTACATTAAGACCTTTCCAACTGCTTTGTGATACACAGTGTAGCTCATTTATTTTCTTTGTGTAGCCTTGTATGCATAATGTCCACTAGAACAGTGATGTTACAAAACTTTATGGTGCAGTTTTCTCTTCCTGTGAAGTACGATGCTTCTGCTCTCTGTCTAAATGGAGACTTACATGATACTAGTAATCAAAAACTTTGAGTGTTTTCTGAGATTTAAATATATAAATAGTTATATTGGTGATGGGGCAGAATATACCCTTAGCAAGTTTGCCACAACACCAAAACTGGAGGAGTGGCTGATACACCAGAGGGTTGTGCTGCCATCCAAAGGGACCTCAGCAGGCTGGAGAAATGGGCTAATAGGAACCTTGTGAAGTTTAACAAGAGAAAGTGCAAAGTCCTGCACCTGGGGAGGAACAAGGCCTTGCTACGGGCCACGCAGATGGAAAACAGCTTTGCAGAAAAGGCCCTGGGGGTCCTGGTGGACACCAAGTTAAACATGTGCCCTTGCAGCAGAGAAGGCTAATGGTATCCTGGGATGCATAAGGCAAAGTATTGCCAGGAGGCTGAGGGAGGTATCTTTCCCCTCTACCTTAAGTAGTGGTGAGGCCACACCTGGAGTTTCTGTCCAGTCCTGAGCTCCTCAGTATGAGAGACAGGGATATACAGGAGAGAGTCCAACAAAGAGCCACTAAAATTACTAAGGGATTGGAGCATCTCTCCTATGAGGAAAGGCTGAGAGAGCTGGGACTGCTTAGCTTGAAGAAGAGAAGGCTTGGGGGGCAGGGGGGATCTTATCATTGTTTATAAATACCTGAAGGGAGCATGGAAAGAAGACACAGCTAGAGCCAGACTCTTTCCAGTGGTGTCCAGTGACAGGACCAGAGGCAATAGGAACAAACTGAAACACAGGAGGTTCTGTCTGAAGATCAGGAAATGCTTTTTTACTGGGAGGGTGACCAAGCACTGGCATGGGTTGCCCATGGTGGGTTTTGGAGTCTCCTTCCTTGGAGATGTTCAAAAGCTGTGTGGTCATGGTGCAGATCATGTGCTTGTTTAGGTAAATGCATAAATAGGGAGTTCTCCAAGTGGGGTCTCACGTGAGCAGAGCAGGGGGGCAGAATCACCTCCCTTGTACTGCTGGCCATGCTTCTTTTTGCACAGTCCAGGGTACAACTGGCTTTCTGGGCTGCAAGCGCACATTGCTGGCTCATGTCCAATTTTTCATCCACCAGTACCCCAAGTCCTTCTTGGCAGGACTGCTTTCAATCCATTCATCTCTCGTCATCTTCAGAAGGCCTCCTGACAGATCTCACTTGCTTTGGAAGTGAATATTGAAGTGTTTTGGTAACAGGCCAAAAGATTTTTCTTGTGCTTAGAAATAAATGACAAGTAATTGTTGTATTCAGATAGTTACAAAATCCATATATATATAGTGTATAAGTCACTTTCAGTGCTTTACTAATGTTGTGGTTTAACCCAAGCCAGCAACTAAGCACCGTGCAACTGCTCGCTCACTGCTCGCTCACTCCCCCCCCCACCCAGTGGGATGGGGGAGAGAATTGGGGAAAAAAGTAAAACTTGTGGGTTGACATAAAGACAGTTTAATAGGACAAAAAGGAAGAAAATAATAATAATGATAATAAAAAATAATAATAATAAAAGAATTGGAATATACAAAACAAGTGATGCACAACGCAATTGCTCACCACTCGCCGACCGATGCCCACTTAGTTCCCAAGCAGCAATCCAACCCCGGCCAACTGTCACCAGTTTATATCCTGGGCATGACATCCCATGGTATGGAATACCCCTGTGGTCAGTTTGGGTCAGCTGTCCTGCCTGTGTCCCCTCCCAACTTTCCTGTGCCCCTCCAGCCTTCTTGCTGGCTGGGCAG
>JAVKLA010000027.1:36461864-36501513 GCA_034782735.1 Sagittarius serpentarius | reverse complement strand
CAGCCTTCTTGCTGGCTGGGCAGGAGAAGCTGGAAAGTCCTTGACTTAGTCTAAACACGACTTAGCAACAACTGAAAACATCAGGGTGTTATCAACATTCTCATACTAACCCAAAACACAGCGCTGTACCAGCTCCTAGGAAGACAATTAACTCTATCCCAGCCAAAACCAGGACAACTAACTAGGATGCTTTATTCAACAACAAAAGAAAACCTTAAGCAAAACTAAAAATCTTTGTCTACGTATACATGCCCATGATGGAAATAAATATGTGTGTGTGTCTAATGAGCCCAACAAAGAAACAAAGAAAGCTCATCTTTCACTTTACAAAACAAAATTGAGGGGAAATTTCCAGCTTGATTATGTCAGCTGTGTATGAACTTTGAGGCTTGGTGAAATCCTGGGCCATTTGGTGAATTTGTTTAGAAAAGTGTCATAAAACTAAAAACAAAAAAATATGGTCAAAAAAGCAAAAAAGAAAAAACAACCCTGTAAGATTTTCCTTTGGAAATGTGTTTAGTCCCTGAGGGTTCAGATCCTGAGAAGCTCACTAAATCTAATTTGGGCTAGATCAAATCCTTAATTAGCAATTAGGCAAAGAAGCTCATGATAACAATAACTCTGTCATGCATTTATAGTTCCATAGGCTAAGGTAGTTACACCAAAATTCATCAGAACCGACAAAGTATTTAAGCACACTTCTAACTGGAGAAATTGTATTTCCCTAGTGTCTGTAAGTTACCATGTGGCCTACTTGCTTATTATGTATAATAAAGTTTACATATATAAACACACACACACTGAAGTTCATGTTCTTCTCTAATTATTTGTACAGATGAACAAATCCCACTCTTGGCACATATCCATGGCACGTGCAAGAGAGAAGATTAAGGTGACAAAGATCCTTAGTTTAATGCTGGTATCTTTTTATTCACCCCTAAGGCACCCAATCCTAACAATTTCTACTGCAGTTTGCAGCTTAGAATCTGCTCATTGATACCTTTTACATCTCAGCAGTGTTAAAAAGTTCTGCTTTCCAGAATACAGTGCCCTTACTCCAGGAGTAGAATTTGTATGGCCAGAATATTTTGTGGAAATACAGCTATGAAAGAGTAAATAATTGTTTTAAGTCCCCTGAAAACCATCTCGTCCTCAATGAGGAGATATAATGAGATGTAAGTCTATTGCTTTATAACCTTCTTAAGATGGAGAAACCACTTACCCAGTTAGTTCTATTCTTGTTTATGTAACACAGTAAAAGTGAGTAGTTTCATTAGGACTTTGTCTAGAATTAGGGATATCCAGTGTTTGATACTCTGTTTTTGAGAACTCTTTGACAAATACAACTTTGTTCTCATCCAGGTTGCATCAGTGCACATCTGTACCACACAACAGATGGTAACAGAAAAGAGCATGATGTAAATGGCTCAAATTTACTGTCTGCTTTGTATGATTTAGCACTGTCCACAAAAGATGTTACCTACTTCTTCATGGCTGGCATTTTGGGGAAGCAATCAGTTTTGCTTCTGCCTGCTTGTATAGGGCATTGAAATGTCTGTTGCTTGTTTTCTTCCTTGCCTCACATACAGGACATATAAATAGGTCTGATCAAAATGATTTTGTGACAGAAAAATGAGTATTAATGTAAAGTGTGAACTGAATAGCTAATATATTCTGCAAATTTCATTTTCCATAAAACAGTCAGCAGTTCCTGAAGGTAAAGAAATTGTCGACTGCTCATCATTTGAGGCTGTGGTCACCAGTTTAAGAGCATACTCTGTGTAATGCTTTCCTCTTTTAAATGCTGCTTTGTGGACCATCATGGAAAACATATTTGTTGCAGAAAATAAGTAACATATATCTTACATTTCACAGGTTCCAAATAATAATCTGATACGCTAAATAAGGCTTTATATGTTTATGCTGTTATGGTAGTCTAGTGAAAATCAACTCTTCTACTATTATATTTTTCTTAACTTTCTTTTTCCTTACAACAGGGCTTAACACCTTATCAGGTCCTTATCACCTTGTATTTTCATCAAAGAAAGCTTGATTAGGTCCCTTCATAAGGTCACAAGTAATGCTTGCTTACACAAGTCAGAGCAACTAAGAAAAAGATTTTTTAATAGTATTACTCCTAACTCCCTTTTCTATACTTAAGATTCTAGGTAATCCATTTTAGTTAAAATATTTAAAATAACAATAACAATAATACTTTAAAAAAACAACTTACTAATTTCCCTACTGGCAACAGTTTTTACTCAATTGGCTGGATCCACTAAAGGACAGCAATTTGCAAGCACTTAGTGAGTGAAAAAGTTTAGTTTAGTCAAGTATTTTACAAATTATTTTTTCCCAGGAATAAGTAATTGAAAGTAGTTATTTGATATGTAACATTGTAACTCAAGGAAAATATATCTTATTCTTCTAGAGGAAAATATATTCAGAGATCAGTTGCTTTTTTGTCTTGTTTCCTGTGGATCAAGGAGACTTCTGTTTTGTATCTTTGTCTATATATGTATGTTTAGTATATTCATATATATGCATAATACACATATAGAAAGATACATAGATGTGGTTTCTTGAGGATGTTACACTTGTGCTGAACAATATATGTGCAATTTACGACACTGAATATACATTAAATTAATATGTCCTAGATACTTTAAATTGCTAGAAAAACATTACGATTTGCTACCTATTTAAAAAATGTTAATACTTCTAGTCATAGAATTACTACATTTCTTAAGATGTCTAGAATTCAAGATAATTCTGTGAATTAATAGCTCTATTTAGGGAGTATCAATCTCCTACTGAAAACAAATAAACAAAAGCATGCCAAGCACTCCCATGGTTTTTCCCTCACCCATCTACACCACTGAGGAGATGATCTCACAAAAGTCTGATGACACGTGCACTTGACTTTACATACACATGTAGATCCATCAGAAGTAATGGATTTGCATTCATGCATAAAATTAAAAACCTGCACAGAGCTTTTGAAGCCTTAAACCTAAAAGATCTGTCCTTTAGCAGCATTGGTCTTACAGTTCTTACTCTTCTCACCTGTGAGATTATACCACCTTTGTGTTAGACTAGCACTCTCCGTAGCCAAAATTGGCATCAGTCAAACACGATTATTACTTGAGAATCTCTCTTCTGCCCTATGACTGTCTTGACACTGATCGACTAATGGAAACTTCCCTCATTCTATACCAGATTCTCTTAAACTATTTAAGAAGAATTGTTATCAAAGAAATGCTCCTCATCTTCGTAATACCTACAGCTGTGGAGATTGTTCCTGTAATTAATGTGTTATTAAGCCATTTAAAAACTTTAAATATGATTACCAACAAGTTTCAATTATGTTTTAATACAGTTTTCCTAGCTTACATTTACTCACTGTCTCTGAGAGAAAAACTACATTATTTCTAGTAATTCTGCTTGCAGATGTATACATTACAGTATTTAATATGTATTTGCCAAATGCTTCCAAAATATCAGGTAATTCTGTAAGAACGGTAAGTATGTCTTTTTCTTGAATAAGGAATTTGAACTGCCAGAATGTCAAGTAAAATGTATGTGGTATGACAGTGGATTCATGTCAAAGTTAAAATAACAATTCACTAGTTTCTAGCTTGATGCTCAACTGAAACTTTTGCAAGCTTTTCAAATCTCCCTGCTCACAATTAAAAGCATAAGTAATGATACTTTTTGAACACTATGTTTTCTTGTGTGTCCTTTATTACAGGAAAATAGATTGTACCTGTAAGAATACAGTATAAAAAGCTTTGTCAGAATGTATTGAACAGTTTATTTTACCTTTTTAAGGTTTAATTCAGTTGTCTCCATCTAATTCTGAACCGCATAGAATCTGTCAATTTCAAAGCCTTGCTGCATCTTCCTGCAACTGGATTTTTTAAATTTGTTTATTATAGATGTCCTATATTGAAAGTGGTATTTGTGAATTACATATCATAAATCTGTGTTATTATACCTTTCTCTTTGTTTCGTTTTCAGCTCCATGTGGTGGGCATTTTTCATCTCCCAGTGGAGTAATCCTCTCTCCAGGCTGGCCAGGGTATTATAAAGATTCCTTGAATTGTGAGTGGGTGATAGAAGCTGAACCAGGACACTCTATCAAAATTACATTTGAAAGGTCTTGGCTAATGTTTTTCTTATTTAATAGTATCCATTTTTTATCCAGAAGCAGGATTTTATTAGCTCTGTCTTAACATTAATTTGCACTGTCTGTAAAATGAAGTAATTGTTTTATCAGATAGGATTTTTCAAAACACCTTAGTGCCTTCAGAGCATAAATTTTATCTTCAGTGTAATTGCTACTTTGATGCACTGAAAAAGTTTTGAAATTCCTACGCTCTTGCATATATCTAAGCCTGTCTGGCCCAGGTAAAAATTTTTGTCTGTTTTTAAAGATTAGCATGTTTCATTTGCTTGTCACCGTGTTACTGTGATGAATTATACTTATGAAGTATTTTTTTCCTCTCAAACCTGTGAAATCTTCAGCTCTGAAAATCTGAATCAACTGTAAAAACTGAATTAAATGTACTCATATTTTTATCCACCATGAATCTTTAATTATCAAATCAGCTGATCTGTTTTTGTGAAAGGACTGTGTGCTCTCAGGATGGAAGTCCAGTTTCCCCAAAGTACTGCAGCATTCCACTTTTCCTACATTACTGCCTGTTACTTTGGTCCCTTCCTGATTCCAAGGATTGAAATGTGCTGAGGACCTTAAATTTCTCGTGGTAGCAAGACGTGGACATTTCATTTAAGCTCTTTATGAGAAAGCAAACCAGAAAATGTAAATAAAAAAATGCTACGTTCTACATATTTTCAAGATGGTTTAGATTCTTTTTAATTGTAAATATTAATAAAGTTAGATGGTGATCCAGGAAAAAAAGGCCTTTAATGATCAAAGTTTTAGTGCACAAACATCATGCAAGTACTTTTCAGTTGCTATTTATGCAGCATATTTTGACTGCTCCTGGTCATCCTCAACTTAGAAGATACCCCTTCATTTTAACAGAATTCAAAAGTTGTTTTTAGCAGGGTATGGAAATTACCATCTTCTCTTAGCAAAATTTATCATTGTGGTAAGATTGTTTAAAACTTTTTTCTAGTACTATAGCTTATACCGTAATAAAAAGTGCTCACGTGCCATTATATACAAAAAGAGGACAGGTAATATGGACACTTCCAAGGTACTTCCTATCCTTAACATCAATTGAAAGCTAGTCTTCCAAAATCACTAGTGCTGTACATCAGCTTAAAGGGAAGCTTTACCAAATTTTTGCTAATTAAAATACAAAAGAGAAGTGAGTAACCCTCTCTTGCAGAAATTAATCAAACTCGGTTCAAAATTAAAAGAAAATTACTAGTTTTCTTTACTGTCTTGTAAATCAAAATGAAAACTTTTGGAGCTTTCATTAACTCAAGATTTTGAAAAGAAAAATTTAATTTCAAATAAGTTATTTTTAATTTAGCATTACATTTTCAACTACACAGTTGATGTGGACAGTCATTTCAAAGGCATTTGGCCTTTTTATTTGCAAAATTCTGTACCAGCTTGTTTTTCTTCCTTTGCACCCAAGTTTCATTAAATCTGACAGTCTCTTATGTACACTTTTTGTTTGTCATGCATTAATGCCTTGTCATAAAATTGCACAACCTCTGGTACTCTCGCAGGTAAGAGCGATAAGAACAAGATGTGGTCTCTTCAGATCACAGAGAGAGCGCCTATCCCCTTTATAACCTAATCTCACTATGACGTTCTGACACTTCTTTTTCCATTGCTGCTCATTTTTGACACTCTTGTCCCTTGCCATAAATGGGAATGGTATGCATATTGCTCAGATGCAGCAATCCAGAAAGGCCCTACTTACATAAAGGTGTGTGTATGCTTATGCGTTTCTGTGCAGGAGTACATGCAAAAATACATCTATATATGTTCACACAAATGCACTTAAATATATAATTACATGTTTGGAGGTAAAGAAGTCATTAAATAAACCAAATAATGAAATAAATCTTTATAGTGTACTGAAAGAAAACATTTTTTAACTGCTAATCTTAGGGTTTTTTACTTAGACTTTATTATTTTTATGTAATTTAAATTTACATTCTGAGGCATTCATACATAAGCTTCTTTTTAAAGACTTATTCTAGTCTGTCCTTGTTCTGCTCCTTCCACTTGTAAATCTTCAGCTGGACTTTCTTAAGACAGAAGGCTAATTTTGTTGAAATACACACTTTTAAAACTATAGCCAAATGACTTTCCTGTATGATTAAAAAAAATAAACTCCTATTTTCCCCAGTCCTTTACATTTCACCTTTGTCCTGAAAAACAAAGAGAATTACTTTTTCTCGCCTTTCTTGATGCAAATACTAAGACTTCCACAATATGTGTAGTTATTTGAAAGATTTTTAATTTCTCAGTCAGGGTAAAACATTTCTCTTTAATGTTTTACATCTTTACATCCTTTCACTTTGGATTTTCTAAGAGGAAGGGAACAGTTCTTACTAACACACGTTTCCTGCAGTGTGACACCTTAACATTACATCAGTTTATCGCTTGCACCGTAGTTTATTTCTTTTTAATCTCCCATCTTCCTATCTTCCTATGGCTTCTCTCTTATGACATTGCATATGTGTGAGGTAATAAATTCTATGACTGTATGCTGAAGTGTTCCTGTGCCACGGAGCCAGAGATATAGGTGAAAAGAGATCTACAGACAAAGCAAATAATAATAACTATTTATGTTTGTGCTTTCAGAGGTTTCATAATAACTTTTTTTTTAATGATCATGCATGTATACTTCAAAGAGTTTATTCTTGTTGTATAGGCATAGCTACAATTGATAATCTGTTGAATTTTTGTTATAAATCAGTAGCTTTTTAGGCTGAACCGAAATGATAGAAGTGAGAAGTGCGAGTGCCGTTCTCTATTGTAATGAAGTGTTCATCATGAAGCCTAATTATGAGTATTTAAATGCTAGGGATGTTAATCAGCAAACTACTGATTGGGGTACTAGTCACATTTGACTAATGAGTATACACTGTGCAGCAGGATATTCTACTCAAATCCTGACACTGCACTGAGTTGATAGGTTGTCTCTTACAAACAAAGATGCATGTTGTACATATTAAAGCAGCTTTATCTGTTCAAGTAAGATAAAAAAATGTGTGTGTCACCTCCTGTGTTAAGGTTTGTTTCACTGCTAACTGCCTGTATGAATTTTTGAGTCCTCCATAAGAATAGACATCACATAGCAAAGAAACCATCCAGGTTAATTTAAGAATAGTAACTAGTTAAGTAGGAAAGAACATTGGAGTGATCTTAAATGAGCACAAAGTATTTTTTATTCATTTTCCTATAAATCCCTACTGTTCACTCACACCAGGGAATAACCAGGTGATGTGTAAATATATCAGAGAAGTTAAGCATTAAGAGGAAAGGTATTCAAGGAAAAAATAATATAAACATTACCCATATAAATTAAACTGAAATGGATCACAATTCTGAGCTAAATGACCAAGCAGAGGCACTGTACATAATCCTCCCTTCAACACTAAAAAAACCTGTCCTCACTGTTTTTTTCTTGGGTGCTTACTCATGTTTCTCATCTCCTTGTTTTTCTGCTGTTTGTGGTGTTGTATGTAGTCTTTGAGCAACAAGTACTTATGAGAGGATTTCTGTTACGTCTTTGGAGACTCAACTTAATTTCATCATGTCTTGACTGGCCTGATCGTTGCTTTGCATTTATCAGGTCAACGCCTTTTTACACTTTGTCTGCAGTATGCTTTTGATAAAGCAACCAAGAAAGCGGAGCAAGACTAAATGATCTCCTTCCAAGATTGTTTCTGTTTTGTATGGATTAGTGGGAAAAACAAGTACTGGAAAAAGCTAGTTATTGCCTAGTAGCTTTTTAGCAACATGTCATTGTGAGTTCATGTGGAAACTAGCAAAAAAATTTTCAGTTCTCCTGCTTCTAGGCTTATCCTGCTTCATTTCCGTAACTCCCTATTACTTTATTTCTGTGATCTTTTCTGTGTTATTTGATAGGAGTGGTACATGGATAAAACAAAACACATGTTTTGGAGGTTTAATTTGGCTTCTCATCTTTCATCAGACTCCTTTAGATCTTTAGGCTCAGACGCATGGGACATAAATACTGAAATACACAGTTGCGCTGTACATTGGCATTAGTCGTGTATTCATGCCTTGAGTGGATTTCACAAAGCTGAATTAGACATCTAAGTGAATCAGAGAATTAGGAGTATCTGAAGAGTCCTTGTAGGATCCTGCTGTTAATTGTTTCTTTTTAATTATTGAAGGGTTTTTCAGTGATACATCAGAGAGTCCATTAAAGCAGTATGATTGATGTAAGGTCTTTCATGGCAAGAAAGAGAGAAACCGATGTCAAAATACCAAATAGGTGTTTGGGATTGCTGATACCATCTAAAAAAAAGACAAGCAAGGAGATACCTAGCAACACTGACACACTCAGCTTTTCTTTGACAGGGACAGCACGCATGTAGTCTCTAAACAGGCATTTTGCTTTATAGTGCTTTATAAATAGGACTTTTAATTTTTTTTTTACCATAACTTCTGCCACTACTTTGGACTGAGCCTCAACTGGCACAAAGCCACTGGAGTCTCAGAGCATAGATAAGTAATTCTATCCCTGCTTATAGATGATTTTAAGAGTAGACACTCAGAGTATGATTCTTTGATAATATAAAGTACCTTGATGATATTTGTGCCAAATGGAATGGATATATTATAAGGAATGCATCAACATATCCTCTTAAATTACTTAATTTTTTCAAAAATAAAAATAATTTTGTGCTATAAAATAGTATATGCAAGTAGTATTAATCTTTGCTAACAAACTATGTGTTTCTGGCTTTTGTTCCCTGCAATACAAACCAGCTAAAGGAGTTCAAACTTACTTCTCATCTTATGAAGGCACTAACCTAAAATTTTATTATTGTATTAGTTATATAGGATAATTAATACTATTATATTGATATTGTAAAATAGATATGTGGAGAAAAAATTGAAATAATATGATCAGGAAAGGAGTATAGTTTTGAAATATGGCTTACTTTGTATGGGTTTATTGAATTTGTTTTAACTGCCTTTTTTATTTGTGCCTGTTTCCTCACTTCCAGATTTCAGACAGAACTCAATTATGATGTTTTGGAAGTTCATGATGGACCAAATTTATTATCACCACTTCTGGGATCTTACAATGGTACCCAGGTCCCACAATTCCTGTTTAGCAGTAGCAATTTCATTTATCTTCTCTTTACAACCGACAACAGTCGTTCTAACAATGGATTCAAGATTCATTATGAAAGTAAGTCATTCTGAATTGTATTACTTGATTTCCCCATCAATGCTTATCCTAGTCATAAATATATAAAGGTGCCCAGGTGTTGTCTTTGGTAAATTCCCATTACTTCTCAAACTGAGAAAGAATTAGTGATGTTAAACTGCAAAATGGATGACCAGTAATTTCACTTACAATATAATGTCATTGCTGTATTGCTCAATGCTTTAAGAATCAGAAGATGGGAATGGGAAGCAATGCCTTTCTTCTGGGTGCTGCTTTTATGTCTTGCTATTCTTATATTTTACACAATGCATTTTTGCGTGTGCAAAACTGCATGAGATCAAGAAGATTATGAAAATCTAAGCAAATACCTGAATTACTGTCCTGACTGATGTACCTGCAGCTCTAACTGAAGGTAACAGGAAATGCAGTTTACACTTATGAGCTGAAAGTTAAGCTATGGAATTGCTTGATTATGAATTTTTAGGGATCTGTAAACCTGCATATGTGATTTGTTCCGACATGTAGAAGTATTCTTTCTCCCTTATTATAGTCATACAAACTACACAGCAGAAAATATCTGTAATATTTCATACTTCATGAATTCTTAATATTCATGTAAGTTGATATATTATCATGTAATTTACTTTTTGTATTTCTAAATATACATTGTTTGTAACAAGTCACATTTTCATGTGAAATAATATTTTTCTGTAATCAGTCTAATCTGCTTAATAAAGGTAATGAGCACATTGTTCTCTATCCATTTCTGTTTCATACTCCTACTTGTTGGAACTACCACCATGCAATTTTCACATGTTGTTAATTTTTTAAATCATTTTTGGCCATTTTCACTATTCCTGACCACTAATGATAGGGATATTAAATACAATATATGTGGAGGTGACTTTGCCAGATAAAATTTGGGCTGATTTGAACTCCAGTGAATATCAAGTTCTGGCTGTTTATTGCAAAAAATCTATTATTATGCCAAAGTTCTTTACTGTCCTAGCCTTTACCCACATACTTCCATTATTGTGAAGAAGTGATGATTTTGTTAAGTTCTCATCCATTCTGAAGTTTGAAGGATAGCTTTCCTTACACATCAGGAAAACCAGATTAACCACTAAATTCTAAAAATGATTGGCTAAATGAGTAATGTTAAATGGTAGAAATTACACTTTGGGAATGTGAACAGCAAAATGAGGAAAGCTGCACTTATTAGAAAACCCCTTATATCAAACTATTTCAATTAAATAAAATTGGAAAGGAAATCTGAAATTTCATTATAAATTAATTCTTCAGTTTTACTATAAAATCCCTTTTTTCTAAGTTGATCCTCACCCCACAGTTCTCTTTACACTAGTGAAGAAAGTTAAAATTGTACTATCAGAGAACATTGAAAATATACATCTTTACCATTTTTACACAAAATCAACCATTTTCAGTAGGTCTTTTTTAGCTTAACATCCTCTGTTTATAGATAGACATCTAGTATTAATTTTATTTTTGTTTAAGTATTACTAGTTCATGGTCTTACATTATCAGTACAACTCAATTCTGATTTCCCTTTTCTGGATAATATAATGATTAATGGTCCTCTATTCATCATTTCTCTTCAAATATCCTATTGAAAGCTGAAGACTTTTATATGTTTTCTTCTTTTCTATGCTAATTATTTCTTTCCACACTGAATTTCTTTGTAGGAAGGATATTTTATGGCTTTTGTGTAGGAATAAAGGGACTAACACCCATAAAAAAAAAATCTTACACTGAACACTTCTTCTAATTTGCTAAATTCAGTAATATTCCCAGAGCTTTTTGTTTCTTTCTTTGTTTTTCCCTGATTCTTTATAATGAAGTTAAACATCTCACTGGGAAATAATCTAAAAGATTTAATTTTTTAGCACACATTAAAATTCTCTTTATTAAGTCAACTTCTCTTTACTCCTTTTTCTGCTATTCTTTACCTTCTCAATATCTCACATATTATTAGGTATGAGAATTATTTATGTAAATAATTCATCTATGTAAATATTTCAAGGATAAATTTCAAAAGAAATAAAAAGCATTTTGGCTAGGATAACAAAGTTTGATGAGGAAAAAATAAAGGCTGGAAATCAGAATTCTGAGTGATCATCAAAGCTGTTCAACATCAGCATTAGGGACAAAAATTACTTAATGTTACTGAGATAGGATCAAACTAAATGTCCTGTAAATTATATCATCTTTTTCTCTGCAACAGTGGAAGGATGCGATTCATTATCCATAACATCTTATAATGGTAACACAGAGAAACATAGTGCAAGGATAATTCACTGAAAATTCATGGTAATGAATCCTTCACCCCCACTTACAGCACAGTGAATTACTTAAATTAATAAAAAAATTTCTATAAGTTGTTTATTTAACTATTTTCTTTTTTTTAATCTAGGTGTAACTGTTAATACTTACTCTTGCTTGGATCCTGGCATACCAGTGCACGGACGTCGTTACGGACATGACTTCTCCATAGGTTCCACTGTCTCATTTAGTTGTGATCCAGGTTATAGGCTGAGTCATGAGGAGCCTTTGCTATGTGAAAAAAATCACTGGTGGAGTCACCCACTCCCAACTTGTGATGGTAAGGATGAATGGATAAAACACAGAGTACCTTAAAATATACACATTTTGCCAAACTGTTATTAGTCAAAGTGAGTTAAATGTTGGAGCATGTAAAACCCATGTTTTTAGGAAAAAAAAAAAAGAATAGCGGAAATAAATGTTATATATGTCTGTGTAATATTTAGTAATAAAAGTAAATAATAACATGGAATTCTTTAAATCAGCAGATTATTGAAGACAGTCTATCTGAATATATGTTACCATGAGCTAACTGATTGCGAATTAGCTCAAGGCATGCAAGGTTAATGTATATCTGCTTCTAAAGCACTTATTACAAGGTACAAATCTTTGTGTTGGGGTATCCATCTATGGACACAGGTGTGCTGAGATACAAAACATGAGATGCTGTTTATTTATACCCAACAGAAAAACTGCATTTTCTACCATATCATGTTGATCACTGTGTTCCTAGCTTGGTAACAGAATTTGACACCCTTCAATCACTGTAGGAACTGATTAGGAACACATTATCCCTGATGATTAAATGTATGATTGTTAAACCAGACAAAAATGGTATCAAGTAACATGTCATACCTTTTGGAGTCTCCACCATAAAATTAACAAAGTCCGCTTGAAAAATTATGTAATAGTTTCAGTCATCTCTTGAGACCAAAATTGTTCATTTTAAGCCATCTTCCCAGTTAGGGTGATATCAGTTGTATTTAATAATTAGAAGGTATGTTGTAATGTATGTTTATTAAGTTGTGTATTTGAGATGTTTTCACCTCAAAATAATTTTTTTCCTTTAAGCACAGTACACGCTTTTCTGATGATAAACATTTTACCAGGAATAACGTACCCACTTAATTCTAGAGTAGGATTTAATTAAAAAAAAAAATATTACTTAACTTTCATGAGCTACACAATGCATGTGATAGTTGTCTTGGTTTAAGCCCAGCTGGAAACAAAACACCACTAAGCCGCTCACTCACTCCTCCCCCCGGCCCACCCCCAACTTCAGCCCGGTGGGATGAGGAGGAGAAAATACAAAGAAACACTCCTGGGTCGAGACAAGGACAGGGAGGGATCACTCACCCCTTACGGTCACGGGCAAAAGACAGACTCAACTTGGGGAAAAAACAAAATCAATTTATTTTACTACTAATCAAATCAAAACAGGGATAGTAAGAAGTAAAACCAGATTTTAAAACACCTTCCCCCACCCCTCCCTCTTCCTGGGCTCAACTCCCCCCCCAGTTTTCTGCACCTCCTCCCCCACAGCGACACAGGGGGACAGGGAATGGGGGTTGGGGTCAGGCCCTCACACCTTGTCTCTGCCGCTCCTTCCTCCTCAGGGGCAGACACTGTCGCTGCTCCAGCCTGGGGTCCCTCCCACGGGAGACAGTTCTTCACGAACTGCTCCAGCATGGGTCCTTTCTGCGGCCGCCAGTCCTTCAGGCAGGGGCTGCTTCAGCGCGGGCTTCCCCCCAGAGTCACGGCCATCTTGGGGGGCACCCACTTGCTCCAGCCTGGGGCCCTCCCCGGGCTGCAGGTGGGCATCTGCTCTCCGGCTCCCCTCCATGGGTTGCAGGGGGACAGCCTGCCCTCTCACCAGGGCCATCCCCTCCTCCGGCCCACCTCCTCCCCCTCCTTCCTCACTGACCTCGGTATCTCGGTAGGTGTTTCTCTCACGTTCCGGTCTCCTCCCCCGATGCAGGTTCCTCTTCTTAAATCTGTTATCCCAGAGGCGCTGCCGCCCATTGCTGATGGGCTCGGCCTTGGCCAGAGGCGGGTCCGACTTGGAGTCAGGGGAGCTTCTGGCAGCTTCTCACAGGAGCCACCCCGCAGCCCTCTCCTCCGCTCAAACCCAAAACATACTGTGTTTTTCTAAAACAGTTCTTGGCGTCTCAGGACACTAAGTTAGAAAGAAAGAACTGATTTTGAATGAAGGCTAACAAAAAAACTCACTGAATCGTGTGATTTGCCATATGGAAATATATTCATTGTATTTCTTTCTTTAAAAAAAGTTAGGCGTTTTCTTAGCTTTCAGTTTATTTATTTAGCAAATGCTTTCGGTTTTATATTTCAGTGGGTTGAACATGTCAGTATATGACGATACTCAAAATTTGTGGTGGTAGAAAGGGGTGTGAATAATCACTTTCCTGAAAATGGCACTCTGTAGTTCAGCAAGCCTGTTTCCTAAAGGATTCTGCTTCTCAGGCAGGTTCTTGGAATGAACAATTGCAGGGTTCTCACAGCTCACAGTCAAGGGGACTGTATTTTGCAGAGTAGGCCATAAACATAAGATCTCTTGTTATGGTGATGGGTACTAGATGGTAACCATCTAAAACAAACAGTATTAACACGCTCCCTGTGAATACTGTGTTCTGCTGTGAAATAAAATTTCATATTGTGATAACTTTGTTTCTCCAACTAGCATGCAGTTCATTAAGTAAATGAGATTTTTTTTCTCCAGAGCACATTGCTAAATGGCAATTGTCCATTGGATAAATATGCTCTAAAGGCAGGATTGAGTACATTTATTCTAGTAAATTTAATCAATTCATGGTTGAACTCATTTTAATTTGACTGCTGAATTTCTTCTCTGGTGGAATGTTTTTAAATAGGATCCGGAGTCCTTGCACCCCCAGGGAAAAAAGGGCATTTGCTAAATGGGCTGTTCTTTGCTTAAACTGCGAGTATGGGTTTATATTAATTGTGCCACTAATAAACACATTGGTCATTGTTCCTGCTCGTTCAATACATTACTCTGACAGTTTCTGAGGAACAGAGTTCTTTCTTGATTGTTCTTTTTGATAATTGCATCTCTTTTTGATAATTAGATCATGTAGTGATATGCAGACAGACCGTGATAATTATGCAGGCAGATCATGACAACTCATGAGTGTAAGTGTTTTGGTGGAGGAGAAGGGTGTAGAAAAGGAAAAAATTTAGACTTCTTAGAACTAGTTCTTTCTCAAAGTAGAAGATCGTGTTGACTGCAATTCTATTCTTTGAAGGAGTGTAAACTAATTTTTTCATGAGGTGTCTGGATGTTACACAGATAAGCATGCCCAAAAGCTTAACAGGGAAGTCATACTTCATTATCTAAGGAATGTTTAGACAGTACTGAAAATGATGGTTTAAAAATTAACAAGCAAACTGTTTCCTTCTCTAAAGACTGGCCTGAGGGGGTGATTATGACAGGCTGTATAATTCATTCATATTTGAATAATTGATATGCATGAGGGATTTCACAGGTAATTTCCCTAGTTTTGATTTTTATCTGTATATATATAGATAAGGCATGCACACTATTCCTCAGTGCACATGTATTCTGTCTGTGTGTGTGTACACATACATACACAAACACGGTTTTATATATACAGAAGTATAGCAAAGCATTTCTGAAAAAAAAAAAAGTTGAGAGCTCTCTGAGCTTTAAAAGTAGTAGAATATATTTCTGCTCCTTAAAGGTAAATATTTAAGGAAAATATTTTCAGAATCATAGAACAGTTATAGCTGAAAGGAACATCAAAATATGATCTAGACAAAACCCATACCCCCAAAAGAGGGCCCAATCTGGATGTTAGATCAGGGTGCTCAGGATTCTACACAACTGAGTTTTATCTCTAAGGAGGGAGGTTCCATTTCTTCTCTGAGCAACCTGGGCTACTCTTTGGCCACACAATAGATATTCTTAACATCTACAGAGAACTTCCCATCTTCCAGTTACATCCATTACCTCTCATCCTTTCACTGTGGTGAAAGCTACTTGAATTTATACAGTACTTGAATTGCCTTACAGTTTTCAAGGCAGCATCTCTACTCTGTTAAATTATACAACCATAAAGTGAACTCTTCTTCAAAGAATGGAAAGTAAAACCTATGATCTTTTATCAAACCATCAGTCTTTTCTCAAGAAATCAGTTAGTCTGTAGACTGTTAGGAGGATACCGTTAAAAATACTTCAGTGTTGTTCAGTATGACCAATTTCTGGATAGCTGTCTTGGCAAAATACTTTTTTCTTTTTTTTAAAGAAGAGATGGCACTGATCAAGGCCTAGACTCTTGCCATTTTTTTTTCCTTCTTTGGTTCATGGGTTAAGAGCTGCAGACCAGAGAAAAATGATTGGTATTACTGTGTACATTTATTTATTTTGAAATAGTTCATCTGAAGATGAATTTGGTCTATATACCATAAACATGGCATGCATTACCTAGGAAAATAAACATGCGAATAAATAACAACCATTCTTTTCAAACAGGAATATGTATAGGCCCCTCCTATCTAACATCTACATATGATTAACTGCGTACCTAGCTATCTGCACAGCCCTGAATTTCTTGGCTGTAATCTCCTCCCAGTGCTTAATGAGTAAGGCAAAATTTTGTCTTATCATGTCCTTTCTATATGAATATTATAATAGGATTTTGCTTTTAAGCTTTGAATGTATGTGAGAAAACCTATTCTACCCAATATATGAAGTATTGTATTAATCCCATTAATAAGGACAGGAAAATCAATGTAAAAATTAGATACCTAATTAAGAGTGTAAAGTGCTTTTTATTCCCTTCATCATAACCTGAAATACATAGTAATTCATATTCATTATTTGAATTAAAAATAAATTTTGTCATTCCACTTGATCTTCATTTGTTTAAGAAAATTAATAAATAGCAAGAAAAATGTTCAAGCAAGATGGAAAACATTTAACGTTTATAATGAAAACACCTAGATGTCCAAATGAATTAGCAAATATGATTTGTGCAGTACCATAAGGAACATATCCAGGAAACATGGCAGAGGTGTTCTGTCATTTCTGTTAAGACATCTCTAAGCTAAAAACAATGCTTTTATTAAAATACAACCGTTAAAAAACCTGCTGCAAACATTCAGTGTGGTAGATGCCAGAATTGGAAATGGATAACATGTCATGGTCTGTTTTAGATTTAAATAAGAAGGTAAAACGAGAATTTTATGTTGTGAGTAATCTAAGCTATACTATTTTCTATTAAGTTAGTCTCTTGTGTAATATAACTCAAATCCAAGGTTTTGTTCCGGAAGCTGATTATAATAATTTGATGTCCATGTTGTTATTTACTTGTTACTACTTGACTGCATTCCATTTTAAGACACATTACATCTTCTGTAATTAGGGAAGACAGATGCTGAAGTTTCTTCGGCTATGAAGTACAGCGTGTAAGATTAGAATTCTAATTCACTGTTTCAGTAATTTTTAACTATATTTCCCTTGTATTATCAAATTACACAGTAAGTGAAAGTCACCTTAGTATTAAGAGTTTTAGTTGGAAGTTGCAGTTAATTAAGCAAATTAATGTAATGGGGACCTCTGTGTGTTTGTGCACATATATACTTGTATTTAGATTTATATATACACAAACACATCTGTGTATAAATAGGTTTACCTTCTCTGCACTCTGTGGTTGTTTCTGAACTAGCATATGTTATTAGTCTTTCTTGATGATGCTTGAAACCATTTGTAAAACTAATCATTATTACTAATCAATTAGAAGTGTGTGTTTTGTTTTCCCATCACCTTTGAAAACAAAGTTTTCAATTATTTGTACTTGCAGCAAGCTGACCTTACTGAAAAAAGTCTTTTTTTTTTTCCTTAAGGCTTCTGTTCTTCTTATGTGTATTTTCTCTTTTTTGGGAAAATTGAGATACATAATCGTATGTCAGCTTCCGAGTTGTGGTTGGTGACCTATGGCTAGTCTCTTGGTAGATGATATAATTTGAAAATGTGGAAAACGTGGTGGGGTGGGGTGGGGTGACTGAGTGAGTGAGTGAGTGAGTGAGTGCGTGCCCACACCTCCTAAGGCTTCCGTTTCTGCCCTTTTATAAGCTCTCTACCCCTCCTGCAGGCGGGCGCTCAAACTCATTGGGCTAATGAGGGGCTGTGGGCAATTTGTGCTTCCGGAACCTTGGGAAATGGGTTGGTAGGCTTGGGGGTCGTTTGGGGAGTGACTTTTCTCTCCCCGCAGGCAGGACCATTCTTTGATGGTGAGCTGCCCTGCTCAGCAGATCAGAGCGGGGACCTGCCCACCCTCCCTGCCCTGTTGCTGAGGGGGCTCTCACCTGTGGAGGGTTGCTGGCGGGGCTCCTTGTTATGCAGAGTGGGTCCTTAGGCAGAACTTGCCCCACCACAATGTTTGAGACATTAACTCTTTCAGTCGCTCACATTGCCTTCTGCAGTAAAACATAAATATATTTTATCTTAAAAACATAAGTATCTTAAAACAGAGGATGTGAAAAAAATGGAAAAAACCATTTATGAACAAAAATGTCACGATCTAATGTGAAGTGTCCTAGCAATAGGTTTGTGTAGCAAAGCTGCTGTGACAAGAAAGAAAGGTAAGTACTTGCAATTGCTAATGCTGTGGTCATAGAGATGGAAAATGTATCTTACAGAAGTAGGTAAGAAAATCTGTCTCTTTTAACTGATCCAAAGTCAGAGATACTAATGTGCTTTGCCAGGCTTCCAAAGTGAGTCCCCAAGAGGGAAAAGAACATAATGACAGTTTAGCAGAAGAACAAATGGATAAAAATGGACCATGAATAAATTTAGGCTAGAAATTATGAGACTATTTCTAGTATTGAAGACTGATTTTCTGTAGCAGTTTTATAGTAGGATGAAATATGGCCTGAAATGGAACTTGATAATTATATGAATGACACAAGTCAAGTGCTTTCATTACAACTATTCATGTATTTCAGGGACGAAGCATGGCCTGCATCTCTTCTACTGAGACACTTATGAGTAGTCTGAATAAAGGTTCTAAAATTGTGTGGGCCAAAAATGATTTTCAAACTACGTAGGGCCATTGTCTAAGCCAGGTTTGCTTGCTGTCACTCTTCCTTATGACTGATCATGTTACTGAGCAAAACAAATGCAGTTATGATCATTTATAACAAAAGAAAATGTAAGTAATCAACCCACACTGTAAGAATTTATTTTGCCCAAACAACTGACTTAGCCACTGAACTTCACTATTAAGTTTTAATCTGCATTCACAGTTATCCAAAACTTCTTTTTTAAATTGTCACATCATTTCTGATCACCACAGTGCTCTAGAGGTATGTTATAGTACACATCCAGGTACCTATTTGTATTTCATACAGTCACTTCTATATTTTGTTCTCGTTATTTTTTGTTCTCTTTATTTTTTGCTATTTTATTTCTCATTATTCTGAAAACATAGTAACAGAGGGGAAAAAAAAGGCATGTCTTGACTCGGCTCCTCTGCTTGCATAACAAAGAAATTATTAATTAGTGTGTTTGCAACACAATATTCCATTTTCCACATTAGAACACCCAGATAATGCTTCAGTTATTTGCTTATGTATTCACTCTACTTTTAGTCTCTCCTAACCTCCATCTCTGTATAATCAGATAAAGTGAAAGAAAGGTTCCTTGTAGAATCTGGAAAAATGTGTGGAGATTATCTTTCGCTATTTTTATTTTCGTATCTTTCTGTTTTCCTTTGCACTCTGAAAAAATGTCAGATACTAGTAGTGATATTACATGCTTGGGCTGTTTGCCATCTTATCAGGACCAGTGCACATTTTATATTTCAGATTTGTCAACTTGGCTTTGTTTTGTAAAATGCTGGTCCCTTGATGCCTTTTTTTGCCATCTGCTAGCCTTCCTAGTGTTACACTGAGTGCCTGATGGCATGCCATAGATGTTTTGTCACCATTTGCATTCCTGAAAGGTTTTCCAAACACCCACTGTAAAAGACATTATTTGTTTGGGCTCTTTCCCATGATTATAAAAACTGATTGTATTTTCTTATTTAATAGGGCTGACCTAAGGTATGGACAAAATATGTAGTTGCCATCAGAAGCTCCAATAACATGCTGCCATAGCCCTGATTCTGTTTTACTAATGACTAAATATAACAAGATCAGATGATAAGCGGACAGTGATGACCTTCTTTGTCTCTTCATCAGAGAAGTGAAGAGAAAAATCAGTATGCTGGGAGGTTATTGCCCTGTGGCAAGAATTATGAGATTGGGCAGTTGTGGTCCTAGAATGTCCTACTTCAGCATGGTACTGGATCTGCAAACTTCCAACTTCCAACTAGGCCAAAAAGGATAGAAAGTTGGCAGGAGAACTAGCACACACAAAGAAATCATGAGGCTACCCAGACAAATAAACATGTTTAAAACAGAAGTGTGGTTAGTTAGAACAATCAAAGAAATTTAGCTAGGCAAAATAGGGTGATCTTCATCCTAGCATATAGGATGAAGTTCCATTTCTGCTTTATAAGAAAACTAATTAAATGTGTACTTCCTTTTATTCAGTACCCTGAAGATAGTGATGGCATCAATGCCTTATTATGAACCTTATTATGAAGAATTCTGACCTTTATGAAAACATTCCAGAGTGCTACTGAAATGTCTGAAAAATGCATTTGTTGAGACAAATGTCTGCTTAGGTATAGAGTAAGACAGAAGGTACATTCTGGATATTCTCTTGACTCACTGTATGGCTTGTCCTCAAATCAGTTTTGAATTTAGTTCTACAAGCAGAAAATTGTGACCGATCAACATATTCATTCTCAAATAAATAGCACTAATAGCAAAAACAAAGCAACTTTCCTGATTTACTCCATCAGTATGTAGCACAAATTGTCATAAGTAGAATAAATATCAAGATACAGTAGAATAAATGGCATGATGTAACAAATTACTCACACCACCTTTCTCCTGAAGAAGTATGAAGATGTTTGAGCACTGTTCATATACTGAAAGGCCAAACTTCTCCCACCTTTACGATCTGTACTGTTGAGTGCTGCATTGGTAGCTGCTGCTGCTGTTATCGGAGGAGTAGGAGTGGATTAAAACAGCTAGTGCAGGTGGGGCAGCCTCTCTCAGAAAGAGGTATTGCTCCTCCAGCCTGTGACAGGCTCCTTCCCTCACCCTCGCTGGTGTGGCAGCAGGCTGGGAAGCACAGACATGAGCAATAGATGAGCAACAGCTTATACAACAAAGGGAAGAGGGATTGATAGTTGTATCAACTGGAATTGCAGACAAGTAACTGCTATTTACCTATCTCCCAAACCGCGTTTCAACAACTTTAGCATCTGCTAAAGAGAAAACCTGATGGTTAAAAATGGGAGTGCTGCATACTAACTTAGGCTAAGGTGCGGGCTCAGAGAAACTTGACACCAATAATAATTCTGAAAGGACGCTGGTTGAGAGCTTGACTACTTAAGGCTGAAAAGGGAGAGTTTCTGTTAATTACTTCGGAAGAACTGCAATCAACTTTCCTAAACCAGTCAATATTACTTGACTTAAATCTGGTGGCAGTAATATAGTTTACTGGTTTTTTGTATCCTGGAGCATTTCTACTAAAATAATTTTGGTAATGCATACAAATAAGCTGAGAAAGATAAAAGGGAAAAAGGAATACATGTTCTTAATCTTGAAGAAAAAAAAAAAGAAGTAGAAATACTCATTTGGTTTATAATGTATGCCCTTCTGAGATAATCTATATTCAGAGAACTATGATTTAATAACTTTTCTTGGTACTGAGTTTTAATCACTGTTATTGATAAAAGATAATTCTAAGGTGTAAGAGCCTCTTCGTTACTAAAAATTCCTCAATTCATTTAATATTTCAAAAGTTCATTAAAACATAATGGTGAATTGTGAAGATATTTACGCCAGTGTTGTAATGATTTAATTTTTGTATTTTGTATTAATTCAAGCTGTAATTTAATTTTTACGTAGCTCAATTACTGATTACTTTTACAAAGTTACTATTGCTACTATAGAAAGACTTACTCTTAGATTGCCAATTGTCATTATCACTTGATTATAGATATAGTTGCATATCCTATAAATAGATACAAGGAAGCATGTCATGCTTCCCTGCAATAATATTTTCAGTCACTAATTCTTCAATAGCAAGATCCACTCTACACCATTTTAAGTCTGCAGCCTTAGCTTCTGGCTAAAGTGATACTGTTTGGCTCCGTATTTTCTACGTTCATCTTCCTGCTGAACTTATGACTTTCACAGAGTTTCAAGAAAATGTGGAAAAACAGCTAAGGAAACTCACTTCTCATTTTCTTAATACCTATTAAAACACATGTTAATTATTCACTGGTTCTGTTTCCTTTCATTTTGTGTAAAAATGGGCTGTAGTTATATGTGGAATTGCTAAATCATTTGATCAACTATTTTTGAGTCATTTTAAAGCCAGAAGTTTTTTAAAAAATGTTTTCTTACCTTTTCTCTCATCTGTAAGTTTTATATTAATTATTTTATTATTATTTTATGTGTTATTTCTAGCTTTATGTGGTGGAGATGTTAGAGGACCTAGTGGAACAATTTTATCCCCTGGTTATCCCGATCTGTATCCAAATTCACTGAATTGTACATGGACTGTGGATGTTACCCATGGAAAAGGTAAATAAATCCTTTTGTCTTTTTCCACCTTTTTTTGTTTAATATGTAAGTCCAGTATTCTGTGCTACACATGTAGATCTAGATTAGCAGCAATGAACTAGGAATTCTGTTGCTGATTTTTGGTTTTGTTTATCTTTACTGTAGTAATTCCTAGCATTCCAGAAGTGGACTAGGCCCTAATACTTTCCACAGAACAGAAAGTCCGTAAAAGTTTATAGTCCAAGTAACAGATAGTTGGATGTGTGCACAATTAAGTCATACAGGTGAAAGAGGATGAATGCTTTTTCTGTGTTGATGAGGAAATGCCTTATCTTAGAGAGAGATTAGCTGGAAGTAGTTATTGATATTTAGACTTGGTGTCAACAGAAGAGTCTGAAGTGAAGACTTAAGTGAAGATGTTATTCATATTATGGCATAAAAAAGGAATGAAGTTAATCAGAGAGGAGTTGTTTAAAAGCTGTCAAGAAGGAAATGTCAGAAAGAAAGGTCCTATTATTTTGAAGCAAAGAAACAGTTTCAGCTTACCAACGACACATTTTCAGGGTGGCAGCATACGAATGGCAGTTTAATATACATTTATAGGTTGAATAAATAATATATTTTAGGAATAAATGTAGAGAGAAAAAATAATAAATAATGGAACCCAATAAGAGAACATTTAGCAAGGTAAGAAATAATTATATAATGACTGATCCCAGAAGCTGAGGGACAGGAGACTTAAGAAAAGGGTGGTTATTTGTTGAAGGCAGATTTCAGGATAAAGATGTAGTAGTGGTTTTAACTTCTCTGAGAAGGGACCTTAGTAAGAGTTATTTCAAAGAAATGTAAGACATGCAGGAGTGGTTGGAAAATGCTTAGGACAGAAATGGAAGTTGGGATTTCCAGGTAGCAAAATTTCCTTGAAATAGTTTGTCCTAGTTGCTTTCAGGTGAAAGGTTTTGAGACTAGATGAGAAGATAAGGGTCAAATTTTTAGATTTTTTTTGGTATTTTATTTT
Source organism: Sagittarius serpentarius (assembly GCA_034782735.1). Lineage (NCBI taxonomy): Eukaryota > Metazoa > Chordata > Aves > Accipitriformes > Sagittariidae > Sagittarius > Sagittarius serpentarius. The sequence goes on along the minus strand of JAVKLA010000027.1, from coordinate 36,478,107 downwards.
AAATATGGAAGTGACTGCATTCTACTGTTGTACTATGAGTGGAAAGAGCTAGAGAAGCATAAGAATTTAATGTTAAGGGAAGGAGAGAAACAGAGATAGGTGTGATAAGAGAAACTGAATATAAATAGGGTGAGGTGATAAGAACACAAAAAGCAGAATTGCATCTATAACACTGAAAAGAATACAGGAAAAGGAGTGAAAAGGAGAAGAAGGAAGGCAAGTTCAATTCTGAATTTCCTCAGTTTTCTCTGTGAGGGCACGAAAAATGCAGCAAGGTATACTGATGATACATTCCTCTAAGAAAGAGTTATTGATAACATAAAAGTAAAAGTTCCCTCACAGAGAATTGTGCTGAGCTGTGATCTCCTTGTTCTGTTTTGTACAAATAGTGCGATAGTTCCTCATCTAGATGTTAAATCACTCTGACTGGATATCCCATTTAAAACTCCTTAAAGTGTTAGTCACAAAGTATATCTCTCAAAATTATTGCTGCAGCTATTCTGCAGTGTCTTTTTACTACCAAATGATGCCATTGTGTCAATATAATTTGCTTGTAAGTATCCACAGTGAAAAAGCATTCTGCAATTACTGAACCTACATAGGATGCTACATTTGCCCTTGTTGCCTTGTGGTATGATATGTGGCTTTTAGAGTTGAAGGAATATAAGGTACTGTGGATTTTTTGCAAAGGAGAAAGGATGTGCGAAGAATATAACTGTTCTTCTGGATATGCAAGAAAGACTGATAGAAAGTGTAAGAAAACTGTTAGTCACATAGTCATTTAATTTGCACCCTATCTGAAAAGCCATTGGATAACCACCCCAAGCTTTATATCTGGGCATTGAAGAGAAGCAGCAGAGGTGGGTAAGAGTTTAGCTTTGTGGAGTAACACATGACTGAAAATTATGTAAATTCTAGAGTAAACATGAGCCCAGATGAAGCCATATTTTTCACGATTCTTGAAAGACGCTTTATTAACACTTCCGTTTTTCCTAAATTAAAAATGGGATTATGGAGGAAAGTACATGGAAGAAATTTTTTTTTTTAGAATATTAAGTTTTTTGTGATTTATCTTTTTTCTTGAACCCTCAGATAGAGAAGGTACTTAAAAGATGGGATAAATAAAAGCTGAAATTCTCAATGTGATTACATTTTATGTGAGGCTGTTGGAAAACCCACCATGTATAATGAGACTCCTAAGAAAACTAATATACAGAAATAAAATATACAGGGAAAGAGAGTAATAGTATAAACATACACATTTATAAGCACATACGCATTTATATATACTCACATATATCAATATAAGCACATTCTTATTTGTGTTAGTAAGTTTTATATTGTCTTATGGAAATGTTACTAAGGAAAAACAAATATGAATGCTATGTTGTAATTTGACTTGGGCATTTTGATTCATGCTGCTCAAAGATCTTCTGGAAACAACTGAAAAGTGAGAATTTACTGTGAGTAGGAAATAGGAAGTATTGTATGAACTTCGTATATTTTGTTCTTGTTGGCAAAAACGTATTATTAATACTTTAAGCTCCTCCTGTAGTACTGCATGAGGAAGATAGCTCTCCTTTTATGATAATAAGTCACAGGCTTACTTAATTTAAATTTAAACTTCTAAATGGTAGAGCTCTATGTCTGAGTAAGCTAGTCCATTAGGCCACTTCTGTATTTAATGGACAAATGCATATATCTTCAAGGGTATGAGTCATCTCACCCTGAAAAAGTACCTAAAGTAGATGGAATGAACTGTCCTCTGAAGGTGCCTATTTATCTCTGTCATCTAATGTCCAGGGGGATTATATAGTCCCCAGATGAATTGTCCATGGGGAGACTGAATGACTAAGGTTTACATAGTTACCATTTGGGAAAATTAATCCTGTACACATAAATGGGTTATTTCAAAGTGAGGGAGAAAAACTTTGTTGTGAAAATCTCATTTTCTGCTCTATTTCACGTATAATATAATTCCAACTTCAGAATCTCAAGAAGTGTCTTCTACTGGCCATTAACCAGTGGTACGATCTTTTAAAAATAATTAAAGTTTTCTTTAGCCTTTTTTTTTTTTTAACAAAATTTGGTAGTTTAATATCAGACTGCCAAGAAAATGTATATAATTTGTAGCCTCAGAATGCCGTGGGGTATTTTTTTAAACATGTCTTTATGTTGCAACTTCATACTGCTGTTACATAATAGCAGGCAATTAAATGCATATGTTTAGTTAAGATTTGTATTTTACATCTGGATATGTTGTACTGTTAAAAAAACTACAGTTTCTGTGTTTGTATTGTCACGGTTTAACCCCAGCCAGCAACTAAGCACCACGCAGCCGCTCACTCACTTCCCCCCACCCAGTGGGATGGGGGAGAGAATCGGGAAAAAAAGGTAAAGCTCGTGGGTTGAGATAAGAACAGTTTAACAGAACAGAAAGGAAGAAACTAACAATGACACTAATAACAACAATAAAATGAAAATAATAATAAAAGGATTGGAATACACAAAACAAGTGATGCACAATGCAGTTGCTCACCACTCACTCACCAACTGATACCCAGTTAGTTCCCGACATGGGCATGACGTCCCATGGTATGGAATACCCCTTTGCCCAGTTTGGGTCAGCTGTCCTGGCTGTGTCCCCTCCCAGCTTTCCTGTACCCCTCCAGCCTTCTTGCTGACTAGGCAGGAGAAGCTGAAAAGTCCTTGACTTACTCTAAACACGACTTAGCAACAACTGAAAACATCAGGGTGTTACCAACATTCTTCCCATACTAAACCCAAAACACAGCGCTGTACCAGCTACTCGGAAGACAACTAACTCTATCCCAGCTGAAAGGAGGACAGTATATATCTTCTTGAATAACGTAATCTGCAATATAAATATATATATATTTTAATTTTACTGTTCAAGTGTATCTAAACTTTTAGAATTCTGGGGTGATTTTTCAGTTGTGTTCATGTGTACCAGCATTATGATTCTTGAATGTCCATTAAAACTTGATATGATTTTATTTTATTTTTTAAAGATTTTTTAACTAGGGAATGGAACATGCACATTAAATGTAGATAATATGTCTAGTAGCTGGTATTATTTATGAAAAAGAAAGGAAGCATCTATCATGACAATAATTATTGTATTTAGTCTGTGGTTAGCATGCAATTCAATATATGGTGAAGTGAAATTTTTGGAGTATCAATGGTGTATTTTAAATCATTTTCTAATAGAACAATTAATTTACCCATCCCCCAACAGTCTGGATTGTAATATTGAGAAATTATGTCAGAGTGTTATGTCTTCCTGTCTTCATTTCAGACTTTAAATATTCCCCTTATAAAGAAGGTGACATGTGAGGCAGAATGAAGAGGAATCTACCTGAACTTACCTTTTAAAATTCTCCTCTGGAGAAGACACAATCTGTCACATGGCATACATTAATGTGATTAGAATATTTTCTGAAGAAAACTAAATTGTACAGCTACTGCTGGGTATACCGTGGAGTTTTGCTGAGAAATGTCATGGCAATCTGGAAAATTGACTGAGACATTCCCTTGAGTTAAACCTTGCATTTAGTGTTTGAACAATACTCAGTGAAGCTCAGCCGTGATTCACAGGAATTCCATTATTTTGGGTTACTACCATAAAGGTTTTTTGGCATTTCTGATTTTGTTGTTGGAGTATACATGCATGTGTAAAAAGGGCCAAAATTAATTTGGATTGCAGTAAAAACCATAAATGTGGCCTGAATTTCAGCCTCATTCTCTATATATCACATTTTTCGCTTAAGAGCTCTCTTTTCATGTCAGATCAACACTGTCTCCTATGTAAAACTATGATAAAAAATTAAACCATTTAAGAGTTTATCAATCCCAAAGCTAAATTTATATGCATTAGCTCAAAAAGCATGTAACCTAACCTGGATTCCAAAATTCAGCGTGTGATTTTTGTCAGTTTATTGTCACACAGTCTAGGAGAGTAAATAGGATGCTCAAAGCAGATGAATGGCTTTGCTCATATAATTATTAAATCAAGAATTTTAAAAATCCAGAATAGATTTCTTGGATTATCTAGTTTTATCCTATACATAAAACACAATCCCATCCTGTAGTTTCTCTATCAGTGCTACTAAGTAAGGGTGTGTTTATCTGGATCTGCAAGCTACATCAAGTTGGGGCGGGCGGGTGTGGAGCTGTAAGAAGAGAAGGTATCTACTTGAAAAAGCTGAATCGTTCTCCAGTCTCTTTAAAGGGAAGCACAATCTAGAGGTCTCTAAGATCCAAGGAATTTGTCTTGTTGCTCCCATTTTTATGTCCAGCTGTGACAGCAAGACTAAGCATGTGTTCCAAAGATGCCAATATGTACGTAGGCACATACGGCTGGTCACACAGACTAACGTGGACAGAGACAAGTGTCTATTGGCATACACAGAAACACTAACAGCACTGAAGCAGACATTACCACCACAGACAGCCAAATCCTGTTTCTCCAGCTGGGCTGGAGACTCACACATGCACACGCACATACCCCCACAACCTTCCAGGTCCTGGCTCAGGAGTCGGCCCACAGATCCCACTCCTTCCAGATGCTGCCTCCCTGTGACCAATGGCCCTTTTTCCAGTTGTTGGCCCCTGACCTCATCCTGCTCACCAGGCAATCCATACTAATGTTCACTAGTGGTCACACATGTGCTCGCACTGGACAAAGGACACATTTACACACTAAATTGTCAGGAACAGAGTTTAAAAGGAATAGAGGACAGGCTCTGGTAGTTAGGTTCAGGGATTAGTAGGAGAGGCTTAACCCTCTCCATTTTCCCACACTTTTTTCTCCCTTATCCACCATGATCCCTCCCCTTACCTGCCTTTGTCCCCAGACAGCTCAGAAGAAGTTTTGCGGTCTCCAAATACCATTTAAAAATCTCTTATTAAGTTTTACATAATCTCACAGATTCCCTCAAGTACTCCACAGTAAATTTCTAATTTTCATAAGACCCAAAATAATCTTCTTTCCCCCATTCTAATCAGTTACTAAGTTCTGGTTGAACTGCTGCAAGATTACAGTGATACATTCAATGGCCCATCAGTCAGGAACTTAAGAGTTCTGGTCTTTGTTAGTGTCTCCACTAAATCCTGCTCATTAAAGCTTGCATACGTGTGTATATAATTTATTACTTCCCTTATTTCTTGTCTTTGCTTGCTATACTGGTAGATCCTTGAACAGGTATCCTCGTAAACCAAATGTCCTTACCTTCCAGATACCCTTACAAGCTGTATTTACTAGGTGTGATTGAGTTGCATTGACATAAATGCCTAATGCCATTTGAGACAACCTCAGGGATCCAATGTATTGTAAAAAATACTACAGGAGAATTGTACCAAGAGCTTCTAAAGCTGCACGTGAAGTCTAGAAAAGATAACTTCCAACACCTAAAGGGGCACGAGGTTCCTATATTTAGACAACTGAGTAAAGCACAGTATATCTATCTTCAGTCTTGGATTTTGTTACCCTGTTTGGGAAGTTCTTGCAGAAGTGGGGCAAGTAGGAAGGGGAAGTATTTGTTTGCTTTTTGATTAAATTATGTCTACTATTAAAAATCTGTTGTCCATGAGAGTACCCGAAGATCATTAATCTTCATATACTATGTTATTCTTGAATCACATGAATGGATCTTCCTAAGCATTATATCATTAGATATATTTTAGAGCCTGATTCATTGGTTTATAACTTATATGATAAAACTGGAAATGCTATTACACTAGATTTCTCAATCACTTAAGCTAGCTACTGTCTTCTCCTGTTTCTTTTTCTTGACTTTTCTGTGCATTCTACCCAAAGATCAGGGTCTAACTCTTGGTTACAGGAATGCAAAAAAAAAAAAAAGTGTTTCTCTGTCTTGGCCTTTAAGTCTTTTTATTCCTGTTGTGTTCCAGGATATATATTCCTTTCTAGATGTGTGATTTATATCTGATGATTTGCAAAAAACCCATACGGTTGACATATGCCACATCTTATTAGGAGACCTCCGTTTTTTGGGGAGGAAGTGCTGCTGTTACTGTATGTGCCATTAGTATATAATGTCATATATTTTATAACGTTTCCTTTGGCTGCTGCTATACAAGAATACTGGTGACTGTAAGAAATAAGGTTTACCTTTCCTGTTCTGCCATAAACAGATTGTAATTTTGAACATACGTAGTGCATCATTGGATTTTACATAAAAATGCAAGGATATGTCTTTGAATTCTATAAATCAAGCATCCATATTTTAGAACTAAAGGCAAAAGTGAAAGTGTCAAAACAAAAAGACCTGCTACGGAGGTATTTTAAGAGTAAAATCAGGAAAGATACTAATTTTTAGAAAAATTGTATTATCTTCATTTTCTGAACCATGATTCGTAATGAAATGTGTGAATGTAGTCCTTGGCTTAATTACTTTGATGTTAACAGTGTGATATGTAAATCTAATTCTATTTTTTCTAATAGGAGTGCAGTTCACCTTCTACACGTTTCATTTGGAGGATCATCATGACTACTTACTAATAACAGAGAACGGCAGTTTCTCACAGCCATTAGCACGTCTGACTGGCTCAGAGCTTCCTTCACCAATCAATGCTGGTCTCTATGGAAATTTCAGGGCTCAGTTGCGCTTTATTTCAGATTTTTCAATATCATATGAAGGATTTAATATTTCTTTCTCTGGTAAGGAAATACCTGTAACACGTGGCTCCTGAAAAAAAAAAAAAATCCGTATCTTATGTAGAGAGAAAAAAAAAGTTTAAAATTGAAGTGATTTTGATGAATACATGTACTGAATCGTAAAATTATATAAGTTGTTTCTGAAGCACAACAACTTCAAAGCAAGCAAACCTCTATGCCTCTGTAGAGACATTTCTGCTACATGATAAATAAGATGGCAGTAAACTGTAAGACGCGTAATCAAGTGAGGGGAGGAAACGGAACTAGCCTAATTTCAGTTAGTGAAATTCCAGATGAGCCCAAGTGTCAATTATTTAGGCTTTTATGCTGTACCATTGTTTTCATTTGTTTTATGAATCTGAGACATTTATGGCTCTTACAAGAGAGATAAAACATGTCATGTTATGCATCTTAAAAACGTGAATGTATTCATTAGTCTTACTTTTTAATGTAGCATAATTGCCAATTTAACATTCACTCATTCGTTTTGTTTTTAAATCTGAAATCCGTATTGATAGTCAGGTGGAAATATATGGAAATTAGTAGACTGCAAGATTACAAATGATTGATAGAAAACTCATTTTCACTTGTACAAGCTGACTTGCTGTCTTGTTTTCAGAGTATAATCTTGAACCTTGTGAAGATCCTGGGATCCCACAATTTGGTAACAGAATAGGATTTAATTTTGGAGTGGGAGATACTCTGACATTCTCCTGTTCATCTGGATATCGTTTAGAAGGAGCTTCAGAGATTATTTGTCTTGGTGGTGGCCGACGAGTATGGAGTGCACCTCTGCCAAGGTGTGTGGGTACGTGGTCAGCTGCTTTCATTTGCTTGTATGTGTAGTCATTGTCCATGGATTTGCAGATTTACAGCATGGAAAAGCATGGTAGTACACCTCTTACTTTTTAATTACTCTCATATTCTCCGTATCTCCTTAGTCAAATTTATTTAATCTTTTCTTAATATATTTAGTATTAGAACTTTTGGTGGACTTCATAGTCTATACTTGAAAGCATTTCAAATTGAGGGCATGATGCTTGCTTTTCTTGTTTTGATTAATAAGTTAGGCAAACTGAGTATAAATTTAAATCTGCATTTACTGGTTCAGATGCCTAATAATTGACTCCTTCTTGTCAATTCAAGCTTCCAAGCGATACTTGTATTACAAAATTGTGTAAATGTAGTTAGAGCACTTAGACCAGGGTTATTTCATAAAACTAGGTCCATGTATAGGAGTGCGGTCAGCCTGGGCTTCCTATGTAAGCAGGGAACCATATCCTTAGAATATCCTCAGAACAGTTGTTCTGGTTTTAAAATGATAGCTAAGATAACTGAGAGGAAACACTTTCTGATGGTTCCTAACACTCTCCACTTACTGTAGAGGTAGCCTACATATGTAGTTTTGAGTAGAAACTTAACTTTTAATGGCTAATATTATCTGAGCTGAATTCTTCTTAAATATATTAATTTTCAGTTCTGTTGAGAACTGTTAAAACAACAACAAAATCTCTAAAAAGTAGGATAGTTACTTAAGTATCTGTATTTTTTTATTTATTGAAGAGTATATCCTATGTGGAAAGGTTTATATATCTTTATCAATATGCATATGTTTTTTCTTTTTCATACTAAATTGTATGATAGTAAAATGTAAGTTTCTTTCAGAATCTGATTGTATGATAACTATTGACTGATTACGTGCTCGGTCTTACCCAGTGTTAGTTACTGTATCATAGTTTTCATGTCCAAACTATTCCTATACTTACCTTAGTATAACAAAAGTTCTGAATTTGGCATATGCATAAGTGACATTTAGGTATCTGTCTACAGAAGAGATGGTTTAGAAGCTGAGTCAGTGTAAAGCATGAATAAAAGTTATTTTTGTGTTAGGATTGGTGAATTTTTAATGTAAGAATAATAATGAATGCATGCACAGTTGTGAAGACAGGTTAAAGTTTAGTAATAAGTATCTGAAGTGTTAGTATACTGAAAATGAATTGGTAAATTATCAGTAAAGAGGAACTTGCACAGAAGCATAAATGAAAAAAATTGCTATTTAGTTTTCATGACATAGAAAATAATGTTTTGTGTGTTTGTTGGGAAAAGAAAGAGAAAAGCTGGAACACAAGGAGTACATTATTTTCCAGTCAACATATTTTCTCCTTGTCTTCGAAAATGGAAGATAGTCTCCACTAGTATTACTTAATCAGCCATTTTCCCACCGAAAGTGTCAAGCCTTTGTCAATTTTGTGCTTAATTTATATGACATAAAGATGAAATTCAAATAACTGGAGAGTAGAAATTCCTGTTGCCCACTTTTATTGGATTCAGAAATTTGCATATTGTTATTGTCACTCTCATTTGGCATTTTCTGCCAAAGTGATTAATAAGCTTTAATGCTTCTGATATCATATACGCTTTCACATACACATAACTTCATGTGGGAGCCAACCACTGTTCATAGTATTTGTGTTCAGCTTGTCAATACAAGAATACAATAAAAGAAAGGCACAGTTAAACTGGAACAAGTTTGGTGGTGGGCCACCAAGATGGCTGGAAGCTGGAGCACTGATCCAGTGGCAAAAGATGAAAGAAACATGTCTTTTCAGCCTGAAAAAGAGACAGCTTCACAAGAACCTGATAGCAGTTCTCAATAGCTGTGAGGAGATCATTAAGAGGATGGAGCAAGGTTCTTCACAGTGGTTTATGACAGAAGGATGACAGGGAAAGGCATAAATTGAAATAAGAGAGTTTCAGATTGGAAATAAGCACAATCTTTTCACAAAGAAAATGTTGAATAGTGGAACATATTTCCAAGGAGGTGGTTCAGTCTCCATCCTTGGAGGTTTTCAAGATGCAGCTGGTTAAATCCCTGAGCAACCTGGTCTGACATCAGGGTTGAACCTCTTTGAGCAGGAGGCTGGACTAACCTCCTAAGGTCCCTTCCAACTTGAATTTGCCTGTGTTCTTGATCCTACATCCTCTTGATAAGTATAGTTTAGTTGTGTGGGTCATGGTATTTCTTCTGTTGTCTTAGTAAATATTCATAAAGAATACCTGTGCATTGTTACATATCTTAGCTCTCTACTTTCACCTGCGTCTTAGTCCTTTGATAATACAAGATTCATAATTTTTAACTCATTCTGTGGTCTCTTCATATGTGAACCATTTTGTTTTCTTTAAAACAAAACGTTGTGGATATAACGATAATTCACTACAGAATACCCTTCCAGTAGGCAGTATGGGTAAGACTGCACTAGTCTTGGTCCTGTTTGCCAGTGGAGACCTCCTAACAGTGTTTTTGTTGACATGCGTAATCAAAGCTTATTTTGTACCCTCAGTCACTGTCATACCATCATGCGAATCATCATGTCATACTGCACATTTATGTAACTTCATGCAACAAAAACCCCGCTAGTATTGTGGATGTAACACTGTTCTTAAATAATTTTGGGTACTCTGAACACAGGAAAAATTATAGTTACACTTTTGGACCACAAGGGCACCACATAGAACCAAGAGGACACCCAAAAACATGTTAATATTTGTTATAGACATGCTTGGGCTACTCTAGACAGACTTAGCTCTGAGCAATGTAGATGGACACCATACTTCACCTTTTAGCCTGGATATCAGGGAAATCTTCCGGAAGTGGATGCATTTAGCAGGGTAGACACAGGTGATGTGACCAAAGTGCTTCATTAGCATATGATAAAAGTGCTTCCATTCACATGATGGTCACAGTTCTTCTAGTCCTGCGATGGGAGATAGTATCTGCGGCCTTCAGAAAGAGTATCGGAATAAATAGGGTGTCAGAACAACTGATGTTATCTGTGACTGTTTCCTAGTTCACATGCGTGTGATGTCTAAGGCTCTAAGAAGCACAGAAGTTAGGACCAATAAGACTGGATTTTTCTGGTGGTGTTCATATGTCATTCATTGGCTGCAAATGGACTTTACAGTATGTTGGACTACTAGTAATGCTCAACTTCACTAAATTCAAAATTTGAAAAATCAGTGGAATCATAAATTTCTTGTGAAAATTCCTTAAACAGGAAGAGACTGAATTTAATACATTAACAGTGTTTGGCACTGTTTTTTTTTGTTTCCAGTGCTTAATATTCAGTGTGATTTGGGTTATCAGATCCCTTAGATAGCTTGAAATTTGCCATGTAGTTAAATAAAACAATCCTCATTTTGGTAATATGTGTTTATAGGTTTACGTATTCATTCTCTATTTTGGTTATACATACATGGTTATTTTCTTTTCCTGAGAATTTGACAAGATTCATAGTTCATTGGCTTCTTTTAGAATTAACAGATTTTACCAGAAATTTAATGCAAAGATGACTTGAATGTGTTGTAACCTTTACTTTACAGACAGAAAATAAACAGTATCATGGTAGCTATGACAATATACCTAGTCTATGAACTAGCCATTTCAGATTCTCAGTGAGTCAATACAGGATGATCTACTGTCTTTGGTTTATTTCTGGTGCCACATACTGAATCAAAAGAACAAGACCAGCAACAGAAGGCACATTTGCCAAATGTGAGATAGGTCTGCTTGACATGGTGCAGAGATTCTTGGAAATGCATACCTACACTAGATTTCCAGTAAACTGAGAATGTTTAAGAGTTAGTAATTACTCTCTCTGTAATATCTTTGAGCACAGAAAAAACCAAACTATACTGTCTGTATTTCTGAAACTAGCTTTTATACCTATTTCATCATTATGCCAGACATATAATAATGACCAAGTAAAGGTCCAAACTACTAAGCATGCTGTCAACAGTTGAAAATTCTCAGTTTGTATTATTACTCTCTGACTTATTCCCAGTATGGTTTTATTTCCTTTTCAAACTAAGGAAATAACAGATTGTCTTCTTCTGTATATTCATCCGTACATCGTACGTACATAGCTGGGACATTTTTTAACTGGCCAAAACTCTAGGTAAATTATCATTCCTCTCATCTCCCTCTTATACCATGGGCAGACATAGCAAAAGCTTAGCCAATCAGTTAAAAGTCATCTTTGTGGGTCAGAATTTCATGTCAGCATTCACCCAGTGCTCTAGGTCCTGTGAAGAGAAATAATAATTTAGTTTTTTCATGAAAATTATTGATGATTAATGGATAAAGAAAAACTCACTTAACTTTTTTTCAATAAAACTTAAACTTTAATGTGAGATTCTGTGCATTTGTTATTAGTTAAAAAAAAATCTGTGAGAAGAAAAAGTTTGTTAGCAAAGTGAAGAGCATGCATGCTAAAAATTGGTCATATAATTAAATTAGTGTTTCAAATTTTGTATTAGTTTTATCTTGCTTTAATACATTTATTACTGATCTGAAAGTGAACTCTCTGATAGCAGTTGATTAAAATAGATACAACCAGAAAAAAACTTTGAAGAACATGTGAGATGTAATAAGCTAGATGAAAGAACAGATAAACTGTATGATAAAATTGCTTTTTTGATCCTGAGTAATAGATTCTTTAAAAAATACTTAAAGTAAGTATGAATACTTGTTCACTTTTAGCTTTTTCTAGAAGCAAAATCTAAGCTCTGGATAGTCCTAAGCAATCAACATTTTCAACAATATATAAGGGGCATGTCTCCAGCTTGTGATACAGAGCACACGTATCATCTTCAGTTTGTGAATATGCAGTTCGGTTGTTTTCATAAGGTTGTAGTGCCTCTGAACTGGTTCTGATGCATTCAGAGTTCAGATGTCTCTGCCTAGTGCTCTTTACAATTTTCAATGCCAATAGTTAGCTTACAAGAAGCCAGTTCGATTTTCCCTGTACTATGTTATAGACAAGAAAGGACAAGAGCAATTACTCTTGCTTTAAAGGGAAAATAATGAAATAGATAAAATTAATCTTTTCTGATAATCAATAATGGAATGAAGATGATTAAAGATCTGTAAGAATGCTGTCATTCCTTAGTTTCATGATTTCTTTTCATGCTTTATTCAGTTAATAAGCAAATGCAGTGTTCATATTCAGCACACACACTGCTTTCTTGGAATCACCTGTATTTCTAGTGAAATGTAGAAAGTTGTCTCTTTTGTGTCAGGATTTCTCATGTCTTCCCTTCTCTCCCCTGCCCTCGTGCATTTTCTTTTTTCCGTTTTCTTCCTTCCATTATAAGACTGCCCAATAGCCAAGTTGCATTACCTTTCATTATAACTGTCATGTCGGAATTTATAACCCGTAATTGTTTCTGTGTCTATGTAAAGAAAACAATCTGGTCTCTTCATAGCTTCCCAGCTGTGTAGGGCCTTTTCCTTTGGCTTTCTCAGGGCCATACAATTTCTTTCCAGTTTGCTAAGCCTTAGCTGGAAGACACTGACTTCAAAATCTTGTTTTCTTCTGTTCATATGCTACTTCCACTTATATTTCTCATTATAACATTTTCCATCCATTTTTCTCAGTATGTCCTAAACAGAGTCTCTGATGTTCTGGTCATACAGATTTCCGAGGAACTATACCCCTTACAATTGCGAAAAGCAGACAAACAAACATAAAAAATCTACACGCAAATCCATTAATTTATGTCACATTTATTGCATACTTTTCAGATAATATTGTATATGGACCTTTGCTGGTAAAGATTTTTGCTAAGGTGATAGGTTTTTTTGCTGTTTACTGATGTAGCTTTTTTGCCAAGCTTGAGTTAAGGTACTTTTCAGGGAATACCTGGGGAGTGAAAAATAGAAATATCTGAAAGGTTATATTGTATGAGAGAAAATAAATTCAGCGTTGAACTGAAACACAATTATGTAACCAATGAAGTGAAGGTGCTACCACAGATATGTCTGCAGTAATTGCAAAGTCCCTTAATTAGCAGGAGAGCCATTAGCTAGCCTCTCTACATCTTATTGCATATTGCCATTAAAGTCTTGCTGCATAGCTTTATCCATTTCTGTGCATACACAAAATTTAAGATTGTTTTTAATATTTTGGGTTTGAAAAAGTGTCCTTTTGCTAGTTTTAGTTGAGTTTTCTTTTAATATGTGGAATGTTTTGGCAGCATGGATTCTCAGTTTAAGGACTGTGATACTCACTCGTAAATGTGTCATTGATTCCTCTCAGAACAAATTAATCCTAATTTTTCTTTTGCTTACCAGAAGTAAAATTTATTCCTTTAAATATTTCTCCTATCATTTCTGAATATGTTGTATTTCTGTTATTTTCTTCAGGGATAGGATATCCTGAACGAAGCAAAATACAGCCATTCAGGGTTCACTGTCTGTTAGTATAATGGCATTGTAATGTGATAAGCATTTTATTAACATTTCTTACGTATTTTAATATTACATAAGGTTTTAACTGTTCCTGTTCACTGTGTGGAAATTTTCACTAAGCTCCAACAGTGGTCAAGTTATTTTGTGTTTTGGTTTGGTTTTGGGTACATGTAGATGCATGTACTACAGATACATAATAAGAAATTGCAGTTACTCATTTTTAGCTCTATGAAGGGAAATCTGGTCTTCTGGAACAATGTAAAATAAAAGTAAAAACAGTATTCTTACTGATTGAAGAAGACAATGTTCCTTTCATTTTCTTCATCAGCATAGGGTTCCCTGCACTTAACTCTGTCAGGATACCAAAACCACCTGGAGAACTTGTGATGACCTCGTAACTCGGGTTATTCAGGGAAAGAATGCTTCAGTCACAACTGAGTTCTTTCAGGATTGTCTTGTTATGCTCTGTTCTGTTGTCTTGTTTTGACAAGAGTCTGTTTTCTTGCTTGTGTCTGCCATCAGTTGAAGAGGTAGAACTTCTGAAGATTAACAGTTTATAAGAAAACAGTTTGTTGAGCACTGAATTTAGATACACTTTCTGAAGTAACTGTTGATTTGCAGTCTACTACTACTGTTGGTTAAAGATAAAATATTTCTTAGAATGCTCCCACTTACTCGCCCAGTCAAGCTGTTGCAATGCTCTTAGTCTCCTAACCAAGAGATAATATATTTTCAAAATACAGAACTGTTACTTGTAGCTTTTATCTTTTGATTCCAAGGGGTTGTCTTGAAGAAAACAATGGCTGAATTTCAACTTGTAGCAGCACATCACATTTTTTTGTTTCGTAATTATTTATAGTGAGCATTTCATCAGCTGAATTGTGAGAGACCTTGTGAAAGTCTCCTAATAAAGCATGTTTTTTTAAAAAGCCATTCATTGAAGATTTGTTTTCAAATGGTTAAATTACCCAAACAGATGCATTTCATTCCTTGGTTACAATAACAATGGCATTTTACATGATTAATGATTACATTATTTAAATACACTAATAAACAGGAGTTTAAACTCATCTGTTCTATTACAGAAATGTGCAATGAACACACGTTCATAACCAAAAGCATAACAGTCATTTCTTGTAAATAGCTCATTATATCAGTATTTTCCTATCATTTTTCTTTGAGTTTTTGTTTATTTTCCTTTCCAGTACTGAAATGATTCTATATTTCTGCTGAAGTCCAGAAACAGTGATTTACTTCAATCTTAGTGTTACATGCTTGTACTTTATATGAGGCTGAATTAAAGTCTTTGTGGAAACATAGCTGGATGTTGGAATATTTTCTCTATTTCTTTTTTTTCCCTACAAGCAAAGTGTGTAGGGTAGGTTCTAAGTTTCAGTTGAAATAAGGGGATTTTTTTTTTAAAAAACAACTTCATCATTAAAACAACCTGAATTTCATCTCGGTTGAACAGAGAATGTTACTAAAATGAAACGTTACGGAAGTGCAGAAACGTTAGTAATTTCTGATAACAGGTCTAAGTATTTTTAAAGGATGGTCACAGACTTTCTATTTCTCTGTAATTTTTGTTTTACTTCTGAAATAGTGTTTTGTCCCTTCTTTTGTCTCTTCTATATTTCCCTCTGTGCATTTTCACTTACTTTTATCCCAGTTTGCCTCTTCAGTCTCTTTTTTCTATTACTCACTGTAATGACTGTTAAAATTATTTTCCAAACGCTTTAAACAAATAACATATGTTTAATATTTGTATTTATTCTAAACTTAAGAATTCAGTTAACATTTTTTCCCTGACAGTTTTTTATTCATCGCTTAACTTCACATAAAAGTATTATAGTCTTTTTAAATTTATGCTATAGTATTAACATCAAATAATGGAAGGCAACCATAGGTTACCTGAAGTTCCATGTAATTTTAAGCAACATAGCTGTCTATGTTTACAGACAGTAGAGATTGGTAGATAAAACTATCTATGGTGTAGTTGGAAAGTCTTATGATATTAATCACATATCTTCCCTGTTTGATTCAGCACTTATTCAGGACTATACTTCTGGGTTTTCTGTGTGTATTTGGTGTGTCATGGTTTGTGTTTTTTTTAAAGTCATAGATTGCACTGACAAGAGGCAAGTAGGGAAGCCAGGAACTAACTGTTGATGTTGTGAGAATCCCTCTGAGAAGTGCACAAAAGAATCATAGAATCACAGAATTGCTTAGATTGAAAAAGACCTATAAGATCATCTAGTCCAATCACTTAACCTAGCACTGACAAGTCCCCCACT
>JAVKLA010000027.1:36362795-36459450 GCA_034782735.1 Sagittarius serpentarius | reverse complement strand
TTTTCTACTTGTTTCTTAATGAAATTATTTTTTTCTGTTTAGGTGGTAGATGTAGCATAGCTCTTTTTCTAGTGTAATTTATACCATTGACTATGTTGTTTATATTAGTAAATTAATGTTAGATAAAAATTCTCCTTTTTTTCATTAATCTGTGTGAAAATGTGTGTATCTGCATGTATGTATATTTATACACGTGCATGTATATATAAATATATACACCTATAAACTTCTAGAGCACTTTTACTTTCATTTAATTCACAAGTCTTTATGGATTTCTGTGTTGGAGAAGTAAAAAGAAGTATATTTCTTCCAAAACAAAATTCAAGAAAGATCTTTAAAAATATTATAATTCTATAATGTGCCATTAATATGATTATAACTCTAGATATTATTTAACATACTTTTATTAAAGTATTACAATTTAGAAATATTCTTCTAGCCTTCAATCACTGTCATGAACATATATTTAGAACTAGATTTTAGATATCAATAAACGTTAAAAATGTTGAACTAGGTTGCATTAACATTCCCATTATCACTATTAATAAAAATATTTGCTTTCTATTGAAATATACCTTAACATTTTCTTTTAATTGCAGCTGAATGTGGAGCCTCCACGACAAATAATGAAGGAATCTTATTGTCCCCCAATTATCCTCTTAACTATGAAAACAACCATGAATGTATTTATAGCATTCAGGTACAAGCAGGGAAAGGAATCAATATTTCTGCCAGAACATTTCACTTAGCCCAAGGAGATGTTCTTAAGGTAAGTGGTCATGTAACTTATTTGTTATATCTAAACTTGTAGTTCTTCGTATCGTTGAAGTTTATCTGTCCGTGATAGTACAGTATCAGGTAAGTTTATATTAAGCATCTCTTAGAAATTATGTATCTAAACCAGTTCCATTTCTAAAAAGTTTAATATTAGGCAACCTGAGGTGTTTCCATAATCTTTTACTTAAAACATATGATTTTCTGACCACATATAATTAAAAAAGAGATTGAAACTGTAAATTAAATGTTGCCTTAATGTGTATTTGTATTCTGTTAGTGTTAAATATTCATGTTACATCTTTTGTAAATTCTGTTTTCTTTCCTCAGTATCTTCATAACTTGAGCCGTGATCTTAACATAATAAACATTACACCCAGAAGCTTAATTTAATACACTATCTACGTACCACATTTTGTACATGAGGTTTACACTTTAAATTACTCTAATCTTGTGTGATATGTAACATCTCCTGCAAAATGATAATCACAGCAATTACATGTAAAGAGAATTTTTGCATTAAACAAAGAAACAACGAAGGCAAAAACAGGGTACTAGAACTTTCCAGAGTTTTTTAGACTGATTTCACCCTGTAAATTCAGTAGCATTTACTTCGATTTGTTCATAGAATTTATTACTGTATTCCTCAAAACAGACATTTCCAGATGTATATATTGGTTAGTCAACTACATCTTTTAAGCTGATGATGATCAGGGTGAGTGACTTTTAACATATACCATCTAAATGCAGTAAGATATCCATAAAGAGGATTAAATAATTGTCTAATTTTTCAGAATATTCAATTTAATTTAACTTGCCTCTCAGAAACTGAAGGAACAAGTGGTACCATGCCAATCATCTTTGAGTAAAAAATAAGTTTTTCTGCCATATTCTGCCATGTAGTTATTAAAATGAGAAACATTATGGGAAGACATATTTCTAAGAAGCAGCTGTGATTCAGACTGGGTTTTATCTCATCTAACTTTAGCCATCTGAGCATTAGGGTAGGGTTTCTGTCATTCGTTGTCAGAAGAGGCACTTCCAAAAAGGGGGTTAATTATACCTAAGGTATAAGCAGATCTAAACAACCAATGTAAGATGAAATCAGGCAGCAAGAAGAAAAAAAAATAAAGTGATTTAAATAAAAATAAGTATTACATTCTTCTTAAAAGAAAACACAAGCAAAACAAAATAAACCAGAGGCTACTAGATATACAGTATGCACAGGTATGTTTATTTTATTTTGGCCTCACTGCTTACTTCAGAACCAAGTAGATACCTTTTAATTTTTACATTAATTAATACAGAAACATTTAATTTGAAAGATGCTTAGTATTTACTAACATATAAATAGCATGGCAACCCCCCCAAAAAAAACCCCAGTTATTCAAGTTGCTGTTAAAATATCTAGGTGATGTATGCAAGTGTTCCGTTTTAACAGTTTTGGAATTTCTTAATGAAGCAGAAAAATCAGTGAAGTTATGGTAAGATCTTTAAATTAACGGACATTAGCATAAGAATTGAATCAGGTCTTACATTTGAACTTGAATCCTTATCGACCCAAATCACTATCCTAATATTTCTGTCCACAGTTTTTATGCCCATCCAATAAAAGTATATAGCTGCATTTTTCCTAAGACTTTTTAGGTTGAAACCATTCAACTCTATTCTCTTAGTGTGAAAGTCATAGCACTGTAGGGAAGGAGCTACAGTTATATAAACTTTATATATGTATATAAATGAATATGAACATAAAACAAATCAAACTTTTTTTTTGTTTTTTCTCCCTTAATCATTTAATGCGCATACAACTGTGAAAAGATCTATGCGCTTAAGTTTCCTCAAGTGCCATTCCAACCATGTGCACTGCAGATGTTTAACTCGAAAATGTTAACTCAGAGGCTTATAAGATAAAATTCTATTTTAATATTGCTACTCAATTAATGTGAACTTAAGAGTAATGCCAAATTAATTATAAATGGAGGGAGGCCATGACTCTGCTGTAAATGTCAGTGGCAGAAATATTTGCTGTTTTGCAGGTATGTCTATTAGATCAAAGTAATGTCTAGTAATTGGGGTGTTTGTTTTTCAAGTCAGCAGCCTTGAATTATAATAATGAGCTGAAGTTCCTCCCAAACTATTAAAAAAACCCAAACCTACAAGAAGTATTCTTTATTATGATTATCACTTTTTTCAGACTATCTGACATTGTAGCAAGACAAAGGCACTCAACCTTTAATATTGTGGGAAGGAATGGTATCTGTGGAACCCATTGTATCTCTTCTTGCCTCATCTCTCAGATGAAGCTCTTACAAATTGTCTTAATCTCATCAGGCTCTTTTTTCATGTGTTCATTTGATAAGGGGAGTCTTGTTTCAGGAAACACAAAGCAGAAGTCACACATTCCAAAACATTTTTCATGGAACCAGCCCTGAAGTTGTCTGTTGATCCCTATTATTATTGTTTACTTCTCATCTCCAGGAGCTGAAAAAGAATCACTGGCAGATTTGGTGTGTGACTGACTTGGGAATATGCCTAGTATTTATCATTAATATCTTCAAGTTCAGGAAAGTAGTCTTGGTTATCCACATTTTTTTTTCCTTTATTCTGCTGGACTGATTTACGTTAATCCCAATAAAACATCTTTGAAGATAAGTTTGCAGGAACTTCCTTTTATTCTTGTAGAACTGGTAACTAAAATGAAAAAGGGAAAATACTGCCTAATTTGCCTATTTTGCTGACTGCGAAGACACTTTTGGCTACAGGAGTAGGACATTAGGGTTATACTTGAGTTCTAAGTGAATCAATAATAGTCAACACATGCTGTAAACCTGTCCAATATGTATCACTACTTTGTAAATGTGTGTAAACTTTAATGCCTTGACCAAACTCTTAAGAAATTTCTCGGGTAAGTAAAGAATAATGAAGTCTTCTAGAATGAAAAATGGAAAGAAGTTAAGTTAAAAAAAATTATCATCCAGTCTTACAGCAAACAGCTGAGTGACGGATAGTGAATACATACTTCCCTTTTAACTATGAACTAGGGAGGGTAAGGAATTCACCATTTGGAAACCAAGATACTTAACAGCGTCCAGACAGGACTTCCTTTGCCCAAACACAAATGGAGCAACCCCATAATACTTCATAGTTAAAGCTCAGTTTTTTTAGCTACAGCCTTTGGTTAAGAAATGGAAGACGCATCTCTGATCTTCAGAACTGATAGATGAAGATGTTGGCAAAGTTAATCACGTAGTGTTACTTTTTCTATCAGCTAATATTTTAGATTACTAGAACTACGCAGATAGAATTCCATTCAAAGTTGGAGTAGACTGAATATTCTACTAAACTTTTGGTATGTTGTTTAATCAAGTCATGGGGTCTGCTGCTTACCACATGAATTAACTGACTGTGGATCAAATTATACCTGACAAGCACTGTGATTGAAACAATGAAACAGCTGCACTGGGAATACAGCTTTAGAGGGAAACAGCATATTTAACACAAACAAGTAACTGCCCTTACTGTTACTCCCCAGCCAGAGAAGGTGGAGTTCCCATTTATCAATGCAGAGCTGGTATAGAACAGAGGTTTCAGAACATATAATTTGTTTTTCATTTGCTTCATTTAGTATGGAATTCTGTTTTTCTCTTTTTGATGTAACTGCTCTGGCTACTTACATTAATGTTGTGGGTGGTTCTTTTGTTTGGCTGGTTGGTTTTTGTTGAAAACTATAAGAAATACGTAAGTCTCTACTTTTTTTTGTGTAGGGCCATAACCTGCTTATGATAGTGCGTTTCATGTTGTAATATTCAGAAAGTTTCATGAAGACATATGAAAAATTTAAGATCTGTATAGTCACTATATGTCAATCCATTTGATATTAGTCTGAGAAACTGTATAACAATTGTTTCCTTCTTTGTAATTGTACTAATAACTGAGTTTCTGTGCTGTGTTTCCAGAATTCAAAATTTTTAAAGTAAACTGCCTATGTGGGAGGCAGGGAAAAAGGAACACATGGTTTCCAAAGTATGAGAACATTTCTACCTGCTTTTTTTCCCTGCTTTTATCTCCATCCACCAGTTTTGCTTGTAAACTCCATAGTCTCTGATAGCTGTAAGCAAACCCTTTAGATTTGCATGGAAAGGAACAGAGTTGTCATTCTTCTACTTGCCTAAATAGTCCATCGTTAGTAGTGAACACTTTATTTGTGTTGAAATCAATTGAATGTAGAAAGTATTCTTTTATGTCAAAGATCATTTAATATACTTTTCTAGGGGAAATGCATCTTAATATGGTTGTTTTCTTTATTTTTTGGTAGATTTCAGCATAAATAAAAATGTACTTATACATGGTACTAATTAATGAGAGTTTTCTGTTAATTTAAAAAAAACCAAACCCCCACCCCCCAAAAATCTGCAGGCAGATTCCATAAGTAAACCTAAAACAAAAGAGAAAGGAACACCAAGTATGAAAAGGACTGAGATGAGAAGAAAACATCACTTGTTTGTGGATTTATTTTTTTTCCTTTTGTAGTAGGTTATATGCTTGGCAGTACGTAGAGTAAGAGCTGATGTGCCAGATGAGATTGCACCTATGTGGAAAAAAATGGCTTTAAGAATAATATTTGATACTGTAATGAAGTAATCTTTCTTTTTCCTTCTACTAAAATGCTCAGTGCAGCAACAGACAGGTAACTGTGTCAGTAAGCCAAATAGAAGAACTGGCATTAAGGTTCCACTTCCCCTGTGCTTGGCTCAGCACTCTGTGTTCCTGCAAAATACAGAGGATTCACTTTTACTGCATTTGCTGTGTCACCTGTAGGCCAGCTTTGAAATGTGTGCACATGATTCAGTTTTTGAGAGGTCTTGTGCAAAGACTTTGAAGGGAGGTAATGTTTGGGGCTTTTTGTTAATTTGTTTCTTAAGAATCTCCACACTTGCTATCATAATCCTTTTAGGAATATCATCTTGAAAACATGAGTGAGAAATAGGTAATAAATGTAGGGGGACAAAAAAACCTCCAAACATATGGGCCCTTTTCTGTCTTTATATTAGTACTTCTATTTGCATGTGATATAAATGATACATTTGACAAGGTGTTGACGGCCTCAGCTCTGAGCTGCTGATTTTATGTTATTTCTTCTCATTATAAAGGCACAGATCTTCATATCCATATGCCTTTTATGTTTCAATGGCAAATCTCAAAAATAGTTTGATTAAAATGCACAAATTTAATACATTCATGTTATACTGTTCCCTTGCTAAAATTTTATGGAGTTAAATAAGTTAGCAGAAAAAAGACCATTAATTTCCATTTAAAATTTGTTGATAGTGGAGCTCCTCGAAAGCGTAGGAAGTTTTATTTATTCTCTAACTGTAAATGCAAACATAACCCCTCCTCCACAAATTAAACATTACATCTAACAGTTCAAATCATATTTATGTAAACAGTGTTCACTATTAACATCCTTCCCTATAACATTTCAAAATATCATTGTGATATGAAGAACATTAATGCAATTTTCTGTGCCTTTGCTCCTCTTTATGAATTAATCATTTAACAGATCAGGCTTTTAAATAGCTGATAAAGATGAACCTCTGTTTTCCAAATAGCTTGTCACTGGCATATTCAGTCATTATACAGTCATGAATCAACTATCTTTGCATTAACGGTACAGGTTGACTTTTAGGAAAATGCATCCAACTAATAATATTTTCATAATGATTATTCTTAGCCATACATTTAGCACGCAAGTGACATAAATCCAGATGTGCTGGCAAGGCCTATAAGAAAAATATTCCTATATTAAAAATAAGATAATGGTGCTGCCTTAATTGACATACAATCTTGTCTTCTGGATCAAAATCTGAAGCTGAATTACTAACTCATTCAAAATCTTTAGCAAAACTCCCACCTACTTTAGGAAGGTTAGGAAAAAAATGCTGGTTCTGCAAATCTCACAAGAGAATGTAGGCTGTTACCACTTTCTGCGCAACTTAAACTGTATCATTTAAATTACATCTAGAAATTTCTATTTAGTCCCCATTAATTTGAATGAAGCACAAAAAAGACAACGTAACTTAAATTGAGAATTATACTACAAAATATGCATCCATTTATTGTCCTAAGGGACACCCCACTATCTCAAGAAGAGGGGTTTATGTTACTTTGGTTATTTAAAAGTCAGCAATCTAAAGAAAAAAAAATATTTCAATTTCATGTTCGAATGAATCACATCCCTCCCTCATCCAAATGCGTTCTTCTACTCAAAGAATCAGAGTTTCAGAAGTGTTAGGGTACTTCAAATTTTGTTCCTTCATGGAAATGATAGAGGCTTAGAAGTATTATACAGTGGGACAGCTAGTTAGCCCATAAAGTAGAATTAGTGTCAATTCCAGAGAGATGCCAGTGTGCCAATGTGAAAGGTTTAATATGGTAGGACAGTTAACAAAATTGGCAGTAAAGTATGTGTGGGGAAATGCTAATATACAGAAAACTTGTGTCATGAAGTGGCTTATGGGAAATTCTGATGAGGCACTGAGAATAGTTGGTATAACTTATTAATAGCTTCCTTTGGTTAATTGTTAGTGATACACACATAGCAGGAAATGGAATACTCTTATGTAGTGTTTAAAAATAAAATAAATCCTGAATACTTGGGTGTTATTACTTATAAGTAGCTTGGATAGATTAGGAAAAAGAGCATCAAATTTAAGCTAAGTTTTCTTTAAGTCTGTCATGATGTAAATATCTCTGTAGGACAGCAGTAATTCTCCTGGAATGGATGTTTTTCTTTCAGATACCAAAACAAAACTAAGTCAATTTTAGAACTAATTTTGGTTTTTTTTTCTGGCTTGGTTACTGATGTCAGTATAGTTTTAAAGAAGTTTTGAATAAAATTGAGAAATCCATTTGAATACTATTAGATATATTTTAATATTACTTTTTAGTTGATAAGCATTAATTGCACCTTTTTTCCCTTTTAATTTCTTATTTTCATTCTGTTTAAGGACATTGGCATTTAAATGTGAAATTTGCTTGGAATTTATTTGCTTGTTTCAGCAAGAAACAAGAATTAATACCAAGTCATTTTTGTTGTGCTTCTTAAACTGCTGTACAATTATTTATTCATTAGAGATGACTAGAAATGGCTTATTTGTTTTATTTCAGCATATCATTAAATATAAAGTCTTTGTTTTTACTAGAGACATAAGGGTTTCTGCAAAATAGGATTTACATGTATAAGTCGTTCTCACAGAGGGGGAACTGGCATCAATATTCCACATTTACTTTGTTGCTTTACTACTATTGCCGGTGTATTTGTTTTGATTTCATTGTGGTATAGATTCCTGTTTACAAATGAAAGCTCTAATTACATTTAAAATTAATACAATGAGATCTTATTTAGAACTGGACATAATTCACTATTTTTTTACTAAAGCTTTAGAATTTCCGTCTATTGCAATTTGAAAATTATTCAGAGGTCAGTTTACTGATTTGCAAGTGAAATTTTTCTTAAAAACCATTTATCAAAATTTTAGTTATTATAGAAGTCACTAAATAAATCCCACAGGACAGAGTGGTTGGTTAGCAATTATTGTTAAGTTATAGTTTAACTATTTTTAGGAATTATAGGAATGCAGCAACCTGTGATGTTTTAAAGCAACCAAGCTTGAAGGAAATTTGCTGAGAATTATTAAAAGATTGTTTTGTATATTTAGTAGTCTGATAGAAGTTCCTGTTTCAAATATGGAAAAGAACTACTCTTGAAGAAAAATAAATAATAAAAGAGCTGTATTCCAATTTACATATAGATTACATTACTCTATATTTGAACCTCTCTTTACATAGAAAAAGAAGAGAGGTTTATTTAACAAGCCAAAGTTGGGGAGATGTGAGCTTTTCTATTATGTCACCTCAGTGACTTGAGGCAGATGCGGCTACACAAAATAGTTGTTTGTTGATAGGTTATGACTAGCATTACAATACTGGCAGTGAAAGAGAAAACATGGAGGTTTAAAAACAATGAGCTGATATGGCACCTCTTCCCACTTCTACTGTTATGCAAAAAAGGAACTGACATGTTTTAAATTGTGCATTTGAAAAATCACCACAATTAGGACAACTTAACTCAAGACAGGCAAACAGCACGTTCAAATAGTACTTCGGGTTGACTGGCAATAGATCTCCCTTGGCAGAGCTCTCCTTCCTCTTAATGGAGATGTACAGAATTATTTTGTAAATCAAATAATCTCATTTTATTTTTCATCACTGTAAAACTTCCATTTGTTTTACAGATCTATGATGGCAAAGACAACACTGCTCACCTGCTGGGTGCGTATACTGGGGCATCATTAAGAGGCCTGACGCTAAGTAGTACTTCAAATCATTTGTGGTTGGAATTTAACTCAGACATGGAGGGCACTGATGAAGGTTTTCAGCTTGTGTATACCAGTAAGTATTTGAGAAAATAGTAGTAAAAGGTTTATGATTTTAAAGGAATGAAAATTCTTTGCTGATAAGATGAAAATGCAGTCAAAAGACAATGATAAAATCAACAGCAAATCACTCATTACTCATCAAAATAATATAGTTTCATAATTGTACCTCAAAAAAACCAAAACATGTAGCATACTGAAACCTTCCTTTGACAGTACTTTGCATAATTTGATACTTAAACCACTGTCTTTTTTCTAGAGGGTTATTTTGAAGTTTTTTTCAGTCTTGTAAAGGATAAGAAAAAATTTCCAGTTAATTGTGTTAGCATATAAAAATATCTAAGCAGGTGAGTAGTTTTAAATGTGTGACTAAAACCCATTGTTTCATAAAGGTAATTAATAAGTAAAACACTTTTTCCAGCTCAAGACTCATGTTCAATACTAATTTTGCATTAGACTGGCAATGTCTCAGTTTGGATTATTGTTTAGAATAATCCAATTTGGAACCAAAATGATAAAGAAAAATTTGTAACAAAAAACTTTTTACCTATGTGTAGACTGACAAAATTAAACTGTGAAGATTAGAAGAGGAAAAACCTTATCGGATCTTATCAGCTTAGAGGGTATACAGGAAGCAGCGATGCACATCTATTTTATCAAGGGGCAACTGCTGAAATTGTATGTGATTGTTACACATGTCTATTGACGTGTAGTGTATATAACTTCTTTAGTGTATAATTATTTCATCATCGCTGAATTATTATATAAAACTGAATTTTAGCAAGCAGAACAGTATTATAAGGTAATTCTGCAATGCAGCTGTCAACATCCTTTTTTTCTCCCTGTGCTTAAGTCATTCATTTTCACCTGTTGAAAAAATGTTATGTTTCAAAAACTCTCCATCATGTTTTTTAAAACTAATGCTAATAAAAATAAAATAAGTCTAGCAGAATGAAATGAAAATATTTCAAGATATTACAAGAGTATGTAATTATTTTTCAGGTGAAAGTTACATAATTATACCATGTAATAACCTGTGATAGCATAGGACTGTACCCTGTGATTAAAGATAGGCCTTACAGTGCTGTGTTACTATGTAAGTGTCAAGGTGTTTCCTTTTTCGTATTTATATAGGTACATCCAAGCCCAACACTTGAACCTTACAATTAGCATTGCCTGTCGTTTGAGACAGGAGTTCTCATAGAATACACTTTCCTAGCCTGAATAGTTATTAGCCTGAACAGTGCTGAATCTTCTTATGTAGATATTTGTAGAACTGGGAGAGGAAAAGTGAGAAAAACTCAGAGGTCAAAATAAAGATAAGAAGGAAAGAGAAAAAGAAAAACCAAGTGATGCAAAGGCAGTCATTCATCACCTCCCACAAGCAGACCAACACCCAGCCAGTCTATGAGCAATGGCCCTTTTGGAAACACTATCCCCCAGTTTTATTGCTCAGCATGACATTATATGGCATGGAATAGTTCTTTGATCAGCGGTCCCAGCTGTGTCCCCTTCCAGCCTCTTGCCCTTCTAGCCTACTTGCTGTGAGGGCAGAGTGAGAAACAGAGGACTTGATGCTGTGCAAGTACTGCTCAACAGTAGCAGGAACATTGACTAAGCCAGTGTTGATAACACACCAATCTAAAACACAGCACTGTATGGTTTGCTGTGAAGATAATTAACTCAATCCCAGCCAGACTCAATATACTCCATCTCCTTCACACTCTTCCTTCAGATTTATATGCATGGATAAGATCCTCCCTGAGCCTTCTCCAGGCTGAACAGTCCCAGCTCTCTCTGCCCTTACCTACAGGAGAGATGCTCCCATCCCTTAATCATCTTTGTGGCTCTTCACTGAACTTTCTTCATTAGCTCTACGTCTCATACTGGGAAACCCAAAACTGGACACCATGCTGCAGATGTGGCCTCAACAGTACTTAGGGTAGAGGGGAAGCATCATCTCTGTCGACCTGCCTCCTAATGCAGCCCAGGATACCATTAGCCTTCTTTGCTGCAAGGCCACACTGCTGGCTCATGTTCAGCTTGGCGTCCATCAGGAGCCCCAGGTACACTTCTGCAAAGCTGCTTTCCAGCTGGGTGGCCCCCACTGTATTCTGGTACATGTGGTTGTTCCCCCCCAGGTACAGGACTTACTTAGCAGTTCTCCGTGTTGAACTTCCTGATGTTCCTGTCAGTCCATTTGTCCAGGCTGTTGAGGTCCCTCTGGATGGCAGCATGACCCCTGGTGTACCAGCCACTCCTCCCCGTTTGGTGTTACCATCAGACTTACTGAGGGTATACTGTGCCCCTTCATCCAGATCATTAATGTAGATGTTGAACAGAATTGGACCCAGTATTGACCCCTAGGGCACACTGCTAGTTGCTGGCCTTCAACTAGATTTTGTGCCACTGATCATCACCCACTGGCCATTTCCCATTTTGGGAAAGACAGCTAATACTTATTTTGCATAGATGTAGACAACGAAACCTTCCAAAAGTGCCATGGGTTTACACTAATGCTTTTAAGCAGAAAACAAAATCCCAACAAGATGTAATGAAACCTTTAGGGACACATTGTGAGGATTCATGTTCTTTCAGTTGCCTAAAATAGCCAACTATTGCCATTCTC
The DNA here is from genome assembly GCA_034782735.1 of Sagittarius serpentarius. Taxonomy (NCBI): domain Eukaryota; kingdom Metazoa; phylum Chordata; class Aves; order Accipitriformes; family Sagittariidae; genus Sagittarius; species Sagittarius serpentarius. The sequence goes on along the minus strand of JAVKLA010000027.1, from coordinate 36,447,609 downwards.
AATCCCCTCCACTATGCCCCTAGCTATCAGGTGCTTCTCCAGAAGGATACAGTTTGCCCTTTGGGCCTGTTGCCAGAACTGCCAGCACTGTGTGGATAGCTGAAATACGCTTAGGGCAGCAAAAAAGCTGCTAGTACCTATGCTTAGGCAACGAAGTTACATGTTCACCTTCAAGAGGGAAGTGATCAATTAAAAAGACTAGTTTGGTGCTGTGTCTGTAAGCAGGCCATCCAGAGTTGAAGACATTTCAGGGATCAAGGCACATTTTAACTTCTTTTCACACAGAATGATCAACAGTTTTCTTAGAAGACAGGAAATTCTAACTGGTCAATAAGTATCCAGACTGGCAATGTCAAAAAAGGTTCTTCATTTAGGACTCACATTAGCTTCTTTTAGAGCTTCTGCAGTGCAGTCTGTTCTGGGGAAGAACAGCTTAGCTAGGAATGGGAAAAGTTCAGCTCAGAGGTTGTGGAGGCTCTTCAGGAGGTGAGCCATTTTCAGTGAGACATTAAATGAGCTGAAGGAAGAACTGGTAAGATAGAGCTTTTGACCTATTTTTTTTCCTTATGTGAGCTAACAACCTTATCCAACCTGAAGCATTTTGCCTGTAAAATAAAATAATGACTATTTTTTCAATCAATCAATGGTAGTGATTCAGTACCTGAGGAGAGATTGTGAAAGGCTACCAACTGTTGACCAGATGGACAAATATTGTGTAAATGACTTCACTAAACAATGCAGATACAAAAATCCCCTCATTTGCTCCCATGTCACCTACATGTAAGAATTTCAATCTGACACAAAGTGCCTTTTTTACGTACAAACAGTTTGAGCTGCATGATATTGGTAAAATACATTTGGTTTTGAACAAAGTGAGGTTTTGAGCTGCTTCTCTGTTAATAACAGAAAACCTTATTTGGAATAGAAAATCTTTCCACTAAATTACAGTTTATGTTTCCCGAAATGTTAATATGCTTCCCTGTTGCTGTATAATGCATAAGTCATGTTGTTTCCTTCTTGCTCCACATCTCTTAGTTCTCAAAAATGTCCAAACTGTTTGGCTTCAATTCTCTGTATCATCATTATCATTGCTTCCTGCATGTAGTTTTTAAATTTACAAACTACTGAACGCAGCATTATGGTAGGTATTGATGAATATAACAGTATTTCTTTGGTGCCATAGGTGCTACTGTGCCGTTGTTGCTGTGCACAATAACAACAAACAAATCTGCTGTGCAGTTTTGTTTATGAGCATTTAAATGTCTATTCACAAACTAGATTGTCATCAAAGTTAATGGACAATCACTTTAACTGCCATTTTATAATTTATCATATCATTTTAGAACTGACTGATAATGATAATGAATTTCCTTCTCAGTCTTTAATTGGACTCTTAGGAAAAATGATGTTATGACACAGTTTGGTTTGCATGCTCTAAGTGAGGGGTATAGACAGTGATCCTATTTAGACTGTTTAAAAACAGAAGAAACCTTAAATACGTTGTTACATGAAGTCTGAAAATGTTTGATTTCCATTGGAAAACAGAAAATATTAATTTCATTAATGGATCTATCTCTCTGATTTTGTAACTACAATGTTTTATTCCTACCACAGGTTTTGAGCTTTCACATTGTGAGGACCCTGGCGTGCCACAGTTTGGATATAAAATCAATGACCAAGGCCATTTTGCTGGAAGCACTATAATTTATGGATGCAATCCAGGTTACACACTCCATGGAAGCAGCCTTCTAAAGTGTATGACTGGAGAAAGAAGGGCATGGGACTATCCTCTGCCATCATGTATTGGTAGTAGACTCTTTTTTTATTTACTTGAAGTATTACCTGATTATAAGAAAGAAAAAAATTGTAAGGATTGTTAGATCTATGTGAAATCTGATCTGTATGTATACAGATCTATTTATACATACATTCACACATCTGTCTGCATAGATCTCATCTAAGTTTATGTGAGTGGTTGCTTTTTTAGGTTAAAAAAAGATAGTAATTATTAAACATTCGTGCATACTGAAATTCCTAATACGTGAAAATCTAGGTATAGTCAGCAAATAGTCAACGTAAAGAGACAGCTTAATCAGAAAGCCAGGACCATACATGTTTTATGAGGGGTTGTAAAACCAGTTTTTTTTTTTTCTAATTTTATCTAAATAACATTAAGCTAGAAAACTTTTAACATATTTACATATAAATACTACAACATAAATTAAAAGAAAAACTTAAAGATAGGAATAGATACAGGCTTGTATTACTTGGCTTCTGTTAGGTTGCTGTGATGAATAGCACAATACTGTACACTTTATTACAATATCACAATAACTTTATAGGTTGTGCAGGTACCTACAGGCTCAATTCCTGAGCAAAAAGAAGACAAGACTTAAATATTGTAGTAATTTTCTTCCTTTTTCATCTCCTTTTAGAGGAAATTGGGATTGGGTGAGTAGGGGAAGCAAAAAGTAAAATGCACTTTGTGCCTAGGTTTAAGTTTGACAGAAAACAATGTACTTTGGCATATCTTCATCAAGACATAAAGCCCATTTAAGAAAAACATGCAACAAATAAGAACTGAACAGCTCCCTTAGAGTAATAATTAGGGAAAAAATTATTAAATCGCAGATTTGTGATAAGCCTTAAACTAATTTCTACATAATTTAGGACATTTTATTATTTATTATGAAACCAAAGAATTAGGGGAAAGCATGGCATTGGACCATGCAAATAGCAAATAGGAGGTACAAAGAGCATACGATGGAAGTTGAAACAAAAAGATCAGATTAAATGTTAAGGTGTCAGAAAGATGAAATTAAAAGTTTGAACAACAAATTACATTTTCAGTTCCATTATAAGCATTAAAAATCATAGGATGTATCGCCATAGTAACACATATATATATATATGAGTTCTTGCTTAGTTTCAAAACAGACTAAGGAAAATATGTCTATGTGCTGTGCACTATTCACAGTAACTGTGGGAGCTTCAACTTTCTCATATTCTAATCAAATACTCAAAACCTCATATAATTCAAATCTAGAAAGTGTACTGGATGGGGTCACTAGAATAGCTCACAGATGGGAGTTGAACACTGTTGTTCTGTGTTCCCTACATGACAGAAGCTGTTTGGCGGAAGGTCACTGGATTTAATTATTCAGCTGTTGCTCTCCAAAATAGGTGCGTACAGCTCAAAAGGTACAGGTTGGCCACCTTTGGATTAGGAAGTGAGCCAGATTCAGAGCTGATATAAACTAATAAAAAATTTCAGCAAACTGAAATCCAGAGCTGAATCTGGTCATCTATTAAAAGTGATGATATGCTGCATATACTCAAGGTTTTATATTCTTTTTCTTTTCAGTACTGGTAAACTATCCAACTTAAATCACTATCTTTCAAAAAAAATTACACAAATTAAGCACCTGGGTTTTGCACTGCCACCAGACTGTGAAAACTGCATTACAGTTATTCCAAAATGTTCTGTATAGGTGAATCTACTTAGAACATGATTCAATCTGTGGTGTAAACATCTTAAGTTTTGAATTAATCTTATTCAAAACATACCTATTAATCTGCTGTTCACAAGGAAGTTACTTATCCGTCCAGTTCAGAATACCATGTATTTGTATGTATTGCTCTTCATTAAGCAAACAAAAGGACATAGATGTTGTTAGATGAGCTTAGAAATGATTTATATTGATTTTGTTTATATCAATTAGGTATTTCTCCATAGCCAAGTAGTAAAACATGTTACTTGCATCCAGAGAAGAGTTAAACAGCTGTAAAGCTGTTGTCTGTATCAGCAGTAGTATCCATCCCAACCTGAGGATTGCATAGGTTTGGCTCAATAGATTTTAAAAGAATTTTAATTAAAACAAGTGAGGTTTTTGTATAAACAAGCATAAGAAATAAAAAAATTTTTGAATGCCAATTGTAAATAATGATCTTGAATTCCACATACCTTCTGGTTTTTCATGTTAATTAAGGAACAGTGCAAATGCTTTAAAATACTCGAAGGGATGCAGTATGAATGCTATAAAATGGCTTCTTGGGCTGAAAAATGTATAGTAAAAAAAATATAGTAAAATATATATGTTGATGTCTTCTTGGGCTGAAAAATATGTAGTAAAAGATTCATGATGTCTTAGTAATGATGCAACATGAGGAAATTGGCTAGAAGAGAACTGGGAAGATGAAGGGCAGTTAAGAAATGCACAAGAAGATCAGTAAAAAAAGCACGCTCAGATTAGAAATATTCCTCAAAGAAAACAAGAAAATTGCATTACAACAGTTTTTGTACAGGACTGAGACCTCTTTTAGGTATCTCTTTAATATATCCAAACAAAAGTCTAAGTCTGAACATCTCTTACTCATCCATGATCAAAACAGTCAGGTTTTGAGACTTTAAATGCAGTAATGGATTAAATAGCAGGAGGTGAAGATGAATCAGTAGTAAAACTGTTTGAACTTTTCTGGTTTATATGAATCCTTCTTTCAACATTCACCTTTAGTTAGAATCAGATTGAAACTGAACTTCTTTGCTATGAAAGGAAATGGAAAAAAAAGATTTTTTGCAACACTGTTGCCCTTTATTTCCAGAGTACTTGTTCATGAGTCGGGTAGCTGTATGCACTCAGTTTTCATACTCGCAAGAACTTGGTCCCAGCCCACTGCAAGATCTTTTGGGGTCTACGGATTGTTCAGGCAAACCTTGAGAATCTGTGAAAACAGTGATGCTTTGCATAAAATATTTTAGGTTGGCAAGTACAAATAAAATTATTTCCCTGGATACTCATGAGCAGTGTACGTCAACAGACACTTTAATTTGCTGCTATGATCAGAAATTGGCTTAAAAATGCTACGGTTCTTGTTTTTAGTTTCATTTCATGGAAGAATGTGACATTGACAAGACAGCAGCAAAACTGTTTTCAAGCAGTTGTAGTAATCATAAGTCTTAAACATGTAGTAAATATTACAATTCAACATACTATCCATGGAATTTGCAGGAAGAAATGTAGTATAATATATATTTCCTTTAACTTGACATCCTTAGAAGAATCTTTAGCATTGACACTTGGGAGGCAAAATTAAGATTCTTAATTAGGATTGATCCTCATAGTAGAGCAATCTGGAGATGTAAGATAAAAAGGGTTTTGCTCTGTTACTCCTGATTGCAACCTGAGAGGATGCTGCTTTCTGAGAAGTCACCACTTGCACAGCTGATTCAGCAACCAGCAAAACTGAGGAGCTGGAACCTTGCTGGAGATGCAAAAGTAAGCCGCTGGGGAGAAAGGGAACCTGCAAAAATCATAATAAAATAGCAAACCAGTTATCCTCTGTGAAAATTAGAAATTATGAACTTGTAGTTGTTCAGTGGTCCTGATGAAATGTAATTAATTTTAAATTTCATTCAGTTTGTCAGTGAGTAATTTTTTCTTTATAGTGTGCTCTATTTATATCCTTACTTTACTGGAAGAATAATAGACTATGCTATCCTCTGAGCTGAATAATTACAAAAGATTTTCTTTTAAAGAGTATTTAGGAATTAACAGATTTGCAATGTGCTTAAAAAAGATATGAAAGGCCACCTGTCTCTGCAAATTTGCTTTTATTATGTCAGAAAATCCATCAAGAGTAGCATTTCAATTATATTTTATCATGGAACTCACAGATCATAATGTAATAAATCTCTCAACTAAATATTTTAGGTGATGTTAAATCAAAATAAAACTGCATTTTAACTATACCAGGAGATCTAATCAAAGTATTATTTTGCCTTTGCACTTCACAAGAGAGAAAGCATTAGAGGGACTAAGAAAGCAAGCAAAATAGGAAGGCTTTAGAGGCCTCAGTTTTCTCAAAGATTAGGTATTAAGATTATGAAATACTGTTTTGCTTAATGACTGACTGAGGCCATCTAAGAGGGAAGTACTTACCATCTGTTATTCTCTAAGAAGTAGTATAGCTTCACTATGAGGACAAGTTTTGAGTAAGAAGTTTTACAACTTTTTTTTTTTTGTAGGCTGAAAGGCTGATTTTCTCTCTGAATCGCCTGCTTTTATGTAGCATGTTTCATCTTTTTTTAAAGAAATATGTATTTTATTTTGTACTTACTCATTTATTTAGTTTTCTTAATTTAATTCTACTGCTTTAGGGTGACATGGTGTTCTTTGTTTGTTTGTTTGTTTGTTTTTAAATAACAACCCATGTTCCTTTCATTATATAATGGTATGTTTTCTAGTTATTATGGTATGTTCAAAATTATTAGAAAAACATCGTGGCCAAAGGAAAATACAAACATATTTAAATAAAACCACATTTACAGGTTCCTTTCCCAAGGCACTTCAAGTCCTTATATGTTGTCTTACAATCTTGGGACATAGTCAATTTTGTTTATTCAGCAAGAGAGTAGATGTATAAATTGATTGCTCAGATAATTAGCTGAAAGACCATCTGTAATGAATTAAAAGTAACAGATTATGTAATGTTGGTTTTTATTAGCTGAATGTGGAGGCCGTTTTAAAGGAGAATCATCAGGAAGAATCTTGTCTCCTGGCTATCCTTTTCCCTATGACAACAATCTGCGTTGCATGTGGGTGATTGAAGTAGACCCAGGAAATATTGTCAGGTACTGGAAACAAATGTTACAACAAATCTTTTTGATTATGTAATAACCAGATCTTACCTGTAAAGTGGAGAAAAAAAAGGATTTAGGATTTAAAATTTATGATGCAGCTCAACGCCAGTATGTTTGGCATTCTAAGTCTGAATATGTAGGTTTGTGTTGAAACTCTGTATTTTTTAATGACCATTGTCTGATGAAGATCAGGCTTTAAAATTGGTTATATTCTTGTGAAACGCTGATGAATTTTAAACCAATTCATAAATGTATATATATGCAAACATATATACAGACTAGAACTGTTAACTGGAAGTCTGAATAAAAAATGTCTAATATGATGCTATTTTAATGCCAAATTTATAAGATTGAATATGTACAAAGTAAAAAGTGTTGGAGTCAGCAGAACAATTTAGTGGAAGTCTACATTTTTAAAAAAAAACTGAATTATTTTAGTTAGACATTTATTCACACTGTATCACTAATTGCATGAGTTTACAGTTCTATTTAATTTTTTTTTGATGAGAATGTGATACATAATATTGTCTTAAGGAAAACAAAACTATTTTCTGAAAAGATTCTGTGGATACATACAGATTATTTGAATGGCTAAAGTAATATATTATTTCTTTGTAGACAAATTCAATTATTAGGTTTTTTTCTTTCAAATACTTTCCTGTATTGGGCTTTTATGCATCTAAAGGTAAAGGTGTGAAACATTATGGAAAATCACCCTTGGAAATCAAAGTTTATTTGCTTTTTTGGTTTAGTTTTGTTGCTAAAGATATGTTGTTGAGTAATATGAAAGCTGACAATAAAATCATGGTATTCTTACAGCCTCCAATTTCTTGCTTTTGATACTGAGGCATCCCATGACATTCTACGAGTTTGGGATGGTCCACCTGAGAATGAGATGTTACTCAAAGAAATTAGTGGATCCCTTGTTCCTGAAGGCATTCACAGTACACTCAACACAGTAACTATCCAGTTTGACACAGATTTTTATATCAGCAAATCTGGATTCGCCATACAGTTTTCAAGTAAGTTGATGAATTTATTTTTTTTGTAAGGTGGTTCACTCACAGATAACTGTCGTGCTGGGAACAACTGAAATCAGTGAAAATATTTCTGACTTTGTTAGGGAAGGAATTGGCCCAGACTTACAGATATGTCATAAAGCTATATTTTTATCTTAATAAAATGAACTAAAATAAAATAAAATTCTTGTCCTTTGCTAGTTTGGCTTTGTTTCAAGGACAGCTGTGGCAGTGCCAGAATGCTCGTAAGTATGACCACTGTTTTTCACAAAGGAGGTGGTGGAGGCATGTTAAAGGCTCCATCCTTTTCTAATCAGTAAGAGTTTCTGCTTTCAGAGACACCTGTGCAGAGTTTTCATTCCTGCTGCACTTGTATAGGGTGGAATGGGAAATAGCAGTACAGGAACAGCAGTGTCCTTCTCCCTTTTGCCTTCTAGCGCTACTTCATCTTATTACAGGCAGCATAGTGACAAACCAAAACTGTTACTTAACTTATTAAATCCCTTTAGACATTTTTAGTGCTGTTACAGAAGAAATCATTGAGTGAGGTCCATTTTGACCTTTTTTTTTCTGGTCAGTGAAATTTATATTTTTTCAAGATTGGCAGGATCTGTTTTAATATCGTAATTTTGTTTAGCAGTAGCAATGTTTCTAACATGGGTTGGCACAGACACTGTTAGTGGTAACGCTATTTAGCTTGTTGTGCTTCCTGTGCTTGGTAGTTGTATCAGTCCTTTTTTTCCCCTACCCGCATTCTTTCTGAGTGTATGACAAATACACATGTGTGCACACAGTAATCTGAAGGACGAATGAAGTATGTGAATGAGAGGACAAAGTAGAAGATATTTTATGTGTAGTGAAAGAGTTCCTCTGCTCCATCTGCTGGTTTTTGAAGCCATAAATGGAGTTTTTATTCCTTAGATCCAAGATATTTTTGCCATTTTACCACCTTACCCCCTTCTAGAGCCTGTTTGGGAGAGTCTCACATATCGGCTCCTTTATTTAATGTTGAGGCCAAAAAGGGAGTGGGGAGAGCATTCTGTGCTGAAGTTACTCAGATAGTCATTTAGGGTGAGTGGAAAGAAAGAGATTGATGTAGACTAAGAATGGAGTTGCAAGGAAAAATGGATGGGACAAGGGAGTAAAGCCATAAAGCAGCCACTGATGTACTTCCAGTGCTTCACCTGAAAAGCAGTTTTAGAGTTTCATCTGAAAGGAGAGATATTTTATTTAATTCTCCATGCTCTTGCAGTCTGTTGAGATCTAATGATGACAGTTTAAAGAATCCATGAAGTGTTACTGCCCCAGCATTTCTCTTACTCTTCAGCCCAGGTTCACAAAATCACAATGATCCTCCTCAAATACTGGATGTTGAACAGTTTGGGTATATATTCCATATTAGAATCACAGAGATATTTTTTTTCCTAAGTGAAGATTAAAAAAACCCCATGTATAAATAGCTACACAAACTGAATTGCACTGTTGCTGTATGGACATATTATTTTACTAACCAGGAAAGAAATATATTTGAGGAGCTGGAGGAAAGAAAAAGATAATCCTGTGCAACTTTGTTTAAAGCTTTCATATACTTTCTTTGAGTATATAATGTTGTCTAAGGGAAACAGATGGTGTCTGCGTACTTTACCTACAGTGTAATTAACAAACAGAAAGCTCACACAGGGGCAGTATGTGCTTTTACTTTCCTCTTCCCATTTCATGAAATTGGTTATGAGTATTTAACTGGATTATTGGCACTTTTACCTCAAGAGGAATGTTACTCAATGGCAACAGATATTTGATGTTCAAACCTTTTTAAGACCGTGAATGCTTTATTTTTTTATATTGTTTTCTTAATCTTTAAACTAAAGATCTGTTTCTAAAAAGTGGATTAAACTTCTTATCAGTTCCTGGCAGTTGTTGATCTCATTTTATCAACTGCTTATACACAGTTCTGCATCTGTCATTTATTTAATGAGTGAAAATGTTCACCACTGATAGTGTGGTATAATTTGAATTTGACTCCTTTACAGATCATCCAATATATACAGAAAATTAATTTGTATCTGGTAACATAAATTACAGATGAGGTAGCATTCTTCACCAAATTAAAGGGTGGGGGGAGGGAAAGCCTAGAGAAGCTGAAATGTTATATAAATAGTAGAAAGAAAACTGTGATTTAATTAGTATTATGTATTACAGCTGGTACTATTAGAATTGTCTCTAGATAGGAGTGCCCAGCACAATCCTTTACCTGGCATCAAAGTTGCTAATAATTCTTTTAAATTTAGGGAATGGGAAGTAGAAAAGAGTCAAGATGAGCTTTTCTTGCCCATTGCCTCAATTAGTCTGTTTTGTTTGTTTCTTTTTGTTTGCTTGCCTTTTTTGGAGGGGAAAAAAAAAAGGAAAATTGTTACCTGAAATAATAGAACTATTTCCATGATTTTAACATTCATAATCTCTTTCTGTAAGTAATTAATATGAAGGAAACTATTTATTTTATGCTGAAGTTCTGAGGATTACTGCAGACTTTTTTATGGTTGAGAAGGATAAATTTTCTAAGTTTATACAATTGTGTGTTACTCTGAGAGAAAGAAGACAAAGTCATGGATTTAGGATGAAATAAGGGAGCTCAGCCTGCTCATGCTTCTGTACTTTCCACCACCATCATGTATCTAGGACTATAAAAAAGTACAACTTTTTTATACATCTAATGTAAACAAAGAAATAAATGCCACTGCTCATGACTTCACATCTTATCACTAGGCAGAGCAAACCTTTGGTCTAGTATTGTCTTTGATGTGCAGTGTATAATTTTCTTGTTGGACATCTGCAAACCATGACTATGGAATCTCTTCATATAAACTTTAAAATTTCTCAGTTTCTCCCGTCTCCTTTGAGATGACAGTGAAGGAACACTATAGAAAGCAGAGCCCACAAAGCCTGAAAAGCAAATTACAAAAAGATGTGTAATAAAGCAGAATATTTAAAAACTTCGCATATGCATGTAAAAGAAAAATAAAAACCGTTGGGGATTCATCTGTAGGATTGCAGTATGAGGATTTTGGAACGCGTCTAAATGGTATGAACAGATTGATTAATGTGCCTAGAAAAGAGGTGCCAGTGGTCTTCTCTTAAATTAGAAGAGTGAAAGGATGACAACAGGCCACAAGCAATATGCAAACAATGTTATAGCATATTTTCTCTACGCTGCCAGAGGCAAAGCATGAAGAGCCCAATACATGCTGGAAAAACACCAGTGAAGTCAACAGTAACTTCATTTGGTCAGTAAATTTTGCACAAAATAGAAAACTAGATGTTCAAGAAAAGTGAAGGAGAAAGAGAAGAGAACAAGTATGTATTTGCCAGAGACACGAGCTGTATATCTCAGGGTCAGAGAGAAGTATGAAGCATAATGAAACATTTTCTTCAGTTGACATTGCTTCATGTCACCAAGCTGAAAGTAGGAGCTGAGAGAGGAAAAGACAGAGGAAGATAACTGAAAAAAGTTGAGTGGGAACATTAAAGTGCAAAAAATTGAGTGATAATAATCATGTGTGCTTAAAATAATCTTTTTTAGTTCCTTTAGTATGCATGAAGTGTGTAATACCAGATCAGATCCTACTGAAGTTGATGAGATTATTTCCATAGATTTCAAGGGCCTTTGAATCTGGAATTACAGGGAAGTTTCCTCTCTGCTAGCTTTAACAGTTCAGGTGCCATTTATCATTTATGCAGAAAGGAAGGATCTGTATTCATCTCTCACAGGCCATTATTTCTCCGTTAACAGCTGCACTACTGAGTTACTCAGCATTACGGACCGCATTCTGCTCAGGCCTAAGTGTGCAGTCACATTTCTGACTAATTAAACAGCACACAATATGGAGCATTATAAGGCAGACAGTGCAGAACTAACCTGTAAACTTGTTTTGAGTATTTTGGAGGTTTTTTGTAAATAGATGTTCTAGTAGTATTTTATATCATGTGACAGCAATTTATTATATAACAGGATATGCCTTAAAATGCTTGGATTTACTGTACTGTCAAACTACAGCTGTCCCTTCTTATTTTAAGACTGGTTGAATAGCTCTTTGGAGTTATTGTCTTTATAGACTACTGAAAAAGCCTAGAAAACTTGTGTCAGATACCTACCTGGATGGCTTAAGTTTGACAGTATTAATTTCCAGTCTAGAATTATAATGCATGATATTGCTTACTTTGATTACATTTAATGATTAAATGCTTACAAGTCAGCTTTCTATATTTATGTTTAGTGCTGATTTGTAGCCACACAGTCCTCTAAATGTCCTGTGTTTGATTTTTTTTTTGTTTGTTTGCTTGGTTGGTTGTTTTCATTGTTGGGGGTTTTGTTTGTTTGTTTGTTTGTTTGGGTTTTTTTCTTTTGCTGGCATTTTTTTATTCAAAGAAAGTCATATTCACCACAGTCTCAATTAGGAAGATTTTTTGACATTGAATGCTCTCTTGTTTTTTTCTTTTCTCCAGTTTTCCAGTAACAGAGAAACAGAGATGTCTACCTCTGACATGTTTAGCCTGAAGGTGATTTGAGAGTGGATTTAGGGAATTTAACTGCTTGCTTTCTCAGGATGCTGTTTACCAGCACTGCTGGTATAGGGATCACTCCCTAACATAGCTTCTTCACTTTTCTGAAGTCAATAAGATAGGACTTATTCTTCCTCATGTCTATTCCATAGCAGAACCAGCTTTTCATCTTAAATGTTTTCATACTCTGGTTTGTTGATTTCTTTCAAGTTTGAGAGGAGTCCTTTGGATTTAGAGATTTCAGGATGACTATTTTGCTATCAGAAATAACTGAGAATGTTCATGCTTCCAAATTTAGCCCAGTGTTTTGGTTTTGGTTTTGGTGGGGCGGGGTTGGTGTGCATTTTCTTGGTTTTTTTTGTTTGTGTGTATTTTTTGTGGTTTTTGTTTTGTGTTTTTAGCATCAAGAGGCTTAAAAGAAGCCATTGAATAAATTTGTTTCCTTCTATCAGCTATTGCCTTTCTTCTAAGTAGCAGATACTAGTAAAAGAAATAACCATTTATGGGTCTTTCAATGGCAAAAATATCATTCCTGTCACACTTTTGTAAATGACATTAACTGCTCAGTAGCTATTATCTCTTAGTTCAGTAGTGTATAGGGTACGTGTATTTTATGCAAGCAAATACTTTAAGTTAATGCTTCCATGTAAAATGCCTGGGTAATGGCTAATAGCTAGAGAGACCTGGAGTTATGATATGGATAGCTGAAAGCAGAAAGGAACTGTTGAAAGAAACAGGTTAATTTATAATACTTCTGAAATAATAAATAAATAAATAGTCCTCTTGGTCATGTCACCATAAAAATAACTTCTTTTAATTATACTGAATATTGAACTTCCTTCATTAAAACCCCATGCAACATAGTTTGGCCAAACCCTTGTGACTTATATCAATGCAAAGCCTACTCACTTGACCTAAATTTACAGATAGAGAGTTTAAAATAGACTTTGTCTGACTTGTGACCTGGCATTTCAGAGAACTCAAGCTGATTTGGTTGCAAATTGGGAATGTCGTGTCTCAGATGAGTATTTTAAGTTCGTATTTCAATTTCATATGTGTGAAATCTATTCTTTGAATCTGAAAAATCTGCTGGTGTTTTCTGTAAAAGCTATATAAAATTGAACAATGTACTTCAAGTTTCTCAGATAAAATGCGTAGTTCTGGTGGGTCATTTTACTTGCAAACAAAATCCATTACAGATCTTTATAACTGTCTATAAAACAAAATAAATTTGGAAGTGCAAAAATGCCTTTATGTGGAATCATAATGTTATAAAAGAAACTACTTTTCTATTTCAGAAAAGGTTCTCTAACTTCCTCATCAAGTTTTTCTCTTTGGTTAATCCAATCTCTTTCATTAAATTCTTTGAAGCTAACTATTGATTGAAATAGTGCGCAAGACAGTCAAATGTTTCTATGGTAGTATGTTTGTACAAATCTTTGAAATTATGCCAGCTAATATAATTTGAAGATTTAATTAATAGCATGCATTTTATTTTCCATTTTGTATTAGTAAAAAATTTAGTCAGATGTATATGGGTTACGCTATTTTGTGTAACAGTTGTCTTCCTAACAGATAGCTGTGACATCAATAGAAGGGCATTACAATTTAGTTTATATCCACATACTCAATTGCATGATTTTAGTCACAGTAGCATATCAGAGAATGAGGGGATAAGGGAGCCTGATCATCAAATAGTAGCCTATACTTAATAATACAGTTTGCCTCTTTAGGCTCCTTTGGGACCAAAATTATTTGCCTTGATTGACTGGATAAGGAGCATAATCTCAATGAAGCCTTCCCTTCCTTGCACTTCTTACTACCAATAAGTGAGCAAAACTGTGTGAGACAAGGGCTTGCTACTTTCTGTCTTCTGCACACGAAGCAGCATCTCCCATACCACTTTTCTTGTGGTGATTTCACCCTGAAAAGTAGTCTTTGCATTCATACGCTACATTAGTTATTCAGCAGTCCTTTTTTGCAGTCTTACATAGAACTACAGGCAAACTGCAGTGTGACTGGCAAATTCATTGGCTGAGGTTTACAAGAATTATTCTGATGAAACCATGTAAAGGTAACATTTTGCATCTTTAAATGTATGTGAAGTTCATCCTGCCTCACTGAAATATCTTCTTACAGTATGTTTTGCATGTAGGAGAGTAGTGTTGAGCTGGTTTTGCAGTATTCTCCAAACAGGGATCTAGTTAAGTATTTGGTACAAAATAGAGAAGAAAACAGCATGGAACTGACATTCAGTCATATGACTGGGAAACCATTTTCCAATAAATGAGGTGCCATAGTTATTCTGCTCTCTGTTTTCACTGACAAATTCTGATGCTGTGTTAATGCTACTTTGGAGATGGATTTTCTGTTTGGCGTTTCCAGCGTCAGTAGTTTCCTTTATTTATGATACATGTGCCATCCTTTATAGATATACACAGCCACACACATGCATGCATGTGCGCACGGATGATGGGCTCTTTCCTGCAAGTACAGATACATCTACAGGACCGTTATCCTTTTTCTACACTCAGGTTTCAGTAGAATGCATAAATGTACAGGAGGGACCACTGTTTTGAGATTTATCTTCTGTTTGTCCAAGGTCTTATCCTCCTCTCGCTTATGCATCTCTCATTTTCAGTCAATGAGTGTAATTGAAGTGCATTTCTATTGTATGTAATCCATACCATTAGAAAGAAAGGTGTTTTCAAAGTTTTATTGCTAGCTTGTAACGGAATGAACATAGTACAAAAATGTGTCTAGAGAGAAGTGATATTTTGGGAGAATGGCCAAAATACGTAAGTGAAATTCCTTGCTGGCATGTCAAACTAGATTTACACTTGATCAATGAGACTTTTTCGTGTTCTGTAACTAATCTCGCTGCCTTTTGAAAAGCTTTCACTAGTGGAATCCAGAGCTTCTTGCTCAAGCTGTAATTCTTTCAAATTCTATATATGGATTTTTACATCCCATAGACATACTCTTCAGATTTGAGAATAGTTCTTAATATGGAGGTTACTTCAAGTTTGTCAGCTCATTGTCTGTTCCTACTTTCCCTGTTACCTTGTTCCTGGCTAGGGCTGGGTGTTTTGTGACATAGTTAAATTAAAGGGAGATTTTTGCTGCTATTTTATTGACACAGAAATATTTCTTTTTTAAAAAAAAACATTCCAGTAAGCTGCCTGATCTCATAAATGACAGATCTATCAAAGACATTTGGCTGAAGGAATGCTCATCTTTCAGTCTTCTATATTTGACTGTGGAAAAAATTATTTATGAACTGGTAACTTCAGTTACTGTCCAGACATATTCAGACATGCAGTCTGAGATGTAATTAATTTACATAGCGGACTTCTAAAACTTTGAAAAACAAAATGAAAATAAGAATCAGATCTGTACTCTTTTTTATATTCCCATTGTTGTTTTGAGAAGGCGTAATCTGTATGAGACTACAGAAAACAGAAGCTGTTTCCTGACAGTGTTCTGTAAGTTTTTGCAAGTGACCATAGTATAATGCTTTCCTAAATAAAAAAATTTAGTTATCTTAACAAAGACCAGTGTAATGACATTCAAGTGTATAGATAGAATGTTACCAAATAATGAGGCCAATTCTATATCAATGTGAAGCTCTTCAATTACAGTACCAAAAAAAGTTAAAGCAAAAAGTCAACAAAAACTAAATACTTCAGAGAGATTAGAGAGCTTCTTGCTTTACCAGGTGTCAGGACCTCCAAGTTTGGCCTTATCTTTAAGAACTCCCAGAATATTAATAGGGTTTTGAAACTGTAAGGCTATAATGCGTATATACAATTTGTGATACTAAAAGACAAAATAGAAAATTTAGCTTTTAAAATAGGAGCAATCTCCCCCTGTCTTCAGAGGATTTTAGTTCACCCAGAGTGCAAAATCAAGGACAAGGCAAACCAGCAGTGCTGTTTTCTGTTGCATGACTGTATCCTTAACAGTTGCAACAGAACAGGTTGCACATTATTCTGTAAAGAATCAAATTAAACAGCTGTATTTTCACTCAGATCATCTTAATGATCTTTTCAGTAGATATAGTATTAAAAAATGGGTGATCATTGGTAAGATTTTTCAGTGCACAAGTAGCCCTTGTGTGTGGTCCAAGATCCTGGTTGATTGCTTCTTTCTGAGAAGCTATTTTTATTTCCCTGTATTCATATACACACATAGAGAAATATGCCATCTGAAATAGGGATAGGTCTGGTATAAAAAGCTTAAAAAAACCTATAGTTCCAAAAAAACCCCAAACCCTAAACTATGCAATATAAGTGAAATTAAGATTTTCAAAACACTTTTCCCCAGCTGGAATGCATTGCCAGCATGATTATGTATTGTCACAGTATCCCATTTTATGCCATTCCAGCAATTATCTGAAACCATATGTCAATTAATTTATTTGGTGCTGGGTTTCATACTCAATGCCAAAGCTATGAGCAAATGCTTAAGGGATAGTAGATATTTAGAACTGAAGAGTTCGTATTTATGGAAAAAGAGATCTACTTCTGAACTGGGAAAAAATAGCTCACAAGGTTATCCAATAAAACATGGTAAGAGCAGTATAGTACTTCAGATAGTTTTAACAAAATGTGTTGTAGCAACTAATGTAAATTGACAAAAACAAAAAGAATAAAAAAAAAGAAAATTACGTTATCTCATTAAATCTATGTGTCTTATCTCCTTAAGAACTAAAATGTCTCTGACAGTAAACACAGATAAAGCCCCTTAGGAAAGAACTTCATCGCCACTGTTCCTGCCACAAAAAAGATGTGAGACTATACCAGGTTACAATGTAAACAACAACTTTAAAAACAAGTTCAGTTAACAACTACTACTAAGTACTTTTGATTGATAAACAGTAGAATGCATAAAATAATCTGGATACAAATTCCGAATACAATAGCAATGAAATAATAAGTATACAGTCTGTGTTTTCCAACTTGAGTTATCAGGTAAGTGTTCTAAAACTTACTACTGAGCATACAAAGCATTGCTGTTGGAAACATAGATGTGTAAATGTCCAGATTTTGTAAAGAATCATATGCAATACAAACCCAAACCAACAAGATTAATATATAGGACTTGGCATCTATGGTAACCACAAGTTTGTAATGTCTTTCAGAATGACCTGTATAGTTGAGCCTTCTCAGAAAATCTAACAGGTGAATCCACACTGATTAAACAACATATGGAGTGAATTTCTTAATGACTTCCAACATACACCAAATATATATAAGGGTTTAACTAAAAACATGAGTATATGGCAGGAGAAAGATGCAAACACAAAGCAGACAGATGTTTATTTTTCTTTTTTTTCCAAGGCCCTTGTCAAATTTACTTTCTTGTTCTGTTTTTTTTTTCCGCAGAATGACTAATAACTCTCCTACATGTCAAAATTATTAAAGTGGTTTTCAATAGCCTAGAATAAGATCCTTGAAGACAACTCTATGCATAGAAATTTAAGTAATTATTTAAGTCTATGAGCAGCTAATTCAGTAAAACATTTTTTAAAAACTCAGCTTTTTCCAGCTTGTTAAAACTTAATTTGTTTGTGTTTTCTATCAAAGTTTCTTAAAGGAAATAATCTTTCTCTGTGTCAGGGTCCTGAGTGCACTAAACAGGCCTTGCTGGCCCTGAGCAGCCTTGTCTGGGAACACCCTTACCCTGGCCTGGGAGCCCTATTTCAGCTCAGCACAAGTCTCCTGAACAATGAATGCTGTAGGAGTGCTGGTCTCCAGCCCTGCGAATAGACCCCGTGGACATACGCTGTGGGGTGCTGTACAGATCCTTCCGCCTTATGCTGTAGGGACCTTGGCTCCTGCGTGGACTGCAAGCCAGTCATATCCCTGGATTATGTTGCCCAATTTAGTAGTCATTTTCAGAGGGTAGATGCTTTTCCCCAAAATCCCATCCATTCCCCATTTGTCAAATGTGTACTTAAGGCACAGAATGTTATGGGGATTACCAGGCATGGTTTTACTTTCTGTATTTTTTTGTAATAATTGTCTTCAAAAGATCGTTAGTCAGGGTCACCACTGATGCTTTTTTGCATGTTGGGATCTCCCAGAAAACTTTGTACTCAATTTATGTGTGGGTGTGGATGCATGAGCCTGTGCATGTGCCCACATATAATGCAACAGAAGTTTGAGAGAATAATACCACACAAACACCTTACTGGTTATTTATTGTCAGGATAATATTACCAAAATGGGAATATTATTTCTTAAACACTTGGAAACAGGAGAAAAAAAAACCAAAAACCCAAAATCCATTACCTTGTAAGGGACCTTGCAGCAGTCTGCAGCATGCATCTTTTCATGTAACTTTCCAAGTTGTGGCTTGCCTGTTTCTGTGAGCCTGGGGACAGCCAGTGAAATCCCCACTGAGGGACTACACAGGTACACAAATTCACAAGAAATCTGGAACTTGCATAGTGAACTTGTTCTGTCCCGAAAAACAATCTACTTGACTTCACCCTTCTTTTGACAATAGCATGCACACAACCTATGTTTGACAATTACATGTTTGCAAAGACAAGTACACAAGTACACAGGACAGTTGGGGTGTCAGGACCTTTAAACTTTGTGTAACACACCCCTTTTTGTGCTCTGTCCAAGTTGCAGTCCCTGTGAGTTCAGAAGCAGCCAGGGAAATCCCCATGGAGGGCTACTGGGGAGGAGTGTTACCCGTCCTGTTCCAGTGTATAACCCTCCTTCAGTCATCTGTTTCCAGTTCTGATGTGTGTGGTACCAGGCTTGGTGCGCGGATGCATTTGGTCAATGCTCAGTGTAAGAGGGAAATAAGACTCAGAAAGGTTCACTGAGAGTTTCAGAGATATGGTGGAGATGGGCTTTGCTGTCTGCAAGTACTATTCCTATAGCTTTGAACAACAAAATGACGTGTTGGCTGTGCCAGAGCCTTGGATTGTCAAGGTGGTTGCTCTTGCTGCTCTGAGAAGGTTTGGAGTGTGTGATCTGGAAGCTACTGTTGACAATCCGCAGTATCTATTGCTCCGTCGTCTCTCACAGTCCATACAGCAACAGGAGAAGCAAGCCAATCTGCTGTCCCAGCTCCAGACATTCAACATGGACCTTTTCTTCTAGAAATTCATTCAAGAATTCCATCTGTTGTCTGGTCTTCTTGGAAGATCTGCAACTGAAACTTAAACTGATGATTTAGTTATATTCTTTCCAACCTTTTATTTCATTTAAAATACTTAAGGATTATTTGAAACAGAAACTGAAGCTAGGCCTACATACTGCATTTTTTGAGCTATTGACTCTTGAACTAGTCGGGAAGTTCTATGTGAGAAGCCACATCAATATGTATTCTATCTTCTGCTTCAAATTAGACAGGAGAGATTTGAACTGTGGTCTATCCCAGTTTACTGATTTCTGTGGTTTGGGGTTTGTTTATTTGTTTGGGGTTTTTGTTTTGGGCTTTTTGTTTGGTTGTTTTTTTCCCATGCAAAATAAACCTGACCTGTCTTACACCTCCTAACTTATGTACTGTTGCAGAATCTGAGAGGAATGAAACCCAAAGTTAGGTACCTAAGACGGTGTAGCTTAAGAGTTAAGTAAACAGAGAACTTGTCTAGACAACCTAGAAAACCCTGATTGTGCAAAATATTAAACTCTTTTTGTTGAAGGAGTGCATTGTCCCAAATGAAATTCTGATTCTGTGCTTTATTCTTAATATTTTCCCATTTTAATCTTCAAACAATAACTGACAAACTTAGATAGAATCTATGAAGTCACGCAAAATCAGCAAACTGAGTCTATGGTTAGAATTTAGTTAAGAATTATAATAGCTATGCTCCTAAATCTCTGTTAGATCTACAGAAGAAACAGAAGTTAAAAAAAAAAACCGAAAAATCTATCTCAGCAGTGCTTCTGTTGGTAGAAGACTGAACAAAAACACCGTAGCTATTTTATTCTTTCTTTTTTAGGAAAAGTTGTATGGAAGTTTGGATTTGAGATAGCAAGTACCGGGCTGACCTGATTCTCAAACAGTATTAGAGAGGCAGGGAGACTGCAGTGTCCATACAAGTAAAGGTATTACATGGAGTCTGGGACAGCTTGAATTTTGAAGGTGCAGTCTGTGAGGATTGGTTCAGGCTGATACAAGTTTGAAAGACCAACAATTATAGAAAGCCTTTGGTTTAAGTGATGGGAGTTTAGAAGAACATGTTGGTTTAAAGAAGTTAAGAGTAGGTTTTTTTGACATGCTGTGTGTTACGAAGAGCTTGAAATTTGGAAGTTTTAGAGCTTCTGTCCTGATTTTTTGCTCGGGGGGGGGGGGAATAAAAAAAAGAAAAAAAAAAGGGTTTTTTTTTCCTAATTCTCAAATAAACAACAACAAAAAATGCCCTTTCTTTTCTCTCCAGAAGACATGCACAAATTAATCAAAATGAAGAAGTAATTTTGTGTCAGGGTTGGGATTCATACTCTTTACTGATATTAGACTTGGCATGCATTAGAAAACTGAATTTAGAAATTACTGTTAAGAGCAAGAAATCCCAAAACATTTATTATATTGATCCTAGCATCAGTGGAGTCTAATACTGCCTTGTCACACTTTTAATGCCATGTTTAAAAGTAATCTTTCCTGCATGAAAATGGAGTTGTCATCTTAGGACGTTACAGTCACATATCAAATTGCCTGGGCTTATGAACTATCAGAAACCTTTGGACCCTGGCATTAACTCACTATTTTTGAGGCAGGAATGATCAATTTACAATAATATAATTATCTGATTTATTGTTTAAATGTATTTCAGTGCCTTATTATTAAAAAGATGTATCAAAACATTTTTATACCCCACATCAAGGACATTTGTCCACAGATCTGTGTTTAAACTTGTTCTGGGTATGACTGAATGCTGGTTTAATGGCTTCTGCAGCTCTGTAGGAGCATTTGTACAGTCATGTACAGCTAGTCAAGTGACAATTTAAGATACTCCCTCCTCTCAACTGCTCAGAACATATGAATCTGTTCATATGAGTGCTCTTAGGACATATCCAAACAAGGTTGGGGGCGGTTGAATTTTTTACATGGCTTGGCTGCTATGAAACTCCAAAACAAGATTCTTCCCCACTTCACATGGCAGGAACAGGGTAAGATAAGTAATCCTCCAGAGTAAGTATTGTGCCTGTGCATTGGCACATGTTTTCTGGATAACTGGTGGTCTCATACTCAAAGTCTACGTTAGAGAATATGTTCTATGGATATCTGAGATATCTGAGATATTAAGTCTTGCTTGTGGGTCCTTTGGCTATTTCTGTATTAGCGAGTAATGCAGACCAAGAGGAACTGATACATAGATTGAAACAGCTGGTACTGAAACACTGCTGGCAACACTATTCATATGCAGAGATATTAGTTCAGAGTTGTTCTAGTGTAGTTCAGAAGTGTATCTTCCAGTTTAGTTTAATCAAAAACGAAATAAATTCCTGTGCTCTAAAACCATGCCTCATTGTAAAACAAAACACAATCCAGACTTTTGCTTCACAAACACACTCAGCCCTGAACTGTGAAATGCTAATGTTGAAACACTTTGTCACTCTGACCACGTAGGAAGACATGCAAGCTCTGTGTCTCTAATCTGTCCACTAACCTCTCACCGATTGAACAGTTTGAGCATTGAGTCTCGTTCATCCCCATCCTGAAGCTGGAGTCTTGGTCAAGAGTTCTTGGTCAAGAACTGTCTCTGAATTCTTAATCT
Source organism: Sagittarius serpentarius (assembly GCA_034782735.1). NCBI lineage: Eukaryota > Metazoa > Chordata > Aves > Accipitriformes > Sagittariidae > Sagittarius > Sagittarius serpentarius. The sequence continues at coordinate 36,425,648 of JAVKLA010000027.1, read as the reverse complement.
AGGACAAATCTTCTGACTGACTGCAGTGTAATTATTCCAGACTAGCACTGCCCAGAAAAAGAATGAAATAGGTTTCTGCCTTTCTCCATCTTCATTAGGGGAAAAGAGCTCTCAGGTGATCACACACAGATTTATGCTATGCACATAGTGATTCTTGCATCTGCCATGCTGCATGTACTAGGTAAGAGACACTTTTTGAAGTTTGTCTTTTTCCCATCTAAAATGTAGTTTAGAGCAATTTAATCATTTATATTTACAAATCATACCTCACTAGTTATTCAAGACAATGTGACTATAAGAGAAATCTTTTCTTAACTCTGAGTTGACAATGATTGTAATAGAATAAAATGTGATGTATTCTTTTCTTACTTTATCAATTTTAATATGTCACAAAGAACTTCAGAACCTATACATGAAGTTATGGGGGACTGTGATAGCCTGCTCCATTTATTTTGCAGAAAGTTGTCAAGACTGCATTGCAGGTATGATAATAAAGTTATAAGGGACTTTAGAATTCCTGAGCTTTTTGCTTACTCCACAGATTTTCATGGGGAATGATGAAGGTAGTGATTAAGGTCCCTGAATATATAATAGGGGAAAAAAAAATCAGTTCTTGTACTGGAGTATGCACTTCATAAGTAAAACAGTATAGATACTTCAAAAGGAGACAAAAAAATAGGCTGAAGTTAGATAATGAAAATAAATATTCAAAAATAAACAGAATAAAGAGGCAAACAGAGAGCTGAGAATGCAGTACAGAACACACCCTATCAAGACAATTATAATAGAGATCCTTTCTGAAATCAAACACACACAGTTTTTAACAGTAGTAATGATGGGCTAGTCAGGCACATGAAATAAAAACTAAGGAGCAGAGCAGACATTACAGAAAGCTGTGATAAAGAAATTCCATTTGAATATATTGTTAATATATGTTAGCTCTCATCAAATGGACTGGTTCTATAATTATACACAGAACTGAGATTTTCCTTCTCCAGTTTCATTCTTGTATCATTATTTTTTAACCTTGCCCCCCAAAAGCTATTTCTGTATTTGAGGATTCTTATTCTGACAATTTGATTTATCAAAAAAAAGTCCCATCTCTTTTTTGAGGCAAATATATGACATCAAGTGAGTCAAAATAAATAAAATTTATTATAACAAATTTATTCTTAAGATAGAGGTTACGTGTCTAATACAAATTGTTCATAAAGGATTTTCCTCTCAAAGGAAAAAGAATGATATATCAGGACGATGTTTCCTTCTGTTCCATCACATGAGAATGTTAAGTGCCTAAGACACAGGCAGATGTTTCTCCCTTTTGATGTTGACTGTAGAGGGAATCTGGGAAACAAGCCTATTAGTAAGACACCTAACTTTCACATGGCCAAAATTAAGTTAAATGAATCCCACTCCTAATTAAGCAATTTGAATTTAGACACATGCTTACAAAGAAACGTGGTTTTCAGAAATACTGTAAAGGAATAATTCATTTACACTTTAATCTCACTATAAGTATGGTACTGTGTTTGGATACCTTCTCCTAGTGTATTCTTTTAAAAATGAATTAAAAGGAAAAAAGTGAAGATGAAAACAGTCTGGTTTAGAATTCTATTTTAGGAATTCTATAATGCTCAGTTATTTCCACAGCAAAATATGGGAACAGGTAAGATTGATAAACAAACAAACAAACAAATAAATAAACAAACCTCTACCACCATTTATATATATAAGCCTCTACCACCGTTTATATATATAAACATCTACCACCATTTATATATATAAGCCTCTACCACCATTTCAAATGACAATCAAATTAAAATTACAGCTGAAATTTTGTATCTAAATATGTTAGTTACATTTGTTGAAATGCTCTGTAGAGGTATGTGTATATTTTAAAATGGAGGTGAGAGATACAAAACTGATTGGAGTGCTTGCTTTCAACAATAGCAACAAAATATTGGAGATTTTTATATAGATATAAATTAAAAATGTAGAGCAAGAGATGTGTCAAACTTCTCTGTGTTTGACTTGTCCAGTATGCATACCTACCCAAGATTTTTACCTATTTTTACCCAATCACATTCCCAAAGACTATGGGACACATTATACTATTTTAAGTTAGTGGCTTTGTAGCTCTACAGTGTACTTGCACTAAGAAATCATCACTGTTTTATTATCCTGATGATGACAATGAAGATAGTGTCACACAACTACATGAATAAATAAATCATGTATCATGTAGTAGCAATATCATGGAGGGTTTTTTTCTCTTTCTTTAAAGTAGCACTTGAACAGTGAACATAGAAGCAAAATTTCCCACAGATTTTAGAGAAATCAAATCAGAATGTTTGTTTATTTATTTATGAGAAAGTAAAAATAAATATATCATTTCATGAATCCTAGAGATTTTGACGGCATGCTAGGTTCTTTCCCTTTCTTACATTTCATTCATTGAGAATATAGTAATTTATTTTTTATCAGCCTATTGAGAATTTCTGTATGACATTCATGGTGGTTTCTAAAATAGTAGCTCACCTCGTCTGTCAGACCGTTTCATAAATCCTTCAGTTAGAACTGATGCTCTTAATAGAGCCTTGAAAATTGCCAAACAAACTCTGAAAAATGAAAATTAGACTTAAAAGCCTAAAATCCAGAGTTAATAGCAATTTATCTACTACCACTGTGGGAGCTGAGAACCTGTCTTTTGCATTCTAATACTATAATGCAAAAATCAGTCTTAAAGCAGTCTTTTTCTTTTTAAATGAAGTCTGTGTGTATTTAATATGAATTTGCAAAGTTAAAAAACAGTCATAGAATAGTTTAAGTTGGAAAGGACCTCGGGAGACTTTTAGTCCAATTCCCTAGTCACAAAAGACTCAAATCGATCAGGCTGCTTAGGGCTTTGAATATCTTCAAGGTTGGAGATAATACAACCCCCCTGGAAAAAAATTTCTGTTGTTTGAGCACCCTTGTAGTGAATCCGTTTTTTCTTGTATGCAGTTGGAGTTTTTGCTTGTTGCAACTTCTGAATGCTTTGTGCTTTTGCTGCACACTTCCAAGAAAAGTTTTTTTGTCTTCTCTATTCCTTTTCTGCAAAGCTGCTTTCCAGCAAATTTTTTCTTGGGATTGATTTGTCCCAGATGCAAGATTTTGCATTTCTTTTTTTGGAAACTTCATTAAGTTCCTTTCAAGACTTTTCTCCAGGCTCCTGAGATCTCCCTAAACAGCATCGCTACACTAGAGCATATCAAGTGATCCTTCAGTGTCTGTGAACTTGCCAAGAGTTTACTTGGTCCCATTGTCCCCATCTTTAATGAAGGTGTTGAACAATCTTGAAGTCAACATCTGCCCCGAGGGACGTTGCTGATTATCAGAGGCTGCCTGGGTTTTGGATTGTGGGCACTCTTTGAGCCTGGCAGACCAGCCTGTTTTCCATCCATTTCATACTCCACTTACCCCATCCATGTTTCACCAATTTGGCAACAGAGCCAAAAGAGCAAGAAGTAGGTTGAAAAAACATGCAAGTGTGCAAGAAGGCTACTGTGCATGGCAAATAAGGAAAAAGTTACCAGTTTGGCATATATATCTCATAAAGTTAATTTGCATAATTATTACTAATTTCTTAAAAAACCTCAAACAGTTTGTATCAAGAACTCCAAATAGATCTGGGTGGCCCTTTATCTTCTTTTTCACCATATACACCTATTTTTCACAATGATACAATCTAGTAAGAACAATACGAAGTACAGCCAATAGCTCCATTATCTTATTCTCTTGCATGCAACGTTTGCAAGATCTGCCAGTATAGTGCAGTGAAATTTAGTAATTGCATATTTTAGTAATAATTTTTACAAATTAAAAACCAACAGCTTATTTAAAGATATAAACAGGAGCCCTGATCATTGTGTCTAAAGCAGAAATTTTAAAAACCTGCATGACAGCATAAAAAAAATCTTTCATTTCTTATGCAGTAATTAATATTTTAAATAAATATTTTTTTCATCTTCGAGGAATAAGGAGAAATTTCCCTAACTTCTGATCATAGTTGATTTTGTGTGTGTGTGTGGGTTGTGTGGTTTTTTTCCCCCTGTACTCAGGACTTCTTATGTGGAAAAAACAAACCAATAAAAAGCCCCATAACTTTATAGAGCTAATTCTTTTATTTTTTATTAAGTATGTCTTGGAAAGCACGGTATTTGGGTTTTTAGGGAAATAACCTATTTAGACCAAGATTTCTTCTTCAAAAACATAGTAAATATATGAACCACGCACATTTCAGATGAATACATTGCTGTCTGTCAGTATTAGCTCCCCAGAAAGAGGGCATCTAAATTAAATCTTAGTACTGCCACTTTGTGTCTGTGTTACACAGATTGGTGAGCTCAGTGGGACTAGTTACACAGGCAACTCTGACATTTGTTATTTATTTGTAATACATATAACATTGCAGTTCTGTAATGTATACTTAAACACTGATGTGCTTACTATTCACATAAGCTTATGTATTTTGGTGCATAATATATTAAATGATATTTTGATCATAGTATGTTAAATCTGAGGGAAATGTCTATAAATCTCTCATAGTTCTCTTGTAGTCATTGTGATTGTGTGTGCGGTCTTATGCATTATGTGTAGCTATATATTCTCTCAGATTTAGCTCCATGTGTATTTTTTTGTGTAGGTGATTTCTTTAATATTATTACAAAAGCCTAGCATGGTAGATAAGTCTTGTGCAAGGGCATAAATATGAGTGATCAATGAAATTCACTTCCAAATTTGCTACTAAATGTTACACCATACATATGTTTAAGAACTACAGAATTGTGGAGAACTGAAGATGTGTACAAGCATAGCTTATTGGACAACCTGAGGTTCTTAATCCATTCTTTCCATTATTCATATTAAAAATTTCTCTAAGTTAGAAGTGTTGAGTGTCCCGGGTACTAGGAAAACTTCTACTTTCCTTTTTACATATTGCAATGCTCCACAGAATTTTTTCAAAAAAAAGATTAAATGAAAAATTAGACACTTCCAATAATTAAAGCAGGTGGCAAAAATTGATAGTATAAAAGCAGCAGATTGTTGCATGATTTTTCAGAATTTTAGAACTGAGTAAGAAAATTTTGGATTTGCAGAGCTTCCTGATTAGAAAAATGTAATGGGGCAAAAATGGATTGAAAAGCTGACTTTTTAAAAAAAAAAATTATTTTTTCCCTTCTCTGCTAGGTTCTGTAGCTACTGCCTGCCGTGATCCTGGTGTCCCCATGAATGGAACTAGAAATGGGGATGGAAGAGAACCTGGAGACACTGTCATTTTTCAGTGTGACCCTGGCTATGAACTGCAAGGAGATGAGCGAATAACCTGCATTCAGGTAGAAAATCGGTACTTCTGGCAGCCCAGCCCACCAGTCTGTATAGGTATGCAGAAAAAATCAAATAATGCTTTCCTAAATTTTGAAATTCTGCATGTAATGAATCACACTGCTCTAGGAACTTTCTCTGAAGAACAAATGCATTCAAATACTGCAAATCTGATAAAATATTCTGTATAAAGCCCTGATGGACATTACCAAAATCTTTCGTCTCTAGTTAGTATAATAGTTCTCATCCTTTCCCTCTCAAGGCCATATAATTTATAATTTGATGATCTGTGACAGAGAAAGCAAGAAAGTCACTGTCAATGATGCTATTAGCTTTTCCTTAAAACTTGAAAAATGGGGATGAGTGTGGAGGATTTGTTTAAAGTTCATATGCCCATACGTACAAAATATCAGGCAGATGACCTAGTAAATTTATAGATCTGGTGAAATTATGCAAGGGCTAAAGTAGGCTGCAACAAGAAATAATGAGAAGGTGGTAGCCTAATTTCTCTGGCAGTCTTATTTTAGAAAGAACAAACTTTTCATTAGTAAGAATCGTAATGTACCATTTATTTCTGGAATATTGTCTCAGTCTCTAATGCTATTCTGATTAACATAGCTTGTATTAAATGGATTTTGAAAGCATTTAACTTGGGTAACTGAATCATGATGAAAAGTACTCAGAAATTACAAAAGTCTCTAGTAGATAGTAGCCTTCCTGTAATCTTTTCTGAGGCAATCATAATCATTATCATTATTGATCTAGAAAGTATTTAAACTACAACTTCTAAAACCTTGTGTAGAGGTAGGGTGATAAATAATCATGGGGTTACCTATCTGGCTAGTTTGGTAAATAATGTAATGATGCTTATTTCCAGTATGTTCTTTAATCCAGTCAAATGTGATATCATGATGTGGAATGATAGAAGATTTTGTCTCGGAGGATAGCAGCTGCTGACCTGAAATTCCCTACGGGTCGTGATACGTAACCTGTTAAATAGGGTCTGCAAGTTTGATGGTGCAGAAAAGAAGAAAAATAGGCCACTCCAAGGAAGTGCAAATGGAAGAATATTGGATAGGCCAGTTGCAGTGGTATTACCTTGAGTCACATCATTATGAGATACTGTACTTACAGTCCAAAGCCAAACTGCCTGAAAGGAGTGTCTGAAAGGAGAGGGATAAAACAAGAGCACCTAAGAGGATCAGACAAGACCCTTGGGCCCAGAGTGGTGTGAAGTGGGCACTGCAACTGTGAGAACATCAGCTCCACAAAGACATTCTTCCTGCTTTGCTATCCCTGGTAGTCTGGTTTGGGGCAAACATTGCCGGGACGAACTAGGAAGAGACCACAACTGCTAGGAGCACTTGTATAGCTTTCAGATGCTCTCTTGCCTTTCATAAACTTAACGTGACTTTAGCTGTTGCAAAATAAAATCTGCATCCTATTTGCATATCTATGCATGCACACGCAACCCACCCCCACCCCCCATGCATGTCTGCAGACATGTATTTGCAAACACGTTACAGTGCTGACCTGGTGTCTCTGGCTATTCTACTTACCACATCAAACTGTTACTTTCTTGGTTCTTAGTCTCCTTTACTATGCCTTCCTGTGTAGTGTGAGTGTATGGGCTTGAGGACAAGAACTGTCTAGACTATTTGCTGGAAGACTGCAGAAAAGAAATATTTTATTGCTTACCTCTTTTTATTCTTATATGCCTAAATATGTACTTGATAATAATGATAATTTAACATCTGTAGGTTTTTAAGGGAAAAAGTAAAAGGAATGATAGAGCTCTAGGAACAGGCCTTATAATGAATATATTGTATCATACTGGCCTTATCTGATATTGCTGGTTGAAAAATATTTTTTCAGCTGAAAAATAATTACTCTGTTATAAAGCAGTGCTGGCAGTTTTAATCATTATCAATATTGAGTTGATGATATTATTAAATAGTTTAAATGTAGGTGCTCACCTGTCATTCTGTCCTTAGTACATGTGTAAATGTACATGCACTTGTTTTCTTAACTGCATGCATCCATTTACCTAATACTTATAATTTCCACACTTTATGCACAAATACCTACTGTACATAAAGTAGCAAGAATGATTATTATGATGATTTATTGGCCAAATATCAGGCATGAAGGTATTTTATATTGACTTCCTATAATGATACATTTTTGAGGAATATGAGTTGCTAATAGACTAAAGTAGGGTGTGCAAACCTTGGCTTGGAGACCAAAGATTTCAAAATTGTCAGTTGTCGTTCAGTACACTCTGAAGTTCATCAGTTTTTTTTCCAGACTTGTAATATATTCACTTACATTGTTTCCATGCCTGTAAATCAAAATTGTACCAGGCTTACTCTACACATAACTTCAATATCATCATGGTTTATCAGAGTCTTAGAAAAAATAAATATCACTTTGATGGAACAATAAGAGGCAGGGATAATTTCTGAGGTGTACTGTTGTAACATGATCTAGATTTATTTTATTAGTTCTTTCCACTGCAAATTGTCTTCTTGAACCTTCTAATTATTAATGCTCAAAACTAGGTAAACGTACTTGTTAATTGTTCTTACCTGTGGGACTGCCTTGGTAGTTTAGATTCCTTCAGTCTTCCCTGTAATACAATTTTAAGAACATCTTCATTTCAAAGATAATAGGAATGGGAAAATTACAGAGAGCTAAATATTGACTCAGCTATTGAATGAATGATGAAAATTAGAGATTCTTCAATACTGAAGATATTGTGGCAAACTATAAATTTGAGACTATGTCTCTGCCAAAAGACCTTTGGCTTATGCCTGTGGCACCCAGAATAGCTAGGTGTTTTCCATTCCAGGGACTTCTGAGATCCAGTCTTGTTTAGATATCAGAAACTTAAATGATTGTATTCGCTTAGTTTGCTCAAGGTTACCATTAAAAATACTGCCATGCAAAATGTCATTTTAGGATTCAGGTTTACTATACATTTAGGTGAAGTAAGGACTGTCTCCCAGAAGTTTCAGACTTTCTTCAAAAAGTCATAGGTTAATTTTTTTGATCTTTTTTTTTAATTGCAGCTTGGTTCTTGGTTTTGTTTGTTTCTATTGTTTTGTTTTAAACAAGGTCTTGGTTTCCATTTTTATATTTATGGAAAAGTTTTTTGTAAACAGTGAATTCCAGTGATGTTTTCCTCAAAATAGGATCTATATAACACTAATGCAAAGGAAAATTTCAGCTGTTATTTCATATTTAATTTAAATATATCTTCAGACTAGATATAAGGAAGAAATTTTTTACCATGAGGGTGCTTAAGCATTGGAACAGATTGCCTAAAGAAGTGGTAGATGCTCCCTCCCTGGAAACATTCAAGGTCAAGCTGGACAGGCCTCTGAGCAGCCTGATCTAGTTGAAGATGTCCCTGCTCATTACAGGGGGTTTGGACTAGATGACCTTTAAAGGTCTCTTCCAAAGCAAACCATTCTATGATTCTATATTTAATATCTCTTATTTAAAAAAAAACCCTAATGAAACCATACATTGTTTCTTTTGTTAAGGTGTAATTAGGTGAATAAGTAAATAAATAAAAGCCAGGAAGTTCTGGAATACTACTTTGTTGCCTTCCAGAAAAATTAAATAGATTTTAGATAAAAAACAACCCAGCCTGTACTTGCTCCCATAGAAACACTGAATGCTATCATCATACAGACAGAGTGTCTGGCACTGTGCTTGCTTACCACTGTGTCTACACAGAGGTTTATAAAGACAGGTTGACATAACCTACATCTAGTTTTTGCTGTGTAATACATTAAAAATACGTTTTTCGTAGTGTATTGACATTTGCCTTTCTTTCTAGATGAGCTATTACATTTGTTCAGTCTTAGGTCTTGTGTCTAATACTATAAAAGATAGGTGTCCTTTAAACTTTGTTTCAGAGCTGGTCTGCCCTCAGTTAAAAACAAAGTTGGCACTTAATAATAACATTGCACACATTAAATTCAGAAAAGTATGTATTCTGAAACACACACGAACTTAATTCAAGTACACAGAGAAAGAAAGTCTTTAAACAACTTTAGAGAAGATAGTAAACTGGAAAAGGCAACATCGTCCGATAACATTTTTCATTAGATGATGTTGACTTTCTCAACTTACTATCTAATGAATTAAAAAACAAAGTAATCTGAAACTGCTGTCTCTGAAGAAAATTCTACCTGGGAGATATTTTACAAAGTTGAAGGTTAATGTTTTTTTTTTTACTGCTGCTAATCGTATAGCTTGAAATAAAATATATTTTGACTGCCCAACTTCACGTACTTTCCATTTATCCCCTGGAGAGTCTTTTTGATTACCAACTAGACCTTGGGAAGGATTAAATGAAAGAACCAGTCTCACTATAAACAGAAAAAGTAACTGCTAGGGTGTGTAAATGAAAGAGTGAGTAGATAAGAAAGAAGCTGCTGATATGCAAATATTCTAATAATGAACTTAACAGAGAACTAAACTAAATCAAGACCACATCAGGAAAGTATAATGAATGCAGATGTTGGCAGAAAGTAGTCTAGAGCAAGGACATAACAGTTGCAGTTAACATCTTTGTATCATTGTGTGCAAGTTCAGGGTGCCTCAGAAAATATCATCAGATTAATACAGTTTAGGGGTCATTTCAGTGAAGCTTGGCTACAGTGACTAACCTTAACGTCCTCGTTGGTACTCTTTACGTTTCCATTCTTGAGATACGCAGATAGTGCAGCCCGATGCATTAAAGTACTTCAAGAGCATGAATGTACAGGTTTATACTGAAGAAAACTAGTTCCAGGTGATGAGCAGCCTTTACATTCCATACAACCTCACAGTTCCTCTTTTCCACAAACTTTTAGTTCAGTAAGGTAGGTTATAGCGACCTCTTTTACAGTTAAAGGAAGCATACTGTTTTGTAATAATTTCATCTTATTTTGTTTCAGAATTGTAACAAAAGAACACTAAATAAAAGATGCTTCAGGTTAGAAACAAAACCAATTTTAATCTTGTGAAGACAGAGAAATTGCCATTAATATCCTTATTGTAAAACTAAGTAAATACTTTGTACTAAATGAAACTTCTCCAGCATGTTCCCTTGTAGCTAATGGAACTTTCTTTCTCTAGCAACTGGAAATCTCTGAGAAAATGTTATCATGATAAAATTTGCATTTGGCAATTGTTAAGAGAAGCAAAAAAATTGTGCTAGGTCTGGAGAAATTATGATGTGCATTTCCTAGTACTGTTGATTTATACTATTTATGTGTTCCTAGAACAAGGTAGTGTTTCAGCTTCTAACTGCTTTTACTCAAAATGGTGATTTTGTGTAATGAATGGAATTCATTACCACTTCTAGTACCAAAATACAATGTAAGATTCTAATTTTATTTTTGTTTTTGAGGTAATTTAGCTATCCATTGCTCCCTTTTCAAATAAGAAAAATAAGTAAAATGTAGAAAGACTATACTTCATGTGTTGTAACTACGGATACATTAATCTACTTGCACTACTTGAATTCTTAAATTACCTACGATTTATTTTTCATGACATTAGAAAACACTGTGTATATTTCCCACTCAGTTTATCTCTATCTGTACATATCACCTTGATCTGTACAGATCATCTTGAGTGCCATCACATGGCACATACACAACAACCAGGTGATCAGGCCCAGTCAGCATTGGTTTATCAAAGGCAGATCCTGCTTGACTAACCTGATCTCTTTCTAGGACAAGGTGACCTGCTTAGTGGATGAGGGAAAGGCAGTGGATGTTGTTTACCTAGAATTTAGTAAAGCCTTTGACAGCATTTGCCACAGCATTCTCCCGGAGAAACTGGCTGCTCATGGCTTGGATGGGTGTACTCTTCACTGGGTAAAAAACTGGTTGGATGGCCAAGCCCGGAGAGTGGTGGTGAACGGAGTTAAATCCAGTTGGTGGATGGTCACAAGTGGTGTTCCCCGGGGATCAGTACTGGGGCCAGTTCTGCTAAATATCTTTATGAGTGATCTGGCTGAGGGGATCGAGTGCACCCTCAGTAAGTTTGCAGATGACACCAAGCTGGGCAGGAGCGTTGATCTGCTTGAGGGTAGGAAGGCTCTACAGAGGGATCTGGACAGGCTGGATCAGTGGGCTGAGGCCAATTGTATGGGCTTCAACAAGGCTAAGTGCTGGGTCCTGCACTTGGGTTACAACAACCCCATGCAATGCTACAGCTTGGGGAAGAGTGGCTGGAAAGCTGCCTGGTAGAAAAGGACCTGGGAGTATGTCATGGTTTAAGCCCAGCCAGCAACAAAGCACCACAAAGCCGCTCGCTCACTTCTCTCCCCATCCTTGGCCCTGGTGAGATGATGATGAGAAAATATAAAGAAATGCTTGTGGGTAAAGACAAGGGGAGGGATCACTGAGCACTTATAGTCAACAGCAAAAGACAGACTCAACTTGGGGAAAAAACAAAATCAATTTAATTTACTACCAATCAAATCAAAACAAAGATAATGAGAAATAAAACCAAATCTTAAAACACCTTCCCCCACCCCTCCCTCCTTCTGGGGCTCAACTCCACTCCCAATTATCTCTACCTCCTCCCCGCCAGCAGCGCAGGGGGACAGGGAATGGGGGTTGGAGTCAGTGCGTCACATGTTGTCTCTGCCGCTCCTTCCACCTCAGGGGGAGGACTCCTCACTCTTCCCTTTCTGCGGCATGGGGTCCCTCCCACAGGAGACAGTTCTTCACGAACTGCTCCAGCGTGGGTCCTTCCTGCAGCCTCCAGTTCTTCAGGCAGTTACTGCTCCAGCACGAGCTTCCCCATGGAGTCACGGCCATCTTGGGGGGCACCCACCTGCTCTGGCATGGGGTCCTTCCCGGGCTGCAGGTGGGCATCTGCTCCCCCGCTCCCCTCTATGGGCTGCAGGGGGACAGCCTGCTGTCTCTACCAGGGGCATCCCCTCCTCCGGCCCACCTCCTCCCCCTCCTTCCTCACTGACTTGGGTACCTGGGTAGGGGTTTCTCTCACATTCCAATCTCCTCCCCCACTGCAGGTTCCCCTTCTTAAATCTGTTATCCATGAAGCGCTACCAGATGTCCTACCTCCATTGCTGATGGGCTCGGCCTTGGCCAGAGGCGGGTCCGACTTGGAGCTGGGGAAGCTTCTGGCAGCTCACAGGAGCACCCCTGCAGCCCCTCCCCCGCTACCAAAGCTCCACCACTCAAACCTAAAACAAGGTGTTGGTCGACAGCCAGCTGAATATGAGCTGCCAGTGTGCCCAGGTGGCCAAGAAGGCCAACAGCATGCTGGCTTGTATCAGAAATCGTGTGGCCAGCAGGACTAGGGAAGGGATTGTCCCCTTGTACTCAGCAGTGGTGAAGCAGCACTTTGAATACTGTGTGCAGTTTTGGGCCCCTCACTACAAGAAAAACATTGAGGAGTTGGAGTGTGTCCAGAGAAGGGCAGTGAAGCTGGTGAAGGGTCTAGAGACCAAGTCTAATGAGGAGCGGCTGAGGGCACTGGGGTTGTTTAGCCTGGAGAAAAGGGGGCTGAGGGGAGACCTTATCGCTCTCTACAACTACCTGAAAGGAGGTTGTAGTGAGGTAGATATTGGTCTCTTTTCCCAAGTAGCAAGTGATAGGACGAGAGGAAACAGCCTCAAGTTGTGCCAGGGGAGATTTAGATTGGATATTAGGAAAAATTTCTTCACTGAAAGGGTGGTCAAACATTGGAACAGAGTGCCCAGGGAAGTTGTAGAGTCACCATCCCTGGAGGTATTTGAGACGTGTAGATGTGGCACTTAGGGACATGGTTTAGTGGTGGACTTGGCAGTGTTAGGTTAGTGGTTGGACTTCATGATCTTAAAGGTCTTTTCCAAACTAAATGGTTCTATGATTCTGTAAGTGATTTAAGTAACCTTTGAACTCGCAGAATCTCTGTTACAGAAGACCTGAACGTCAACTCCTTTCCCTCGTACTGCAGATGATCACTTCATAGAATTCAGTTTTGCAAAATGATGTCTTTATAAATCTTATCCAAAATCTTTTGAATAAAATATAAGAAGTTCTTTCAAAAAAGTTCTTTAGAAAACATGCTTATTCTCGTGTTCTTATAGGACGTCCCAGTTAAAGAATGCTGAAGTACAAAACTTCATGAGGGTGGTGATACTTTCATTCCTTTTATTCAGTGTTTACATTTCTGGACCACAAACATACAACATCTAAGAACTTCAAAATCATACAGAGAAATGTGTTTATTTTATTCTGCCTGTGCTTGGAAGATACATTATTTATCTCTGAGTCTGAAAACTGCAATTACTAGAATGTTTTTGTTGAATTTCATTTATATTATATCAGTCTTGATCTGAATTAATGATCGGTGCTGGTTGGTGAAAATGCAGGTAGTTTCATTATCAGTGTGAGCAGATCATGTTTCATAACCTAAGCAGCTTCTTTTAGAATGCCTTTAACAAGAAGTAGAAAGTGGAAAGCTTATCCAGTCAAGTTTTTTTATGCCTGAGCATTTTGCAAGTTCACAGTATTTTCAGAAAAGCCTTCTTACAATGTTATGCAAGCAAATAAAAGGACACAGAGTTCAAAACCAAGTGCTTCACTTAGTAGTATTAGTATTTGTTTAAGGAGGAATGTGAATACATTTTTTCTTTCTATTAAAGCTTTGTAAATACTTCACTTGTTTAACTTTTGGAGGACATTAAATGTCAGTGAACAGATTGCTGGTACTTGCTTCTTTTTCTCTTACCTTGTTTCCTCAATTCCAATTTATTTTTATTCACAGCTCCCTGTGGAGGAAACCTGACTGGCTCATCAGGTTTTATACTTTCACCAAACTTCCCTCATCCTTATCCCCACAGCAGAGATTGTGACTGGACTATCACAGTTAATAATGATTATGTTATATCATTAGCATTTATCAGGTAAACTACTACTTGCTTATAATTTTTAAAGTCATGTTTGTAACTTTATTATTGGCAGTTATTCAGAGCTATGTAGGGTAACGTATGTTTACTTAATGTAACTATCGAAGTGATTACTACTTGTTATCTTTGTTAGCAGTCACCACAAGTACGTGAGTATTCAGTACACATAGAGCTGGAGCTTGGGAGCCCATTGCTCCTGTTCAGTTAAAAGCACTCTCAATTTACACTGACTAATGTGGAAGTGGATGGTGCTCAATTTACCAAGATTCTCTTCCTGAAAAGGCAGCATGGAGTAGCTCACTGAATTGTCCCCAACCCAGGAGGATGGTCTTTAATGATGAAGCCTATTGATTCATCATACTTTGTATAAGACACTTACCTGCTTTTTAAGCAAAATTTCAAAAGTAATATTTAAATTTAGTTTTATTAGTCTGTCTCATTTCAGGATTCTTCAGCAGGATACTTCCTGTTATTCTGCTTATTAAATGGAATTGTTTTAACATTTTCCTTTATCACAATGCAAGATTAAATTGAGCTTAATAGAATCCACAGAGGAACTTTTGCTGTCTGCATTGTATGTAACCTATAAAGTAATTTAGTATACATACTATGTGTGAAAAATATGCATCCCAAATGGGGCATATGATGATGTCACAGAAAAGTTAAAAATTATACTTGTAATATCGCAACAAATTTAAGTCCTTCTTATGCTGGGTGTTCTGTGATGGCTTTATTGTTCTGATCAGTGATAATGTGATGACTTGTTTAGTGATGTAGGTCATATAGTTGTCTATTCTTGGTGCTCAGTGAGGTAGCATGTGTTTTGAACAATTCCCTCCAAGCAAATTAATCACTCGATTATATTTACATAATTAACAATATAACTATTTTGTTGGTGATATCAGAGTGCTGTAAAGTTGCTAAGCCCCTTTCTACTGTGCAGTAGCGCTTTTTTGTTTGTTTGGTGAAATATTGTGAGCTCAAAATATTTAAAAATATTCTACTCTTTATATTGTACATTTATATATATGAGATCTTCCTTCTTAAAATAAATAAAAACAAAATGTTACAGTGTTATTCAATATAGTATGTGAACAGTTTATAGATCCCAAATATTGCCAAGTTGTTCTTAAAATCTGGACAATTGCTATGATTCAGACAGAATCTGACAAGTTTAGTCTTGGTCAAAGTACATTGCATACTTACTTGGACTTGCCTCACTTATGACACACAGAGTGTTCCAGAGTGAGGAAGAAACCCTTCCTGTATAAACCAAGCCCTGGCTATTCCTCTGAGTACTATTAAATATGCTTTTGAGTGCGACTTACTTCAGCTAACCCTTTTAAACTCAAGACAAATGATGGCACTTTAAAAATCGAAGCTGTTGACATTAGACTGTTGCATTTCTTTTGTAAGGAAATATTTTTTAAATAATCCAAACGTTAAAAAATATTTTCCCTGAAGAAACTGTATCTGGTCTTCAGTGCCTACATTTATTTTAATCAAGAGTAGTGTCAAGTAGAGACAAAATAATTCTAGTGGTTGGATTTTCACTCCTTTACTAACAATCTTTTTAAACTTTTTTTGTACAGGGATCTTATAAGTAAATTTGGTTGACTGTCTGCCCTTAAGTAAAATTAAGTTCAAAATTAACTAATTAAGTTAGTTAATTAAGTATAGTTACATAATTAACTAAATTATTAATTTTTTTTAAATTAACTAAAATCAATTTAAAAAGAAAAGATGAGGTTTCAGTACTGCACCTTTTCATTTAAACTGATTATAGGCAAAATGCTTCTTGCTCTTAGGGTTACTGGAAGATCATCCCCTGGCTGTGTGAAAGTGTTGAGTCTGACTGGAAGCTGTGTACACTCTGCTCTGCAGCTGAGTGCATTATATCAAGAAGCATGTCTGCTAAGGGTTCCAGTAGATCTACGTTGTTTATTTCTCTAAAGCTTTAGAAATATTGTTAGTAATTTTTTATATTGAAGAAGTTTTGTGGGGTTTTTTTCTGACTAGTAGGAAAATACTGTTTGTAAGCAGAGAACCAATAAATATAGTATTTCTGTTGTTTTCTAATAAAACACTTCTACAAATCATGATTCTGACAGTGGAGGGTTTCTTCCCTTTTATGAAAACAGTGATAGTAAACTTCTATTTAAGCTAATAAGAGTGAAAATGTTAGGCAAAGCATATTCTATTTAATATTTCTCTTTTTTGTTCTACAGTTTCAGTATAGAACCGAATTATGATTTTCTTTATATCTATGATGGGCCAGATGGTAATAGCCCACTGATTGGGAGCTTTCAAGATAGCAAGCTGCCAGAGAGGATAGAAAGCAGTTCAAATACCATGCATCTGGCTTTTCGGAGTGATGGATCTGTTAGTTTTACTGGATTCCATCTAGAGTACAAAGGTAAAGAAAATTATTTTTCTTGTCTATTAAAAAACTTCAATGCATGAGTGTAAATTTTGATCTGTTTTAATTTCTCATAGTTCTCTGCCTGGTAATGTTTTGGTTTTGCCTGAGAGTATGATAACGTGTATTAGCTATACATACAAAATATAATCTTATAAGCATACTAATTTAAGATAAAGCTTCTAGTATGACCTCATTTAGCTGACAGATGATAAGGTTAAATGCATGATTCCAAAGAAAAAGTAATTCAGACAGCAGTTTACAGGTTTCAAAAAAAAGATGCAGTGACAAAACTTAACAGCATATATACATGTTTTTTCCAGAATATATGTTTTTTTTCCATTACATAGTAGGGCATGTTGGCATATATGCATTTAAGATCCTGTAAGATGAAACCATGTGCTAGAATCTAGGAGACCAATATTGAAAATGAAAAGATATTTTGGCTAGACCTTTGTATGATAGGTCATGGTAGAGCTATCTACCTGTCTCAGATAGGTCTGAGTTCATAACACAGTAAACAAGAAAATACAGATTTCTAAAATTCAGAATCAATAGGAGCTTTCATAACTGCCTCTGCATGGCTCAAGAAACAGAAATATTTGATATTAAGTGAATATCAAAATATCCAATAATCTGTAAAGACAACCAAGGGGAAAATATGGATATTGCTGGTATAGTCACAATACATCCTAACCTCCTTGGATTTATTTTCTTTTCCATTTATTCTGAAAGCAATTAGTAAATGCAAAGGTATACAAGGGAAAGACTGATGCATTTGTTTCTTTGGCAAACCCACGAAGTTTGAAGTTCCAAAACACTGGAGGTGCCCACTGTCCCAGGTGCTTGCCCATACTATCCCACAGACCATGCCACTCATAACTGTCCAGCCTCAGGGCAGACCTCTGGGTGATATTCTCAAATATTTGTTTGACCTTAAACAAGACCTGAAACACATTCAGGAGACATAGCAATAGGAACATGCTGGTTTGAACATCCCAAGGATGTTCAAAAGTCTCAAGAGCTGTTCTAACTAGCCTGGAGGAAAAGGGGAAGGTGAAGGAGAAAGGCAAGGTGAAGGAGCAGGGGAAAGTGTCCCCCCCTTGTATCCCCCATACATTGGCTCTCCAAGGAGAAAAGATAAAGGGTGTAATTATTAATAATTTCCAAGAGATGGTTCCCAAAATACGGAGGTGATGGCAATGCTGAGTACGGAGACCAGATTAGTCTTACGGCCAGTAATTTTATCATATCATAAGCCAGTGTTACACAGTACCTCAAAATGATAACCTTAGCCCAGCAGCAGCACAACAGGGAACATATACAGCAAGTAAAGGTGTTACATAACGCAACTCTGAGAAAAGCGCAACAACTCAGAGCAAATAAATGAGCACTGTGACCAGCGACTATTGAACTAATATAACGAATGCTTATAACATTTTTGTTTTAACATGCTCTCATCAGATCTGTTGTTATCTCAACCCTTTGTGCCCCACATTGGGTGCCAAAAAGGACTGTTGTGGTTTAACCCGGCAGGCAGCTAAGTACCACGCAGCCACTCGCTCACTCCCCCGCTGTGGGATGGAGGAGAGAGTTGGAAAAGAAGTAAAATTCATGGGTTGACATAAGAACACTTTAATAATTGAAATAATAATAACAACAATAATAATTTGTAATGAAAAGGAAAACGACAAAAAGAGTGAGAAACCAAGAAAAAAAACCTATGCAAATGCAAAACAATTGCTCACCACCAACTGACCAATGTCCAGCCTGTTTCCAAGCAGCAGCCCACCAGCCAGCTTTCCCCCTAGTTTCTGTGCTGAGCATGACGTCACATGGTATGGAATATCCCTTTTGCTGGTTTGAGTCAGCTGTCCTGGCTGTGTCCCCTCCCGGCTTCTTGTGCCCTCCAGCCTCCTCTCAGGCAGGGCAGTGTGAGAACCTGCAAAGTCCTTGACTTCATGTAAGCACTGCTCAGAAACAACTAAAACATCGGTGTATTCTCATCGTAAATCCAAAACACAGTTCTACGGCAGCTACTAGGAAGAAAATTACCTCTATGCCAGCCAAAACCAGGACAGAAAGGCAAAGGCAAAGTTCTGCATCTTCAATGGAATAACCCTGTGCAACAGTAAAGGCTGGGGACTGACTGTATTAGGGTAAAGCTCTGCAGAAAAGGATCTGGAGGGCCTTGTGTGCAAATTGATGGTGAGCCAGCAGTGGTAAAGAAAGCCAGCAGCCCTCTGGGCTGAGAGTAGAAGACTGGACACAAGAATGGAATCAGTAGATCCAGGCAAGTCATTCTTCCCGTTGGATCCTCTGAGAGCACACCTGGAGTAAATTTAAGGGCTCACCAGTGCTGGAAGGATTTTGACACACAGAAGTCCAGTCCAATGGAGAGTAACCAAGATAATTAGGAGGGTTGGAGCATATAACATACAAAGGGAGTCTGCAGGAACCTGGTTTGTTTCAACTACCTAATGAGAGTGTATAGAAAAGACAAGAGACAGACTCTTTATCAGGGGCACTGTCATGGTTTAACCCCAGCCAGCAACCAAGCACCACACAGCTGCTCACTCACTTCCCACCCACCCTGTCCCCAGTGGGATGAGGGAGAGATTCAGGAAAAAAAAGTGAGACTCCTGGGTTGAGATAAGAACAGTTTAATAGGACAGAAAGGAAGAAAATAATAATTATAATAATAACAATAATAAAATAATAGTAATAAAAGAATTGGAATATACAAAACAAGTGATGCACAATGCAATTGCTTACCACTCACCGACCGATGCCCGGTTAGTTCCCAAGCAGCGATCCCCCCGCTCCCCTGGCCAATCCCCCCAGTCTATATACTGGGTATGACGTCCCATGGAATACCCCTGTGGACATTTTGGGTCAGCTGTCCTGGCTCTGTCCCCTCCCAAATTTCTTGTGCCCCCCAGCCTTCTTGCTGGCTGGGCACGAGAAGCTGAAAAGTCCTTGACTTCGTCTAAACACAACTTAGCAACAACTGAAATCATAAGGGTGTTATCAACATTCTTCTCATACTAACCCAAAACACAGCGCTGTACCAGCTACTAGGAAGACAATTAACTCTATCCCAGCTCATACCAGGACAGACACATAGTGATAAGGTAGGAGATAATGGGCACAAGTTGTAACAAGAGAAATTTCAATTGGATATTAAAAAAAAAAAAATCACCCTGAGGATAGTCAAACATTGGAATTGCTTGCCCTGAGATCATGTCACCTGAATCCTTTGAAATCGTAACTGGACTGGACAAAGCCCTGAGCAACCTAATCAAATTGGCCCTTCTTTACATGGGGGTTGTGCTACATCTCTTCCAACCTAAATTGTTCTAATTCAATGAACTTACCTTTTTCACACAAATTGCAGCAGCTGCAATTGTGTCCTGTATGTACACTAATCCTATTTTAAATGGCAGTAGTACTCAAGTTGTACTTCATTAACAGGCTATATTGTTCAGATACAAATTTCCGACCTGACCCATGTCTCAAGTTTGGTCTGTAATCATGTTTCTGGTTGGGTTTTGTTCTTCCCTTCCTCCCTCCCTTCATTTCGATTTTATAATGGAGGAGCAGCTTATTAGGTCTAGTAAGTGCTCTGGAGAATAATTATGGAATGTTTGCTATAGTTAGATATGTCTGTAATATTCTCTCTAAGCAGCTTATTATGGCTTTGTTCTCTTTGAGACTTAGGGATGGAATAGTAAATCATCAAGTTCTGGACAAAGCACCTGCTTCTCTTGGCTTTCAATGTTGTTTTCCATGCACTGAGATACTAGTTTTCTAGAGGGTTTTGGCATCGTTACCATATGTTAGCCAACAGAGACTTCCTTGTTGAACTTGAGATTGCAGCAGCACATACCGCTACCTGTTTTCGGCCTGTATTTCAGAAGCCTTAATTGATCCAGTGGTATGCCAAAGTTATTAGAGAAGTAATTGCTGTTTTTCTTGAAGCTTTTTGGAAATGTTGTTATTTTAGTGTGGACAGCCTAGAATATAATGTTATTGTAACTCTAATCTTAACTGTCTAAGGAAACAATTATTTTTAGTCCATACCTAATTATTACAGAAAATAATTTAAATTATACTACTACAGGAAAAAGTCTTCATAATAATACAGCTAAAATTGTAGTGCGCACACTCCCCAGCATTTTCTCTGATGTTATGCTAAACCTGCCACTGCCTTTCTGTGTTTTCAGCTTAATGATACTAGTATTCTTGGGAAAGAAAGGGGAAGGGGTACAGGGGTCATCAATGTCTTTAGTTCTTCAGTTGGAGCAATATGACATTGATGGTGAAGGTCTTCTCCTGCTGTCTTCTGGGAGCACTTCTCTTTTATTTTTATAAATTTACTAATACAGTCTTCTTATTTGCTCTTTTTTTCACTGGTTCTCAGCTAGACTTGATGAATCCTTTTGCCACATTTGACTTCATTCTTCATGTATTGTAGCACAGTATACTGACTTTCTTTACAAGTTTGCTTAGCAGCTGCTTCAGATTTGTAAAAGTGGTTTGAAGGTGCTAAGTATTTCAGGGTTTATTTTGCAGAGTAGTTGTTAAGAAACTGTATTTCTATAGTGACATTGTTACTGTTTAGTCAGCAGCTTCAGGAGTCTGTCACAACTGTACCTTTGGGGAAAAGAAAATTACAGGGCTCTAATTTTTCCCTAGAGAAAATTTGTGCTGTGACAGATCATGTCTTTCCTCAGTTTTTGATTTATGCACCAGACATAATAGATTACTTTATCTTCTTCTGTCTTTAATTTCTCATGTAGTACTGATCTCTACTTTATCCAAGGATCTGCTAGAGTTATGAAACATGGATTTCTTATAATAAACTCAAGAATGGTGATCTCACAATATCAGATGTGTATCAGTACAAATATCAACATCAGTTCAGTAAGAAGAAAAAATGTTTTCTTGTTTTTGTCAAAATGTTAGTTATAATCCTAAATTAAATAATCCTTTTTTTTTTTTAAATTTGAGAATTTGGACTTGAAAGAATTTTCAGTTTGCCCTAAGGTCTGCCAGACTTCTCAAGTGACAGTGTGGTTGGCTTACATAATTATTAATATGTATGTGATATCTTACAGTCTTTCAAGTAAATTATATCTTTTAACTTTCGATTGTCCACCCAAATTTTTGAATATGAGCATTAGAAAAGTTTTAGCCTTTCTTTTTGTAATGTCACACTGTATTTTGAAGCCTCACCATTCAGAACAGGAGGCAGATGTTACAGGCACCACACTACAGCCACTAAATAAGTGAATGTGGAAATCAAATACTTGTTCTTAATAATTAACTATGTGATGTAACTATTACTTGTTATTGTACTGTTTTTAATATCAGAAGCATGCTCTATAGATTCAATGTGCAAATCCTAATAAATTGTTAACCACATTAGGAGAGCCTCACATTCTTTTGGAAGATGTGAAGTTGAAATTTCAGAAGAATTCTGTGTTTCCATCTTCAAATGTAAATGTACTTTCGTGGTTTTGCAATGTAATTCCTTCTCTCCTCTCAGAAATACTACAACAGAAAAATGGCCTTAGGGGATCAAGCCAACAATCTACTTAGTTCATTAGCTTGTCTCTAGTAGTGACCAATAGCTGATACATGGCTAAACTGTGTAAAAGTTGAATATATAATCTTTTCTCCCTATTATCTGTAAGTTTTCAGAAACTTCAGCTTAGGTACTGCCAGAATCAGATAAAGTGTCTTTGTATTTAAAACTCTTAAATAGCCTTCCAGGACTTTCAAAGCTCTTATAGTCTTTTGGCAACTGTACCTACCCATAGCAGAAAGTTCCACACAATGCAAATATGCTGGTAAAAAACCACCTCTTTTGATGTATTAGAAAGCTGGCACTGATCTCGCAGAAAATGAATAAGTGTTCCCTGTTGATCTTTTCCACAGCACTCTTAAATGGTAAAGAAGAAAATGTGCAGTTTCTGTCTTTTGCTTGATAAAATAAATTACTGCAAACTCCACCCTACATAGCACAAAATCATCTGCTTCATTCCAGCTTCTACAATTTTGTAATATGTTTCCTTAATGGAAAACCAGCAAATTTTCCGAAATTTTTTACCTTTTCTCCCCTTCTGCATAGTGATGATGTTAACTAGAAGTGCCGAGTGGTTATTTCTGTGCAGCTTGTTATGTCTTGGATATTAAACACACTGGTATTCGCATTATAGAAGGAAGAGGGAAGCAAAGATAAGAGCGTATGCATATGTTTGAATTTATTTCAATATTTTGAACCAAATAGCTATAAATAACAGAAGAAGGAGATAAATTTAAGGAATATATTCATGCTTTGTCCTCCAGTGAGGAAAAAAAAGCTATAGGAAAATATATCAGTATATCATATGCACGGATATAGATAGTCATTTGGAGTTTATTAATTTTGAAGAAATTCTTGTTTGCATACTTTTTGTTTTGTAACAAACTTCTTCTATTGGTTTTCTCCTGTTGTGGTTTAACCCCAGCCAGTGACTAAGCACCACAGAGCAGCTTGCTCACTCCCCCCGCAGAGGGATGGGAGAGAGAATCAGAAGAGTAAAAGTGAGAAAACGCGCACATTGAGATAAAGACAGTTTAATAGGCAAAGCAAAAGCCACGCACGCAAGCAAAGGAAAATACGGAATTCATTCACTACTTCCTACCGGCAGACAGGTGTTCAGCCATCTCCAGGAAAGCAGGGCTCCATCACACGTAACGGTTACTTGGGATGAGAAACGCTATCACTCCAAATGTCCTCCCCTTCCTTCTTCTTTCTCAGCTTTGTATGCTGAGCATGACATCCTGTGGTAAGGAATAGCTGGGATCAGTTGTCCCAGCTGTGTCCCCTCGCAGCTTCTTGTGCACCCCCAGCCTCCTCGCTGGTGGGGTGGGGTGAGAAGTAGAAAAGGCCTTGGCTCTGTGTAAGCACTGCTCAGCAGTAACCAAAACAGCCCTGTATTGCCAACACTGTTTTCAGCACAAATCCAAAACAACCCCATACTAGCTACTACGAAGAAAAATAACTCTATCCTAGCCAAAACCAGCACACCTCCACTTACCAGTTTTCTGACCGCAGATTTTAAAACTAGGATGTGTCTTATCTACTGGAACAGTGTCCATAGATCTAACTTCATTTAACTACATAACTGCATCATTGGTCACAGTGAACTCTGTAAAAACTGTTCTCATAATGGAGCTCTGGGAAAATCTAGGAAAAATACAGGAGACATGGTTTTGGTCATTATATAGTAATTTGTACAGTCTTTAAAATGGAGAGAGAACATTTGATGTAGAATGGAAGGATTCTTAAAAAAAAAAAAAAAAAAGGAACATTATGTGTCTACACGGTGCTCAAAGAAGACCTTGAGAGAAGTCCAGAAAATATTTGTAATGTTTTAGATTATATTCAGAATTAAGTTTGCATTTATTTCCTCTATAGCAAAGCTTCGTGAGTCTTGCTTTGATCCTGGAAATATAATGAATGGAACAAGACTTGGAATGGATTATAAACTGGGGTCAACTGTCACATACTACTGCGATGCAGGTTATGTTCTTCAAGGATATTCTACACTAACATGTATTATGGGAGATGATGGAAGACCTGGATGGAACAGAGTCCTGCCCAGTTGTCACGGTAAGAGCAGTTTTTCATTTGTTAGAGTTGCTGTTGTTATTATTCTTGCTTTGTGGTATGAAGAAAAAGGTACAAAATTAGAAGAAGCAATGTTAATAAACTTCTCTTTTAGGACAAAGCCCTTGAAATGCACCAAAGATCTAATCATTCAAACTTTTAAGAATATGAAGAACTCCACTTATTTCAGGAATCTCTTGACTTTAGTTATATAACCACTGACTATCTATCTCAAGCGTAAGCATTTTCAGATTTAAACTCTTAAGAAAAGATTCAATTTTTATTTTACTGGTTTGGTGTTAATTCTTACCAGCAATTGATAGCCATTTCATAAGAAAAACAATATTCTTGTCACATATTCTGTAAGCACAGAATATAATATTAAGCACAAAAGCTCTCCCACGTGTCCAGATATAAATCAACAACACAGAAATGCCTTTGCTTTGTAAGTTTAAATAAAATCTCCTCATTATCATGTTGATTTCAATTAATAAGCATTTTCATAATTTGCAGACAAAAAAGCAGTTAAATCCATTTCCATTTTAAATATATTTATTTTAAATAGAGTATGGATTTTCTGTGTTGTGTACTTAAACTTCTACTGCAAAGTGGATGGTGTAGTACCAGCAAAACAGGAAAAAAAAAATTGTCAGCTCTAAAGAATAACCATTTTTATAAGCATTTGTAGAACTTTAGTATTTTCATTATCCACCAAAGCCATTAGAGCACTGAACACCAAACTTCAATGGCATCACACTGGAAAAATGGCCCTAGCAATCTTTTGGAAATGTGTTCAAACTTGTAGACTGTATGCAATAGAAATCAAAAGTTTCTTCCTCATTTTAAAATGAGATATGAATGTTGTTTTCTAGAGAGGAGTCAGTGAGGAAGGTTGTTGTGCATAAGAGGAGAAAGGTTTCCTTCTTTTGGAATGCTTTTTCATGGGTAGTGAAAGATAAAGAATTTTTTTATCAGTTATGCAATAATTGTGTTTATTCATGCCACTTACAATCTACTTAGCAATCCTCCAGTGCTATCTATTTTAACATTGCCTAAAGGGAGAGTGTTTTACTTGGAAGCACTGCCATCTTAATAAAAGGAAAAAAGTCTTATAATAAAAGGGGTAGTGGATATGTGTCACTGATTCTAACTGGACTATTTTCTTTACTGGATGAACAAGGCCTGATTTCAAAGATGACAAACCCCACACTTCTTTAGGTTATGATGTCACAGGGTAGGGTCCATAAAAATGCCTTAGCTTTGCAATTTTCACTTGTTTTTCTTATATTGCTTTTTCCTCCACTTCAGAATCGATGAAGGTTTGTAGATACATTGCTGTGGTATATTTTTACCATGTAATCAACGCTTTCCACTTTTGCGGGGTTTAGCTCAAGAAAAACAGAACATTTATGTAGGTGTGAGAAAGATGATACCAGTTCATTAGTTTTAAGTTACACGGAGCTGGCAGAAACAGTTTGAGAGCTGAATTTTCCCTCCTGACCACTAGTCTCACCTACGTAAAAAATTTGCTTAGTAGAGAAGTGAGATTCCTCCATTCTGCCAGTTGTGTTTTTGAAACTCCATTGAAACTACTGGTGTTTTTATGAAATGTGGTATACAATACACCTCAGTATATATGTCTTTTTTGATATTTATTTGTAAGAAAAAATTTTGAGAACCCCCTTTATACCTGTTATATTTTGATCTAATGTTTTAGGTATGAAGTAAAAAAAGTTTCTTTAAAAAATTACCTATTGTTCTCTCTAAACTTTTACGTTTTTAATATCAATTTAGAATCCAGGTTCTTCTGTTAAATTCTCTTAAGCCATATTTAGCCATATAGCTTTATAGGGGGGGTGAGGCGTCTTAGAATATGGAAAAGAGAAATATTACAAATGAGTATTCTCATTTCACTCTTTTTTGGAGCTAAGTAGGGCAGAGGAAAGGCAGAGAGAACTTCAAACGCTCCAGATGGCTCTCTGGGCTCAAGGGACATGCTTTACAATGTATAGAATTGGTCTTGTAAAGAGTGTAATTCAAAGAACATAGAAAAGCTTTTTCTCTTCTAAGAGAATTTGTGTCAGTAATATTTCATCATTTCCATGAAGAAAATTATTAGATAAATAACATGGGTAGCAAAAGGGTGAAACTGATACAGTGGTCCAAAGTGAGATGCTATTAAGAAAAAACTCTTCTTATTGCAATTAATGTAGATATTTTCACTGAATAGTAGAATCTCAATAGAGGAGGATAGAGTACCATCTCTATACCTATTCTGAATAACTTGGCATAACTTAAGACATAGTCCTGAGAGACAGTAGAAGAGTTTGAATGGCCCATGCAGAGAAAGGAGTTATGGGTCTTGTTCTGAAGTCTAGCCTTTTAGATAAAATGTGGGCAAAACCACATTCTCCATTCAGAATTAAAAAGAAAATGAAGGCCATGGCTCTATTATATTGGAAAGGCAACCATCTGGGATTGCTTTAAGCATTCTCCGAAAACGTCTGGTACATCAAGCCCCATAGGAAATCTTTGTTGAGGAACACTGATGTTCTGGGTCTGGTCAGGCTTCAGCATGAACTGGCTGATGAATTGCTCAGTCTGTCAGAACTTGCTTTCCTGGGAAGATGCAAAACTAGAAAATACGAGCGTCTGCAGACCCTGAAAGTCGGTAACTGATGATTTTGGAGCTAGATAAAAGCTGAGCAGAGGCTTTCAGGATCATAGAGGACTAGTTTTCCAAAACCTTCTCAGTGCATAGAGCTGTTTTCACAATTGTACCTTTATGCACCAAATATTTTTTATGACCTAGTCCTGTGTGCATTAAGCATGACTTGCATTTGGTTGAAATCATTTAAAATGACCTTGAGCCTCTCTAATAAGTGTGGGAAGTGAACCAAATCATTGGCTTCATTCTTTTATGAACACATGCAAAGATTATCCAGGCTAATATGCTAAGCTATTTGGCATTTCTTGGTGGATGTTAAGAACAGGATGTAATTAACATATGCAGCTGTAATATTACTACGACAGAGATGATGTTTAATGATTTCTCTTAGTTTCACCAAATACAGTTAATTTTTAATTTTTAGTAGCAAACAACAATTGTTTACAGAGTAACAAAAAGCCCTGTAGTGGGAAATTTATGACTGAGTGTAAAAACCTTGTTACTACCAGAAGAAATCATTTATTGATCACTAAAAAATACTGCGATGTTTCATTATGGTCTGTTGTTTGATCCTTGGAAATGTTTGAATCCAGGCTTCAAAACATGTCCATCTGAAAGCTATATCTAACAGTCCCAGATATATCCAAATATATCTAACAATCCCAAATACCATCAGTATTCAGAATATTAATATATACTGTTTGTTTTTGTTTAAAAGAAAACCAAAAAAGTCCTGGGATTGCTCACAGAGCAATTCCATACCACGATATTTAAAAGCAACAGAAACATTCTTAATTATGATTGCAACAAGAACTCTTAATTCCCAGTCTTATGTACACATTTACATACTATACCCATGGTGGTTTAGTGATTAAAGACCATGCTAAAAACCAGATGCATATGCATTATGAGGAAGGAGAGAGGACCTTGAACTACATGTCCATTCCTCTGTTGTATGACCTGGGAGATACTTCACATTATTAGGAGCTGGGAAAAGGGGTGCCTGCAGCCTCATCTTCTCCCAAATAAATGTTTTCCTGAAAACTGAAATGTCAGAGGAAGTACCTCTTCTTTGTTTTGGCTCTGACAGTAGCTCTTGGCTTAATTTGCAGTAATTCATACTTTTCTGTATTATTTTTTTGTTTCTTTCTTTCTGTATTAACTTGTCACAGCTATTTGAGGTAGCTCAGATCAAGTTTATATCTGAAAACTTTTAGGATGCAAGACTGCACAGAAAAGCTTAATCTTACTGTTTATTATTTTGTAATATATTAAATGTTGACAGCTTTTTCATCAATCATTCGGTGTTTATGTCTTAATCAGAGGCTTCATAGGTCACATTTTTATGTACTTGTTACATAGTGAAGCTATGATTCTAATGTGGTTATTGCATACCGGTGTGGTCTTTTGAAACCATGACTTAGGTCAGCCAGTTTTTTACATATAAATCATAGTCTGACTGAGTACTATTACAAATTGCAATAAAAAATGAAAATCATCATTTTCACCATTATTGACAATATTATAAAGTATTGAGAATGTTCTTGTCATAGGCAAACATGTAAGTCTAGAAGAAGAGACTAAGGCACATTAGGCTAAAATACTTGGGTGATTTTTATTTAGGATAGGTAGGTAAATACAAGGATGAATTTCCAGGTAATCTAATTTACATTTCTTAAAAGTGTAAATAATACATTAAAAGAACAATTAGAACTGGCATGTGACGGTCTGTTTTATACATGTAAGAATCAAGGCTTTTTTTGTGTTTATAATATTTTGGATGTAAAGATTTTGATCAAAGCAGCTGGAACGTTTATTAACATTTTTGTCCCATTCTGCATTTTTGGAGTACAAATGTAGAATGCTTGATTATATTCCCAAATCCTCAACTATAATATATAAGCAATTAAAAAGAAGATCTTGAAAGGCACAAAACAGTTGTTAGAAGCTTAACATTCATTCCATCTTTCCTATTTAACATTTTCATCTTTATTAAAAAAGGAACCAAACAAAATACATTTCTAGACAAAACTACTTGGTTTTAATAGACAGAAAAGTTTGAATGCATATCTAAAATGTAACTGAGATCAGGATCAAATGTTATTACAGGGATACTGTAGATGGATAGCAGTAACTGTATTTTGGGTTGGCTACAGTTACTGCTCATTATTTTTTGCTAAAAACACTTATATTTGTTAAATTCATAAAATAATTAAAAGGACTTATATTTAAGTCCTTTTAATTATTTTATGAATTTAACGTGCCAGGCTAATATTTGCTTTTGCAGTTCCCTGCAAGAGGCTTGTTCCTCAATGTGATTAATTTGATTTAAAATAATGTATCTGTGGCAGAGAATTAAGTCTGCAGTAAATACATTTTTCTTCATACTTTGGAGGTGGCAGAGGATTGAATGAGATAGTAGAAGAGAAGCAGAGATACAGTGAGGGTACAAAGCCAGGGTGGCTTTTAATCACTAAAGAAAAATTCTTGCAAAATCTGAAATTAATTCTCAGTAGTTCAATGTCTGTCTTTCTCATGTTAGGAAGGGGCCTCTGCCAGAAACTCTGAGGACGACATGAGTTTAAGTGGTTGGTATTTATGGTATAAAGAGTGGAACGAAGGCATTGAGAGAGTTACTGTGCACTGGAGTGCAAAGATCAACATTAGTCAGCATTCCATTAAGGTGGTAAAAGTACTAAAGGCATTAAAACATGTGGAAGAGGTGGCATAGGTGGTGCTGCAACTGTGGTCATCCATTTACCTCCTCCAATTAGGATTGTGTTTTGAATATGTCAAATAGTAGTCAAATGCTACATACGCTGAAAAGTTAGTTCTTAATAGTCAAACTTGAAAAGGCAATTGAAGGACTTCTGAAGAAATCATTAAAGATTTTATTTTATTGTGACTGAAACATCTCCTGAATAGTAAATTTTTGTTTGCAAGCTTCCACTGCCTGTTTTTTCCAAATATATGTCCATTGCTTTACCATTCTAAGATTTCCTCCCAATATAGTCAGTGGCGAGAGACACATTTCTTAAAAAGTCACCAAAGGGGATTCAAAGAGCTTGTTAGGAAGGTAAATTTTTTTGTTTGCATGTGGACTGCGTGAACAGGATTTAACTGTACTTGCGTGCTCAGTGGGGCATGACAGACTTAGAGCAGCAAAACAGGAAATACTAGATATAGTGAAATATCTCAATACACTGTGTGGAAGCAGTA
This sequence comes from Sagittarius serpentarius, assembly GCA_034782735.1. NCBI lineage: Eukaryota > Metazoa > Chordata > Aves > Accipitriformes > Sagittariidae > Sagittarius > Sagittarius serpentarius. The sequence continues at coordinate 36,395,389 of JAVKLA010000027.1, read as the reverse complement.
CTGCTTGAGATTAAAGCATACAACAAGCACTATTTTGGTGGGATTGTACTTTTTGTGTGTATGTGTAAAAATTTAGCACTTGGAAGGTTCCTGAGAAAGTAAAAGAGTAGGCATCTAGGTCTGAGTATACCGTAACCTATAAACCTCACACTACAGACGCTTTTCTGTATGAACACACTCATTACTCCTTCTCCATGTAAAGGAGACCATTGTACACCAAGAACTACAAAGTCAAAAAGCCAAAAAGAGAAAAGCTAACTTCCACGTAGTGGATTTGGCAGTGATTAAGTAGAGATATATATTTGGTATATATATCTTGGTACATATTTCTTGGAGATAGTGGGCTCATTTTTCCTATGACAAGCTGCTGACTGTTTATGGTAAAATACACAAATGGTTTTGGAAATCGGGAACAAAAATATCTTTCTATATAGCTATGGAGATAGCTGATATTTTGCTGAAAACACCACAGTTTTTGGAAAATGTGATTAAGTTAAAATCACAGGTTTTCTTAAAGCTGTTGGACTCTTCATATCCGAGAAAGTTTGAAAATGTTACTAGAATGTAATATAAAGGATAAGAAGTCTAAAAAGCTCAGAAAACAATTAAAAATAAATGCGGACACATACATATACCCACACCAAGCATTACTTTGAGTGTCTGACCTTTTGCATATACATTTGGAATTCATAGTATGGCTTTACAATGTCCATTGAATAATAAATGCTGTGTGTCATTATTCCAAGCTTTTCATTTCATTATATTACATTCATTAATGTGATATAATGGTAAATAAAGCATAAGAAATGAAGAATAGTAGTTAATTACAATGACCTCATTAAAAGCAGCTGGCAGAGAATCCTAATTTCCAAGGTATTTAAAGGATTAGTTAAATAGAGTGCACCATAAAACCAGGTACTTCATCTTCTGTTGCACTAAATCTGCTGCCAATTTTTAGAAGCATAGTTTTTAGTGAAGGAAATGTTAGAAAGAAGGAGAAATAGTTTAAGCTACATAAACTTTGATTTTTTTTAGCCTTAATTCTTTATATTCATTACTATAAAAAATGTATCTTAAATCAAGCATGTATATCCAAACCATAATTTCAAATAGGTCCACTTACATGCAACTGTTAGTTTGAATAAACATCATGAATAAGCAAGGAAAATGTAACAGGAAGCTTTAGTATTATCGAAAATAGCATATAGTTTCTAATTTATTTGGCAATAAAAGCATAAAGAAAGCACAGATTAAAATACAGAATAAAGTATGGTTTTTATTTAGAATATTAAAAACTGACGTTTGTTTGTTTGCTTACTTTGAATGTGTAAATTTTCCTGTAGACTTTAAAAAATGATTATTCCATCATGTATTTTGAGGTGGAGAGAAAAACAGCTTTAGCACTAGTTTAAGTAAATGTATGCTTCTTTCTGTATGAAGTGGTAACTTCATAGGTACACATTTTTCTTCAAAGATTTTTTAGAACCGAGAACGTGGCTGCAGGGTATTCTGTTCTTAGAAGGGAAAAATATCCCTACCATTTATTCACACAGATAAGCAAACATTTATTTTCCAAAGACTGCAAGACACTGAAGTAGGATAGGATTATGTAGTATCAGTCAGTCAGTCAATTAATTAGTAACTGGAATTAAAGAAACTAATCCAGTCACCTGCACTGGCTATGCCTGATAAATATGCATGCATGTTTCTAACTTAACCTCAGGCAGCAGTCTGAACGTCCTCACTCTTGTCTAATAAGACTTCAGTAACCCACTCAACTGGAAGAAGATTTATTAGGTGGGATATGTTGGTGATTACATGTGTAAGACTCATATTTTGTTCTTTGCACAGGTTTTGTCATCTTCACATTGACTATCACAGTGGGGACTAGGGGAGGGTTCTGTGGAACAGAAAAACCTGCAATTAAGAGACTGCGTTGTTTTAAAATGAAATTCAGTTTTCTTTTCCTTCTTGACTGGGCTAACTATAGAAGTTAGTCAACCTACTATAGGAATGGTAAGCAAGATCATCATCCAGTTTCAAGAGGATAGCCACCTCTTTTAAGTTCTCATGTTTCTTGATGTTTCACTCAGAAGCTGCATGCATAACAGCTTTTTTCTGAACTCACACTCTCTTGAAGGAACAGTGTCTTCCACAACAAAACTTTACTTCAAGTTTTTAGGTATTCACTGGAACCTTTTTATTATATATTTCTTTTTTATATGCTGAAGTGTAGCTGTGTACTAATGGAAGTTAATATAATGAAACACAACTCTACCTAATGTACATTTGTGTACTCCAACTACTGCAGTAGTTGTTTTGTTGTTACGAATTTAAAAGGTTACATTTCCTTCTCTGTAGTACTACACTTCATTTTATATTTTTCTATTGTTTTATTGATCAGTTACTGACAAGTTGGTAAGTTAAAGCTTTACTTACGTAGCATGCCAGGAAATACACTGGTTTGGTTCATGGGTGACTTTTTCATAAAAGATATATTCAGACAGTAAGCTATATTTAGAGTTACAGTTGAGAGCACATATAAGTAACTGAAGGTCAGAGAACATTACAGTGATATTTTAATTATCCTCAGTTCAAATATTAGTGATTCAGTTAACATCTTTTTATTTCAGCATTAAGATAAAAGTATCAAATGAATAGAGAAACAGCTGGCCTAAAGCAGAGCAGATTTTCTCAGTGAGAGTAAATGTGACAATAATGTGCTCAGAATGTATCCAAAGTGTCCATAATGTACTCAAATTGGACACCCTGGGAGCAAGGGAAGAGAAAAAAAATAAAAGTAATCTCTGGCTTTGTATGGGGAGCTATATCAAACTGAGGAAGCTCATTGAAATAAATTTGAAGACAATATCAAAAAGGTAAGTATTTACAGGTGACCTGGAAACGATGTTGAATACCATTTTAGAGTCTCACCAAACAGGTGAGATCACCAAAACAGGCAGTGAAACAGCACAGTCAAGGAATCTAATAGAAATTAAAATAGGTGTACCAGGAAAAGGAAATCATGTTCAAAAGAGGGTAGTAGAAAGTGTGGCCAACAGGGTTTTGAGAAACAACTTCAAAACGTGTGAACCTAATCTAACCACTAATATACTTTTTCGAAGATGAGAAAAGTAGGAAACTTACTAAAGTGTCAACAGAAGTTGAAGGCCAAAAATACATTCAAGGACAATGTTATTGCAGAAAAAGCTAAGTATTTGTTGTGTTGTGTTGTGTTATGTTACGTTTGTTATATTACATTACTGAGGTAACCAGAGAGGTCCTGCATTAGAACCATTCCTTTGGCTCTAAGGAACTGTGTCAAAATGGAAGCAGTTATAGAAGAGATGTTAAAGAAAATCAATAAACAGAACCATAGCAAGTTGCTAGGATGAGACAGTCTTTTCTGTGTAGTTCTAAAAGAGCCTAGATATGAAGTGTTTGAAGTACAAATGTTGACCTTAAGGTTAAGTTAGCCTTTCTATCAAAGTAGTGGAAGGTGGTGAACATGTAAAAAATCTTCCATGATGAGCAACTGGCCAATTTCCACAGTTAGTTAGAAAACTGGTAGATCATAAAAAAGAGCAGAACTAGGAGATGCATGGTGAAACATGTTGAAGAAAAATCAATAATAACTTTTGAAGAGGAATGGGGAGCATAATGGGAAGTCTGAGAGCTCAACAAGCATATGAATAAAATTAACAACAGTTGATACCATATCAGTGAATTTTTTAAAACTTGACAGAGTTACACCAAGAAAGGTTATTTTTTGAGGGAAATGTAATACAATGTGTTAGGATTAATATTTGATTACAGGGTAAAAATTGCAAGTTGTCAGTGTGATGGTGGGTTTTATATTATTTACAAAAAAAAAAAAAGATACTACAATAAAGGAAGGTTACCACAAAGATCCCACACATATTTGTGTTGGGAATTTTGCCATCCAATACAAGTTCACATAAAATTGAGATGACAAAGATCACAGATATCACAAAATTATATTGCATAATCAAATCTAGAGTCAAATGCACTAAGATTAATCCTCAGTACCGTGTGACTAGGGAGTAAAATGTGCATCAGTTTCACTTTTGTTAAGTGCAGGATAAATGCTTATAGAAGAAATAACCCAGAGTATAGGCATGTGATGATAGACAGTTAGCTTTTAGTAGTTAGGTAAATTACCTTGAAATCATTATGAATAGTCCTTTGCCAATTAGTAAAATTCTAGCGGGGTTATATTTAAAGATTTTTTTTTCCTCAAAGAGCATCCTAGCCCATGAGACATATTCTGATGCGTCAGTGTTAACACTAGAACAAATAAATATAACATGAAAGTTGTGTTTGTTTCTTGCCTTCAGATATAGGAGAGTTTATTTCTGGGAGCTCAGAGTTCACGTTAAAATAAAATTGAAATTCTCAAATGTAATCTTTATTACAAGGAAATAAAAGAGTCTTAGATTGCTGAGAAATGCAATTAAAAATACTTTTAAACAGCTGAATCAAAGTGCCTTAAATCTATCTTTCTGATACTGAAAAATAGGTTAGGAAGGTTAAGGAAGGAAGGTTAAGGAAGTCAAAAGGAAGGTTAAGTAAAAGATTTTAGGTACCCCAGAAATTATTTGAAGATGGACTCAAAATTTTACTAAATATCTTCATGGACATATCAGACATAGACAGGTTGTTCATCTAAATGTGTGTTCACACTTACAAGATCATGTTACTGCTGTTGACAAACTCAGCTATGAAAGAAAGGTGTTCTTTGGAGTCTGATGAAAACTGAAGCTGAGGTCTTTCCAAGTTTTGTTGTCATCGCTGTATGCACTTGGAACAGAAACTGTCAGGACTGTAATTTTAAACCATGAGCTCCCTCTTTTTCATGTATTTCTTTTTCTCCATCTTCTTCCTAGTCTATATGCTGTCCTAGACATTTGCTTTCCTTATGTGTACCCAAAGCTTCATTTACAATGGATACGCATGGAACATAAGAAGTTACAAATATAGTTGTTGTAATCTTGCTTTAAATATAATAAATCATTCAAGAATTAGCAAGAGATACAATATAATCAGAAAGTACCTACACATAAAAGAGGTAAACAATATGCATAAGTATTCTTTAGTTCAGCCAAGAAGTAAGACTTTGAGATTTTAACACTGGTGAAATTCAGTGCTTCGTGTTATGCAAGAGGCCACGTTGATAAAAATGGCCATTCTTTGCCTTATATTATATAAATCTGTAACCAGTGGTTGAAATGCCTTAATACATGCTGACATGCTTTTGTTACTCAAAATCAAGTAGAGACATTACTGGTAATGAGTAATGTAATGGGCTTTTACAGAAATTGTATTTCTTTTGTGTGTAGAACCACTTCCACCAGGTATAGGAAAAGCAGTCTGGATTAATTTAGTGAGTTTTGTGGGTATTTTTATTTTTTGTCTGTTTGTTTTAAAGGCCAATCTCATATTATTATTTAATTTTATATTTTTCATTAGTACTTGTCCTCATAACTGTTCATTCCATAGACCAGTTATTTTGACTATTTTTTATTTTACTATTAACAGTTGTTTCTTACCCTGTTTTTTCCCCTGTGTTTCAGGAGTTGGGTTGTTGTTCCTCACTTTCTGGGATGAATTAATTATTTTCTCTACTTCTAATGCAGATGCGATTGTACTTATGTATTGTGTATAGGTTTGGGTTTGGTTTTTTTCTTCTTTTTTTCCCTCTCTCATGTGTGCCTTTTTTAGTCTGATACTTCTTCAACATCTTGGTTAGTAGCTGAGAGCTAGAGTTCTCCAGAGTGGGAATAACAGAATGTGGTTTTCCCTCTGCTGGTCGTAAAGAGTGCCTAGATGACTAGGCAGCTGTATTAGAAACCTAGAATTAAGAAACGTGAATCTGTGGCTTCATCTACAATAATCTTAAAAGACATTTATTTCTCTTCTCATCTGAGAAGGACAGGCACTTGCAAATGTCTGTCCCGAATACTACAGGGTGAGATGAATCATCCTCTGGGGAAATCTATTTCTTTTTAACTTTATTCCTTTACACGTATATATCTAAAAGCAGCAATGCTTTGCTGTATTGTTTGCTTGGATTAATTGTGTTTCAGTGTGTTTCTTTTTCTCTCAGTTGTATTATTGAATTGTCATATTTAATTTGCTGCTGCTTTGAGAATGACCCTATATAAACCTTGAATTAACTCATATATTTAAGTAGTTGAATTGAGATGGCTGTTCTTACGGTTTGTATTTTAATGTATTTTTTCCTTTAAACCACAGAACTGTGTTTATTAGGGTTAATAGTTTTAAGTCTACGATGGCATTTTATTCTGTAGGAAATTTACTAGTTTGTCTTTCTTCTCTTAAGACCAGTTTGTTATAGCAAACTGATATTTACTTTCTAGGTATCAATCCACTGGTAAATTTAATTACCCACAAGTCCAGTTGAAAATTGGAAGGGGGAATCATTTAAGGAAGGGAGTTTGAAAAGTGGGGACTTCTGTCTTCTTTAAATTAATTTAAAAGTCTGTGTTGCACACATAAACAGCAATGATGGCAAAGAAAGCTGAGATTGAGCAGATTACAGTGACTTTAGTTAATTTATCATTAGTTGTCAGATCTCAAATTTAAACTTAAATTAATCGACTATTACTGTATTTTCCTTTCAAACTACTGATGCGCGCAGACACTCAAAATATTGGAAATCACTTAGAAACCAAGTGATCATCAATCACTTGGAAACCTAACGAATTACAGAGTTTCTTTCTAATATTGTAATAATATTCTCAGATAATTCAAGAAAAATCTTATTCTTTGTAGCAGCTATGATTCACTGCTAGTGCTAGAAAACTCATTTGAGCAAAGGGACATTCTAGAGACATGCAGATGGGCAGCATACACCAACATCAAGGATTTTTGGATGGGTAATACACTTATTACAGCCTCCCCACCCCTAAAATAGTGAGAGTCTTATAAAAGCAAGGTTCAGGAGATGATACCACTTACCAGCTATCTAGTAGTACGTAGATTCTTGGTTCTGTGCAGTTCTAAATGAACTCATAAAGTTAGTGAGTTCTAAGAAAGCTCATAATTTTAACTTTCATCCTCACGTGTTGTAAGTTTCATCTGCATAATGAAAAGATGTTTTAACAGTGTCCTTCTCTACTAAGGTTATGGAACAAAAAATATTCTCAGTGAGACCTCAACCACATTGTCTATCAAATCACATAACAGGAATGATTCTTTCTTAAACCAAATAAGTAATGAAATACAATTTAAATATAAAAAGCGTACAGATGAATAAACAAATAATACAGAAGCTATATGGCCTCCAAAAAAAAGAATAAAATATTTTCTTATTGGAAGGGATGATTATTTCTTGTGAAGAGATCTGTAAATCCTTACACATCTTTTATTCGTACTTTCTCTTAAGTCAATGTCTAAATTCTGCTATTATAGCTAAAAATGTGTTAAGCTTTGTTAATCTCTGACTTATTTTTACTTCTATGCATCTGTCATGTAATGCTCTTTTCCTCTTGCTATTTAAAGAGACTTGACAAACTCTGAAATTATCTCCCCCAGAAGACCATTATTGTCAATTTTCTTTTCTCTTATTTTTTATTCATTTATTATGTTAGTAGATAAATTGTTTTAAAATTATTGTTTTCCTCCGGAAGTTCCTTAAATATCATGTTAAAGCTTTGCTGCAGACAAAAAGCAGACTTGAAAAGCGTTTTTAAGGTTTTATTTAGTTACTGTGTTTCAGCTGCAGAAGCTATAACTCTGGTGTGCTCCTTCAAAGCAATGAACCTGCGCTGAGGCACAGGCTGACTGCAAAGACCTATTCCACCTCTATTTGTTATGACCAGAGACTGTTTCACTGCAAAGACTTTTACTTTAGCACAAAATACATTAGACAACATTTTCTCTTATTAGATGGCTCCATTGTCAGAGCCTGCTACTTTAACTCCATTTTATTGGCAAACAGGAAATAAAACATTACTTAAATGAAGGAACCACAACCTTATTCAGTGAGTGTTTCTGAAGTGACCAGACTCCTGGAAATGTATCTCATGGATTTGAGTGGATTTATCAACTGGAGCCAGAGATCTCTGGTGCAGTGAAAAACATGAAAGAGTGGAGTGGAGGCACCTCACCATCCTCCAGCTTGCCTGGGAACACTAAGCCAGAGAGACCTCAGGTCCCATCCCTTCTTCCAGAGGCAAGCAACATTAAAAAAAGCCTTTGCCTATTGCAGAAAGGCAATGTGATCACTGAGTGAGGCGTTCATGAGCTGCATACACTTCCTTCAAAAGCTAAGAAGAAAAAAATCAGTGCATTAAACATCACTTAGGAGGCTAGAAGACTATACCAGACTAGAAGGTAATTTATACCACTTCTACCTGTTGAATTATTTTTCTTACAGAAAGCTGTTTGTTGCACTATTAGTAGAAAAATGAAGAACTAAGATTGTCTGCAATTTAGCTATTTTAGATTTGAAATTTGCTAGTGCATCTGTTAAACAGGGATTTAATGAGACATCTCATTTCAGCCTAATTTCAATCAGGTTAATTTTGCAGTTTTATCAATAAATTATTAATACATTAAACATATTTATTTAATATCTGATTATGCTTAACTACTAGATATTTTGACATCTACATGCCACAGGCTTTGATAATGAGTAATTCCTGATGTGTAGCTCTACCCTGACATTTAGAAAGGGAAACATTATCTAGAATAAGATTTTGGGTTATAAAAAGTGGGACTCTCACTTTTCAAACTTTCTTTAATTTTCTCTCTAGCACTTTGACAATTTAAATAGGAGCACAGGATTTTGCTTTTATGCTTCTGCACTCTACTGCCTGGCTAAAACAGATATGGATTAACTCAGCTGGGACAGAAAGAGAAATATGTCTAATTTCCAGCTAATTGCATTTGTTCAGGAAAACATAGGAAAAAGAAATAAGGAGGCAACAGTTTTGCAAATAGATGATATTTTGGCTATTTGGATAACAGCCAATATTATGAAGGAGCCATCAGCTGTGATCACATTCCACAGCAGAAAAAAAGTAGGATTTTGACCTTCTGCCACATCTCGGTTTGTATCAGAAAATTCATTTCAGACTTTCCATACACTTGGCTAAAATGAGTAAATTTAGTGAACTAATTTTAAGCAACACATGATTTCAGTACGTAAGAAAAGCATATAAACTTTTTAAAGTTGTGTGCCCCAGAGTTCATAAGGAAAAAAGGAATATAACTGAAATCTAATAATCATTAACCATTAAATTGAGAGCAAACATTGTTTATAAAATTAGGCTAAAACAATTCTCCTTTCTATTTTTTTCCCCAAATGTAAAAGCATATATCATATTCAGCTGTATAAAATCTGCTTCTCATACCTTCAGAAAGACATTTAGTTTTTTTTTAAAGACTTCAAGGAATGGAAACTGAAGACACAAAGTTATTTGGATTTGGTTTTGGGTTTGTTGGTTTTAGAGGTAAAAGTTGATGAACAGTTAAATCTACATAGAAATAATTTGTATGATTAATTGCATTTTATGTATTTATATATACTTTATGTATAAAATAACAACAAAAGGCCAAGCTGAAAGCTTTAGCTTCTGCTAAATTTTATTTTACTTCTTTTTATTGAAAAGAAAGAGGTACTATCCTCTTGAAGTGTCCTCCTTAAAATGTATCAAATTATCTTTCTCTGCTAAACTACACAGATTTTTAGTTCCTTGGTTCTCTCCATCTTATAAGGCATATTTTCTTGATTATATATCTTTCAGAAAACTTCCAAATTTTTTATAATTCAATTTTATGATAATTTTTTAATTTTGGAAGAATTGCATGTTAGGGGTTCTCCCATTTTGTACTTCTTTACTCATAACCTTTTTTCTTTATGAGTTTTACCTTTCAACATGACATACTATCCTTCCTCTTCTAGAAAAAATAAAACAGCCCATCACACTATAACAGTTCAGTTTGTGGTTTTAGCATTGCCAGCACCAAGAAAATGGAAAGTACCCCTTTCTCATGCTACAGTCAATTAATATGGATAGATGCATAACCAGTTATAAAAAGGTGACGTACTGCTTGGATATACTTAGTCCATTATGATAGATATTTATATGTCTGGTTCTTCCAGGAATCATCAAAAAATTCAGTAATTTCCCAAAAGTAGTTATGAGACTATCTGAATTAATTGGTTTTACCAAAATTGTTGGCAGTTATTTCTTGTCCTGTCATTTATGGATGAAGAGAAAAATTAATTTCTCTAATCTTTATCTCAATCTACCACATCTTCAAAAAGTGATCAGTCTGCCCATGGTCTCATTCTTCTCTTTTGGAGACTAAACAAAACCAATTATTTCAAAATATCCTGTAGATCATAATAGAACCTTCTTTTTTTTTCTTCTTCTTTTTTTTTTTTTTTAATGCCAAAAACTTGATGTGATGTTCCTGCTGAGACTTCACCGCTCTTGAATGGAGCAGAAGTGTTTCCTTCTATGTGAAATACATGAAAGCCTAGCTTAGAAGTGTCTTTGTCTACAGCAATGTTGTATTGAAACTCACGATCAATACTTTATCTATTAAGTTTTTCTGCAGTATCTATGTAGTTGCTTTTGATTTTGCATTTCTGCATTTCCTAGTGTATTTTTTTAAGCTGCTACTTAGAATCTCTCTGGTTTGGTTGTTGGCTTGTTTGTTTGGTTTTTATAATGCCATCATTTGTCCAGTTTCTGTTAATGATTCAGGCCCTGCTTTGATAAGTTTCTGAATTCCTGAGGGGATTTTGCCAGCTTCTGCTGGCCTTTATTTTAACTAACCACTTTCAAATACTATTAACATATAATGTCCTTAGCTTCTCTCTCATTTTTTAAATCAATTTTGATTGCCATAATTAAATTGTGTTGTGAAGACTGAAGAGATGACAGTATGGAAAGCTTCCATATTGTTTTGATATTTTCTTTCTACTGCTTTCCAGCTGTATGATGGTGCACTCTCTCTCTGTATGTGTTGATGTCTTTTTATTTCTAATATATTTCTCTATTTCCAAACAGCAACTAAAATACATATTTCTATATCAGATTGTCTTTTCCATATTCATTGTATTGTCAAAACAGTTTTAGGTGCTTCATCACATTCACATTTGCATCCACAATATAAGTATCTGTAATTTGGAAGTTCAGAAGAAATTGGACTACCATTTTTATCTGTTAAGATTTCCATTGCTTGATTTTTTATTACTATTTTATTTCCTGGTGGTGATACATCAGTCACTATATTTATTTTCTTGTTACCTGTGTATTAGTTTTGATTTAACCACTACAAGAAATCATTATAACTGAAAAGCTCATCATTGGGATTAAAAAGGATAAATAGAATGACATTGTATTAGACTAGGAAAAACAGCAATCAATGATTTAATATATATGCTGGATGGGATAGAGTTAATTTTCTTCATAGTAGCTAGTATGGGCTATGTTTTGGATTTGTGCTGGAAACAGTGTTGATAACACAGGGATGTTTTAGTTACTGCTGAGCAGTGCTTACACAGCACCAAGGCCTTTTCTGCTTCTCACCCCACCAGCGAGTAGGCTGGGGGTGCACAAGCAGCTGGGAGGGGACACAGCCGGGATGGCTGACCCCAACTGACCAAAGGCATATTCCATACCATAGGACATCATGCTCGGCACTAAAACTAGCAGGGAGGTTGTCCGGGAGGCTGCTGCTCAGGGACTGGGTGGGTATTGGTCGTTTGGTGGTGAGCAGTTGTTTTCATTTGCAACACTTGTCTTTCTTAGCTTTTGTTTCTCTCTCTTTGTTATTTTCCTTTTCATTACATCATCATAATCATAATTATCAATGATGATTATGATTATTTATTTTATTTTATTTTAATTATTAAACTGTTCTTATCTCAACCTATAAGCTTTCTCACTTTCACCCTTCAAGTTCTCTTCCCATGATCCTGCTGGCAGGGTAGTGAGAGAGCGGCTGTGTGATGCTTAGTTGCCATCTGGGGTTGAACCGTGACAGTCCTTTTTTGGCACCCAATGTGGAGCTCAAAAGATTTGAGATAATAACAGATTGACCGGAGCATATTAGAAGGAGTTTATATCTGTTAACATTTGTGAGTCATGATATTGATCCATCTGTTCTCAATATTAGTTTATCTGATCTGCACCATGTTCTTTTTTTTGCTATACGTGTTAAAGATTGGTGTTGGCTTTTGCAGTTTGCTGTGCTCTGTAGTGATTAGTGATGTTTTGCCTGGGAGATTTGTAATTAAAACACTGACCTTGAGCTTAATCTGGTATTTGGGCTCTGTACTGAAGCCATCATTGTACTTCGGGTACCATCTCATGGAGACAATTAACAATTATACTTCTTCCTCTCGGAGGTTTTTTGTGTAGGAAATTCAGAATTCTGTGATGTTTTCTCCCTCGTTACAATAACTTCTCAGTATCTTGAACATCCTTGGGTAGTTAAAATACTTCTTCTGATATTTCTTAGGAATATTGCTGTGATTTTGTCTAAGGTTAACAAGCAATTTAGGAACATGACCCACATTCTATGAAACTGTGGTCATGTGTGGCACGGCATGTGGGAGAATATGGGCAGGTATCTAGAGAACTTATTACCTCCAATGGTCTCAAACTTCATTCCTAAACAACTGCAGGACCCTGATAAAGTGATAGCATATTAAAAAAAAAAATGCCATTGCTATTCTAAAGAGGCACAACTTACCGTACTGTGCTGGGCCCTGGCCAGCATCTGTCAAACACTGCTCAGTATTACGCAGCACCATCAGGGAGAAGAGAGGGAAAACAAACCAACAGACACTATGGCTAAATCAGACACTGTATCAGTTGCCCCTGTAACTAAAAAGACACAATGGAAGTGGAAGCCAGGTTGTTTAGTAAGGGATGAAGAAGCTTCTCCTAAGAGAGAGCAGGAGAAAGAATCAGAGGAGGCAGCCTATTTTGCAGCAGAGCAGTCACAAGTACAAGAGGAGGAAGAGACTGAAATCATAAATGAGACGGAAACCACCCGATCCCTATCCCTAAGTGAGCTGCGAGATATGCGAAAAGATTTTAGCCATCAAACAGGTGAGCTGATTCTCAGCTGGTTACTCTGATGATGGGATATTGGGGCCAGTAGTCAGGAATTAGAGGGTAGGGGAGCCCGGCAGCTGTCATCCATTGCTAAGGATAAGGCCATTGACAAAGAGACTGGAAAAAAGGCAGGAGTCCTCAGTCTTTGGCTGTGGCTCCTGTCAAGTGTGAAGGACAGGTATCCCTTCAAGGAAGAACTTGCAAATTCCTGAAGCAAATGGACCAACATTGAGGGAGGTATGCAGTACCTGAGGGAATTAGCCATGTTGGAAGTGATCTATAACACCCTGGATAACGACCAAGCATCCAAAGACTGGGATGAAATCTGGTACATGCGGTTCATGTGGTGAAAGTTTGTATGAAATACACTGATGTCATACACTCACACCTTGGCAATAATGAGCTGGACAAACATGGAGGCGCCAACTATAGATAAACTGACCAGACGACTCTGAGAATACAAAGATAATCTCACTTCCTCCATGTGGGCCTGTGTCTTGGCTGTGGACAGACTGACCCAAAAAATGTCCGAGCAAGCCCAGAGGGATAGGTCTTCCTCATGCACTTCAACTAAGGCCTCAGTTATTAAGAGTCAGCCTTTTTGCTTTCAAGCAAAAGGGTAACGGTGGCCCACACCACGGGCAACCCTGTGTTTCTTCCTGCGTGACCAGGGGAAGGACGTGAGGAAGTGCGATGGTGAACCTACCTGGAGACTAGAAGCTCAAGTAAAGGAACTGCAAGGAAAAACAGCAGCCAAAAGGCATCTGTCCAGGAAGATTATTGCTCCAGTGTCTGCTGGGCACAGTAGATGGGCTGGTGGTACTTTTGAACTTGGTGAAGGGACTTCTATTTTGCAGTTACAAAAATCAAGTAGTGAAAACTCTGACCAGGAATAGAGGGGCCCTGCTTTCAGCCAGCTGGAGGAAAGGGACAATGGAGTTTACTGGACTGTGTGGATTCGATGGCCTGGCACATCAGCCCCAGGGAGTATAAAGCTCTAGGGACACTGGTGCACAGGGTACTGTAATAGCATCAGATTACGAAGGGGAAGGATCCATCTGTATTTCTGGAGTGATGGGAGGATCCCAAGAACTGTCTATTGTTGGAGGCTGAGGTAAGCCTAACTGGGAATGAGTGGCAGCAACACCCCATTGTGACTGGCCTAGAGGCTCCATGTATCCTTGGCATAGACTACCTCAGGAGAGGGTACTTCAAAAGCCCAAAAGGGTACTGGTGGGCTTTTGGTATAGCTGCCTTGGGTATGGAGAAGGTTAAACAGCTGCCCAGCTTGCCTGGTCTCTCAGAGGATCCATCTGTGGTGGAGTTGCTGTGGATAAAAGAACAGATGTGCCAATTGCTACCATGACAGTGCACCAATGACATCACATCAATCGAGAATCCCCAGTTCCCATCCATAAATTGATCTGGCGACTGGACAGTCAAGGAGGGATCAGTAGGACTCATTCACCCTTTAATAGTCCCATATGGCCAGTGCAAAAATCTAATGGAGAGTGGAGGCTAACAGTGGACTATTGAGGCCTGAACAAAGTCACACCACCACTGAGTGCTGCCATACCAGGCATGATAGAACTCCAAGATGAACTGGAGTCAAAGGCCGCCAAGTGGTATCTAGCAACTGATGTTGTCAATGCATTTTTCTTAATCCCCCTGGCAGCAGAGTACAGGCCACAGTTTGCTTTCACATGGAGGGCTATCCAGTACACCTGGAATCGACTGCCCCAAGGGTGGAAACATAGTCCTAACATTTGTCATGGATAGGTACAGAGTGCATGGGAACAAGTTGAAGCTCCCAAATACCTGCAGTATATTGATGACATCGTTGTGTGGGGCAACACATCAGAGGAAGTGTTTGAGAAGGAGAGAAGAATAATCCAGATTCGTTTGAAAGATGGTTTTGCTATAAAACAAAGTAAGGTCAAAGGACCTGCACAGGAAGTCCAGTTTTTAGGAATAAAATGGTAAGATGAGCATCGTCATATCCTAATGGATGTGATCTATAAAATAACAGGTCCACCAGCTAACAAAAAAGAAACAAAAGCTTTCTTGGGTGTCACAGATTTTTGGAGAATGCATATTTCAGGTTATAGTCTGATCGTAAGCCCTCTCTGTCGAGTGACCCAGAAGAATGACTTTGAATGGGGCCCAGAGTAGAAGCAAGCCTTTGAACAAATTAAACAGGAGATAGTTCATGCAGTAGCACTTGGGCCAGTCTGGACAGGACAAGATATGAAGAAAGTGCTTTACACCTCAGCCAGGGAGAAAGGGCCCACTTGGAACCTCTGGCAGAAAGCACCTGGAGAGACTCGAGGTCAGCCTCTAGGGTTTTGGAGCTGGGGATGGAGGGGATCTGAAGCCCGTTACACTCCAACTGAAAAAAGAAATACTGGCAGCATACGAAGGAAATTGAGCCAGTTAAGAAGTAGCTGGTACTGAAGCACAGCTCCTTTTGGCACCTTGATTGCCTGTGTTCAGCTGGATGTTCAAAGGGAGGGCCCCCTCTACACATCATGCACCTGATGCTATATGGAGTAAGTGGGTTGCATTGATAATGCAACAGGCCCGAAAGGGAAACCCCAACCACTCAGTAATTCTGGAGGTGACCATGGACTGGCCAGGGGGCTGAAACTTCAGTGTCCCCAGAGGAGGTGACTCGTGCTGAAGAGGCCCCTCTGTGTAATAAATTACCAGAAAATGAAAAGCAGTATGCCCTGTTTACACATGGATCCTGTCTTACTGTGGGAAAACATCGAAGGCGGAAACCTGCTGTGTGGGATCCTACACAACAAGTTGCAGAAACTGCTGAAAGACAAGGTGACTCGAGTCAGTTTGCAGATGTGAAAGCTATCCAGCTGGCTTTAGATACTGCTGAATGAGAAAAATGAACAGTATTTTATCTCCATACTGACTCATGGATGGTGGCAAACACTCTGTGGGGGTGGCTACAGCAATGGAAGCAGACCACCTGACAGCACAGAGGTAAACCCATCTGGGCTGCTGAATTATGGCAAGATACCGCTGCTTGAGTAGAGAACCTGGTTGTAGAAGTATGTCACGTAGATGCTCACATACCCAAGAGTCATGCCACTGCAGAACATCAAAACAATGAGCAGGTGGACCAGGCTGCTAGAATTGAAGTGACTCATGTGGACCTGGACTGGGAGCATAGGGTGAGCTGTTTATAGCTCGATGGGCCCATGACACATCAGGACATTTAGGAAGGGATGTAACATACAAATGGGCTCATGGTCGAGGGGTGGGCTTGATTATTGATGCCATTGCATAGGTTATTCATGAATGTCAAACATGCACCATAAACACGCCAAGTGGCTAAAGCCTTTTTGGTACAGAGGATGATGGCTGAAATATCACTATGGGGAAGCCTGGCAGGTTGATTACATCACACTACCACAAACCCAGCATGACAAACAGCATGTGCTTACAATGGTGGAAGTGACTACTGGATGGCTGGAAACATACCCTGTGACCCATGTGTCTGCCCGGAATACTATCTTGGGCCTTGAAAAGCAAGTTTTATGGTGACATGGCACCCCTGAAAGAATTGAATCAGACAATGGGACTCAACAAGGCCAAGTGCAAGGCCCTGCACATGGGTTGGGGCAATCCCAAGCACAAATACAGGCGGGGTGATGAGTGTATAGAGAGCAGCCCTGCGGAGGAAGACTTCAGGGTATTAGTGGATGAAAAACTAAATGTGAGCCTGCAGTGTGCCCTCACAGCCCAGAAAGCCAACTGTATCCTGGGCTGCGTGAAAAGAAGCATGGCCAGCAGATCAAGGGAGGTGATTCTCCCCCTCTACTCCAGTCTCCTGAGACTCCACCTGCAGTACTGTGTTTGGCTCTGGGGTCCCCGACATAAGAAAGACATGGACTTGCTCGAGTGGGTCCAGAGGAGTGCCATGAAGATGATGAGGGGGCTGGAGTACCTCCCCCCCCCCGCCCCGTGAGGACAGGCTGAGACATTTGGGGTTGTTTGGCTTGAAGAAGAGAAGGCTCCAGGGAGACCTTCTAGCAGCCTTCCAGCACACAGAGGGGGCCTACAGGAAAGATGGGGAGGGACTCTTTATCAGGGGTTGTAGTCGTAGGACAAGGGGTAATGGTTTTAAACTGAAAGAGGGTAGATTTAGATACTAGGAAGAAATTCTTTACTGTGAGGGTGATGAGGCAGTGGCACAGATTGCCCAGAGAAGTTGTGGAGGCCCCATCCCTGGAAGTGTTCAAGGCCAGGTTGGATGGGGCTTTGAGCAACCAGGTCTCATGGAAAGTGTCCCTGCCCACGGCAAGGGTGTTTGAACTAGATGATCTTTAAGGTCCCTTCCAACGCAAACCATTCTATGATTCTATGATTTCCAAAACAACCTCATATACACCTGGGCCAAGGAGCATGGCATTGAGTGGGTGTATCACACCCCCTGTCATACACCCGCCTCTGGGAAAATTGAATGATACAGTGTTAAAAACTACACTGAGAGCAATGAGTGCTTGGACATTCAAGCATTGGGATATACCTTTAGCAGAAGCCACTTGGCTAGTTAACTGTAGAGGATCTGCCAGTCGACCTAGCCCTGCCCAATCAAAATCCCTGCGCACTGTGGAAGGAGGTAAGATCCGTGTAGTACATATAAGGAACTTGTTGGGAAAAAGTGAGGGTATTCCTTCCTCAGGAAAGGGTAAACCTATTCGTGGGACTGTTTTTGCTCAAGGACCTGGGTGCACTTGGTGGGTAATGGAGAAGGATGGGGGAGTCCAGCGTGTACCTCAAAGTGATTTAACCTTGGATGAAAATAATCCATTATTTCAGTTGCATGTTATGGGAATTACTATAGCAGGAACCCCTTGTTGCTAGTCAGGCTAGGAGCAAGGCGAGGAGTTCATTGCAATGTTAAACCCTATAACCTGGCCCAAAGGGACCAGGGGTGGAGATTGTAATGGAAATACCTTTAAATTGTTGTAACTCATGATTTGAGTTGCATGTTATAGGAATTACTGTAGCAGGAACCACCTAAACCAATGCAGGACAAGCCTTAGAAGAAGCAGTGCAAGTGCAAGTGCAGCAGTGACCTGGCCTGGGCTGGCTTTGGTGCCCAGTAACTCCATGCAACACACCACCTCTCTTGTCCTGAGTAACCACCATAACAGATGAAGCCCAGAGTCATGGACTAAATGAACCTGACGGACATATTCTGGACATTTGTGGAGATTGTTGGAGATTTTACAGACATTTCACAGGGGTGGTCCATAGACTAAGGGAATGATATTTGTGTATTATATCAAAGGATGGGAAGGAGGATGGTGGTTAATGAGAATGTATTGGATAGTGTGAGACCTGAGCATGACGTAAAAGGTATGGAATACAGGGTGGAGATGTGCTGGGTTTTCCTGGGGTAGAGTTAATTTTCTTCATAGTAGCTAGTATGAGGCTATGATTTTGATTTGTGCTGGAAACAGTGTTGATAATACAGGGATGTTTTAGTTATTGATGAGCAGTGTTTACACAGCATCAAGGCCTTTTCTGCTTCTCAGCCCACCCCACCAGCGAGTAGGCTGGGGGTGCACAAAAGGCTGGGAGGGGACACAGCCGGTACAGCTGACTGCAACTGACCAAAGGGGTATTCCAGACCATAGGACGTCATGCTCAGCCACAAACTAGGGGGAAGGTTGGCTGGGGGGGGTGCTGCTCGGGGACTGGGTGGGCATTGGTTGTTTGGTGGTGAGCAGTTGTTTTCATTTGCATCGCTTGTTTTTCTTGGGTTTTATTTTGCTCTCTTTGTTATCTTCCTTTTCATTACATTATTAATAATAATAATAATTATTATTTCAATTATTAAACTGTTCTTAACCCACAAGTTTTCACACTTCCACCCTTCCAATTCTCTTCCCGCCATCCTGCTGGGAGGGAGTAAGCGAGCAGCTATGTGGTGCTTAGTTGCCGGCTGAGGTTAAACCACAGCAATATATTAAATTCTATTAACATACATCGTGTCACCAAATAATTATTTTTCTTATCCTAGTCATTTAGTCCAACTAAATATTAGGTATCCTAGTCTGGATTTTGAAACATTGGTCCATTAGATAAAAAGTCAGTATCCCATTAGTAGTTCTTCAAAGCATATTTTTCCACCTTTTGCAGAGTTTATGCACTGTTATCCTTCATTTTTTATTGTATTTGTAGCTGTGTAATCAAATGTGTCTGTATAACATAAAGCCATATTGTGCCATTCATTTTTAAGCGGTATTCCCCATTAATTCCACTGAGGAATGCTGCTTAAAAATGGATGGTGCAATATGGCACTTAAATCTGCAATTACAATTACATTCTATTAGATCTTATCTGTAGGAGCTAGAAAGTAGGTAATCCAAAAGCAGTAGTGAGAATTAAAAGCTTCAGAAAAAATATTTGGTAGCAAAAATACTCATTTTTTCAAAAGATGAAGAGATTTGGGATTGATTCTCATAGTTATGTAGTCCATTCTTCACAGTTCTTTTACTTAAGTTTTTTTATTGTGGGTTCTTTCTTTTGGTTAAACTGCAAAAGCATAATGGAAAACGTACGAGCAATAAGCACATGGCAGGGGCTTTTAACCCTGTAA
Source organism: Sagittarius serpentarius (assembly GCA_034782735.1). Lineage (NCBI taxonomy): Eukaryota > Metazoa > Chordata > Aves > Accipitriformes > Sagittariidae > Sagittarius > Sagittarius serpentarius. The sequence goes on along the minus strand of JAVKLA010000027.1, from coordinate 36,375,634 downwards.
TATTTTGCTGGAGCTAGAAAATTTTACTTTATAGCGGTAGTTAGGTATAGATTACAGGGATCTGCAGTTCTGCGGTGTGATTTTGCCTTATCTACATTTGTTCTACAACTAGCATACGCTGAAATCTGAGAAAAGATGTCGCTGCTGATGGTAATGCATTTTATACTGTATTTTCTATTTACTAATGCATTGCCATAAAGAGGTAGAATTTAGTTCTTTGACAAAAGTGCATGAATACTAATGATCGAGGTGGGTAATCGTCCAGATAAAAAAAGTTTACCAATTTAAGGTACAGAGTGGGTGATATTTCATTGTTGTTATGATAGGGCTTTTTCAAGGGCTGCAGGGAGTGCTGTTTTACAAGACAAGATACCATTACAGTAAATTCAGCACACACAGAAAAGGAACTTTTTGCCATTAGTGCCTGATAATGTTTCAAGGAAACAGGGAGCAATGCATCAACACACTGATTGTTATCACATTCTTTCCACAATCAATCAAGTCTCTTGTTCTCCTGTTACAGTTCCATTGCTGATCCTGGAAGGCAGGACAAGGACAGCATACTGAGTAGTATTTTTATGTCAGAGAATAAACTAAAGCAGAAATAAATAAGGTGATACAGTATTTCAGAGTCTAAGCAAACATTATTAAAAAATACTGGAATACTATTGGAGAATTACATTAGATGACATCATTTGTCTTTTGAACTACTTTTTTTGGTTAGTTGGTTTGTTTTATTCTGCAGGATTTTTTTCATTCCTAGGGAAATGGTGCTCAGCATTTGTTGCCTTTTTTTTTGTGTTAAATAATGTTACATTTGTAGGTGTGATGGGTCTGTTAGAATTTTTACTGTAGGTAGACCTTTCAATGCACAACATAATAGACTTGTTGATTTTTGCAATCTTTCAGTTTTTAACTTTGTAGTTATTAGGAAATGGAATAAATCACTGCACTGTAAAACTGATGCAAAGGCAATGAGACCTACATAGTTGCAATAAGCATAAGTGAAAGTCAATGGGTAGCATTGTGGTAGTGGAATTATTATATCCAACCAAACAACTCGATACTAGATATTTTCCAGAGTCAAAAAAATGTTTTATTTTTTTATCAAATCAGTGTTTTTAATCCGCTGTAGGTATGGTTCCATGTCCCTGGATCCATCCTAGATTTCTGAATAGTAATGTTTAGTGATGGTCAGAGTAGAATCTCCTCTTCTTGAAACTTCTGGCTTTTTAAATTAAGCATTTCCCAAAAGGTAAGGAAGGAAATTAATCAGTGAACTTTATACTAAAATATCCAACAAACCTCTTCCTCCTTCCTGATACATTCAGAAAGGTCTCGGAGGACATTCTTGCTGCTATAAGGACTAAGTGATTTACCACCTAATGATTTTTGAAGTTAAACATTTTTTCACATTGCAAAGGTCAGCTGTGTGCTTACATCTTGATTCAACTTCCCTTTATACTATTTGTTTTTGAGACCCAGGAATGTGAATTCTTGTGAGGATAAAGAGTCATTATAGCAGAAGTTGGAAAACAATGAGAGAGACCATAAGGGAAAAGCTAGACTCAGAAAGGGGAGAGTGAAAAGGTCCAGAATAAGAACACCAAGTGAAAGAAATTACTGTGAAACACTCAATGCAAGTATTTTGTTGTTGCTGCAAATCAAACTTTATGTATGTCAGAGAGACAAATATTTCATCTCTAAATCCAAACCATACTGAGTATGTTGTAACATAGGCTGCAGGCAACTCTCTTGAGAGACTTTGCACCTAAAGGAGTCCTGCTGGAAATCCTGCTTCCAGCCTTGTACCGTGTCTCTTGCCCAATATATAAGCAGTACAGATGTATGTTGCTTTCATGGGATTCAGTGGGTGGGAAAAACCTTTAGATGTTGCAGACCATGTGTCATATAAACATTTTAATTAATATCAGTTATAAAAAGAATATGGCATTATCTTCACCTTTCAGAGACACTGAATTTTTTAACAGACTTTAGTATTAATGAGAACTCTCAGATTTTTTAAGATGCTAAATTGTATTTTGTATTTTTTTTTAATTTGTAAAAATTGCTGGGTTTAATCACTGTTAGAAATCTATATGCATTTGTCATTGAAATTATTCTGTGTGATTATTTTTATACCAGCTGTGATAATACTACCTTTCAAATATTGTGAAATATTTTGCCTAGATGTGTACATAGTTAAATAGTAATTCTACGTCAGGCAATCAAGAACACTTTGAAACACAACCTTTCTTAAATTCTTGCATATGACACAAACATAATTAGTTTCTCTGTTTTCCTAGGTTTAAAAAAAGTCACGGTGACATCACTTGGATATTACAGTATGCTATTGATATTATACAGTGTTACATCAACACGTCAACAGTGTTACATATTTAGTAAAGATACAACTGAAAAGTCACTGTTGATTTTAGATACACAGCTATTAATATCAGTAATTTGTAGTGTAAGACATTACACTAAAGTGAACAAAAACTTGTAAAAATTGCAGTAAATTTGATTTTTATTTGAAAAATTATGCATGTTAAGTTAAATGGATTTATGGAAAAACATATTTATTTAAAAGAAACTTGGTTTTTTTAATTTTTCTTCTGTTTTAAGCATACTAGTAGTTTCATAAAATCACAAATACCTTGCTTAACTGCGTAACTTGTAAAAGAACAGGGGTATAAAGAAATCTGGACTTTATAAGTAATGGTCCTCTATATGCTGAGTACTAAATATATAGCTAATAACTTAAGTATTGCTATTCTGTGCTATTACTTCAAATTTTATAAAAACTTAAGGGTGAAATTCTGTCCCTTTTGGTGTCAATGGCATTGACTTCAGTGGTGTCATAGTTTTACCCTGAATTTGCACATTATTGTATATTTACTGATTAGGGAAGTATAATAATGATATAAATGCTGGAGTGGGACAGTATTATTGGTCTTTGTTGCAGTAACTCATTTACTCAGCTCACAAATGGTAAAGAAGGAAATGGGGCTAGAGAGAAGTAATAAGATTTCTCTAGTTTTAGTGCTTTTGTTGCTTATATTTTTCCATATTATCTTCTGTTTCATCAAAATCTGGAATAGAAAATCTTGAGTACTTACGAGCTTGTAAGCAGATCTGTTCTCATCAAAAATATTTACCACATTCAGCTAGTGAAGAGTTTCTAGTTTGTGTTTTTCAAATAACTCAAGGCAAATAAGTCCCTGGATGTGAGGCTCAGCCAAGACTCTATTGCTTCTTGGCAAAAAGTGCCAATAATTCTATTATCTAAGTACTTTTTCACAAGAAAGCATGAATTTCTGGTATTTCACATGACAGTGGATTGAGGGAAGACACTGAGATTATTCTTTTAGCCATAAAGAGCAATATTCCATGTAGTCTTATTGCTTACTCTGTATCTCAGAGTGGGTCCCTGTCAGTAAAGCTATACTGAGCATTGCCAAGACTGTTGTGTTCTAGGTCCTGACTGATTTGCTAATCTGTAATATATGTGCCCCATCTACCACACACACACACATGCACAAGCAAAAGTCAAGATCCTTCTGTTGACCTATTTCAAATACCATGACTTTCACGCTAGCCCATTAAATCATTTACAAATTATGTATGCAGACTGGAGCAATAGGTACCATCTGCTCCTGTTTCAGGTACACAGTCTGTCAGACTCTGCAGCTACACCACACTGAAAGGACCCCATGTTAATGCAAATTACAGAAATCCGTGCTCAAAGCGACGGGGCCTTAAGTTGCTAGCATTAAAAGATGTGTTCTTTTTGTGGTGTACTCTGCCATACATTTTGTGTGAATTAACTAAAAGTCTTAAAACACAGGATTTGTAGCTAACCTAATAAATACCTTGTATTTAGTATAAGTAAAGAGATAAAATCTTCTGAAATAATAGTAAGAAAACCATCTTTTTCTCATTTAATATAATTCAGAAGATAATGTTTTGAGAGCATCCCACAAAAAACAGATTTTTTGTGTTTAACAAATGAAACATTGAGTAGTACTTATTTTAGAAAATCACATCTTAACAGAGGAAACAAATCTGTTAAATAGATATGTTAACATTAAACTCATTAAAAAATGTTTTATATTCCAAAGTGCTTAGAAGAAATCAAACAGATGCCATGATCTTGACAATAGATTTAAATACTAAATTACAAAGTGTGTATGAGAAGCAGGTAATAGACCTAGGAAAACACTTAACACTTATGACTGTTTCATATAAATGCACCTGAACATCTGATGAAGAAAAAGAAGAAAAAGCAAAGCTTCTTGCTTGACAGTTTGAATAATGCCAAATGCTAACTTCCGTTGTTAACCTCAGAAAAATACATTGTTGTAGTAAATAGCACTGTTATTTATCTACCGTTTTATCAAGTAGTATAGCTATTAATGGTAGAATAAACATGATGTTTGTGTGATAAAAGTGTTTGCCTATAACTTTATATATATAACGTTATAAATAATTGCGACATAAATAAGTGCTACATCCTGTTCAGTCAAGGAAACCTGACTCTCTTATTTCAGTAGTTGTACACATTATTTTGAATTATGAGTTTATTGGCATGAGTAAGAATTTACTACTGTGCGGAAGGGCTGCATAATCTATGCTTTTATCAGTATAAAGCATCATATGCATGAATAATAGTTTTATATGCTGTGAATAATAGCATACTGTGTATAAAGCACATCATTATTTTATTAAGATGGTTGATAAATGGTAAAGCAACACAATAATTGATCCAGAAAATTGCAGAGTGCCATCATTTCTCTTTGGATATATGAGAAAGTTGCACATACTCAGTACTTCACAGGATATACAAATTTAATCCAGTGTAGAAGTGTAATAGAATTTACTGTAATAATATATACCAACATACAACAAATCACTTTAAACTATTTTTTCTGATATTATGTTATTCAAAACTGATTATCTTCACTTTCTAGCACCCTGTGGAAGCCGGTCAACAGGCTCTGAAGGCACTGTATTATCTCCTAACTACCCCAAGAATTACAGTGTTGGTCACAACTGTGTATACTCTATCACTGTTCCTAAGGAATTTGGTGAGTAGATCCAGTCTCATTCATATGTTTTTGTTGCTTGGATATTTTAAACAATTCTGGATGATTTGTATGATTGCCTTTATATTAAATATATTGTGAAAAAGCTGTTTTAAACTGACATTTCTGTGTATACTTTTTATCATTTTTATAGTGCACTATTTTCTCAAAATGCTTATACTTACCATTATCTTTTGAAATTACTATTCATTTATTTTTGTCTCACTGTGACAGCCAACCTGTAACTTAGAATATTGCTGTGATGCTAGCCAAATATATTAGTGGTACCAGTTAAGGTTTGTTTTCACCTAAGATCATGTGCCAAGGCTATAGAAAGTGTAGCGTAGCTCCAGTAAGTCCACGTAAGCAGGGGAAGCAATGTTGGTCTTAAATGTTTGGTAATATTGTTCTCATAATCCTTGGCTTCTCTGCATCATGAGGCAATGGTATGGTCTGTACTGAGAAATGAAATTAGAGCAGCATGCTTCTTTCTGGTTTTTGTAGATTTTGTAGATCCTCCATCAAAACTTCACTCCCATCCTAACATTTTTTCTGATGACTAGGTGAATCTTTTAAAGATACCTTCCATCCCACAGAAAGACAGGGCTTTTACCACACTGTTCTGTCTCTGGATATATTAACTATTTTATCTCACTTTATTATTAAACAATGCCTATGATGACAGCTGATTGTTGTTCACTTTGACTCCTTGGTAAGCAGTATGCCACATACTGCATATCACATATTTTTTAAATATCCGTGCTTCAGCTTTATGCTTGGATAAGTAGGACTTTATTTTGACCCACTGCTGACGTTTCAGTTCATCAAATAAGAGGTGCCTGGGGATGGGGATGGGTATTTATTAATCTTCCTTCATGTTGGTTCTGCAGACATTTTATCCAAATTAAAGACAATGCTTGAACTACTGTGTATCCATCTGCCATACTCATGATGACTGAACTCCCTTAATATCCAGTTTATTTGTTCTTATGTATAGTGTAGAGGTGCACAGGCTACTACAAATTAAACAGGTTTTTAAAAGCATTGTCTCCTAAGCCATGGGAATCTCTACTTATTCCTCTAGAACATTCAGAAAAAATTAAATACATCTGCACAATTCTTGATTTATTTCTAGCTGTTACAATTACATGCTTTTGATCTAGCTAATTTGTTCTACATAAACTGGAAAGATTATGTCCTCCCATTTCCATCAAATCTGGTACTTAAATGAAAGAGAAACGTTAAAAACATAGCTGGCAGTAGCCATTCAAACATGAGGATGACATGACACATTGATTAGGCAAAAAAAAAGATTTGCATTTTAACTGCTTTTTTTTCAGTGCTACTCCTACAGCAATAGGCCGCAGAATTCCTTGCACCCCAAAGCTCAAATTTTAAAACATTAATCTTTGTTTGAATTATACAGTGGTGTATTTTTTTTTTAAATTATTAATACGGTTATTTTTCCGACCAATGCTTTTTCTCTAACCTATTGTTACTAAAATTATTCCAGTAACAACCATTAAGAAAGTCAAAGTAATTCTGACAATTGATTTAACCTGTTTTCTACACTCAAGAATTATTTGTTTCAGTCTGAAGTTTTAAAGATTTGTGTAATGAATATGTTTTATCCAATAACTTTCATCTCTTATCACAATATATTCAAGTACAGTTGCGGAGAAGGATAGCTGTAAGTTTTTAATGCTGAAATTATTATAGGAAATTATTACCTGTAACTCTATTATTTTGGGTCCTGATAGAAGACATTACATAAGAAAAGAGTCTTCACTTCCAGTGCGTGGTACGGATTGTGTAGGGATCACTCACTGACAAGACGGTCCCCCAAAAATGCTGGCCTTTGTGAATAAAGGCACCAGATTTCATCTTGTATTCACCTGCTAATGTGCGTCATGACATGTAGATTGTCAGAGATTATTCACAACAACAAAGAGTCAAAACAAGATTTTTGGAGAATGAAGGGGTACTCCAGCAAAGCCGCTCACATAAAATAAAGTAATTTTCCTAAAGAAAACAGAAAAAAACTCTTCTTCCATAATCTTCCCTATGGCTCCAACTTTCAATTTGAAATGTAGCATTCAAATATTTGCTGAATGGAACCTCTTGAGGAACTATTTTGGCATCCAATACAGTATATGAGATCTTACAATAAAGCACAGTTGAAAAAAAATAGCTAAAACCGGCTCAATATAGAAAAAACCCACAAACAATGGAATAGCATATTCAGTGTGTAGAAGGGAACTCATTGGCCTGGATTAGTTTTTGATGGAGTGAAAAGAAAAGCTATTTCATGTGCAGCTTTTCAGGTTCTGAAGCCCAAAATTCTGTGGAAAAGTCATTGCAGTGTGGACTTTTTTTCAAGTTTTCATCATTCTGTCATGCAGAATCACAGTTGCAATATTTCATACCATGACAGGTTTAAGCTAGGAGATAAATGATTCACAAAAGCACACAGTATGCCACAGGCAAAATCTTTTGTAAACATGGAAGACTCATCTTCTTTGACACTCTCCCACTGATATTTTAAAATGGTGTAATGATTATTAATTGTTCAACACTGAAATCCAGCGGTAGTTACAATTAAAATGCAGATGTTTAAGATTTTATTTTGTTTTCCTGATGCACATGAATTAATTTGCATGCTTTGCTCTGCATAACGGTGTCATCTATACTTCTATTTAAATTAATATTTTTAACAGTAAAATAAATTTTATATCAACTTGTCTCAGCAAATGGCTTTCCTTTTTGTTAGAGCAAAAAGACAGATTGAGTATACACAGTAAGGTACATAAGTGTGGTTTATAAGCTATGCTATCAGAAAAATAAGTATTGATTCTCAGTGGCCATCAAAAAGTATGAAATTTAAATCTGAGCTCTTTTTTGCTACAAAGAAGGTAAAAAGCATGTATATATTAGGGAAAATGTCTAGTTTCCATGGAGACTGTACATTTGCTTTACACTTACAGCAAGATACAATATTAAAAAAATGACAAGCACTTTATTGATAAGCGTGACATTTTGGGACAAGATTTCTTAGAATTTTGGCAATGACGATAGACCCAGTTTGCATACTATAAACGGGGAAGTTAAAATCCACTGTTCTCTTCAATTCCTGAATAACTGACTTGTATTCACAGACACCTTTCTATCATACAATTATACCATTTTCATCTTTTCCTTGTGTTTTTTCTTGAATTTCTATGTTATGAGATAGCCCTGAATTATCGTAAATAAGCAACAGAGAGAAGAAACAAATAGAGCCAAACAGCAGGGGACTGGGATGATGATGATCATGATTATTATTATTATTATAATATTATTATTATTTAGATCTTTGAAAGAGTAATTTCTTGCAAATACTGGAAGGTACACGTACAACTTTTATTCTGGCAGTGAAGACACACATTGAGCAAGCAATGTTGTCAACGTGTGTTTTCTGTTAGTCAGCTCACTGCATCTAGAATTGTTAGCTTAAAAGCCGTATCACACTAGAGGTATTTCAGTACTGTTTGATTTGATTTCAAACTCAGTTTACATTTGGAAAGAAAAAAAGATAGACAAGGACAGATCATAAGCAGCAGAGTGTCCCAAATGACAACTTCACATGAAGAGGGAATAAGAATCAAATGGTATTTATGATAATACTTAGCTGTGTTAAAGTAAAACATTTGCTTTTAATAACTTGGATCCATTATCACTGCTGTGTACATCTTACTTTCATTTAAGAAATGTGGCAGACATGTATGGATTGACTTTTTTAAATGTGGAGGATTTCACTTTCCATCTTAAATTAAAATGGATGGAAATGTCTGGCTGAATATCTAGCTTTAATATTTTTAACTATGAACTAAGAAATTATTGAATTAAGCAATACTTTGCTGAATTGGAGGTTGAGATGATAGATTATCTGAAATATCAAAATGCTACCATAGGCAGGAATCTTACTCTGTTCCCTACCCTGTTTTCATACAAGCAACCGCTTCAGAATCAGTGGGACTGCGTTGTCCAAACAATGATTACTTGTCAGCAAAATGGAGTGAAACCACAAAGACTGTTCCAAATGCTTGTATGCCCAATTGTATAAAGGCTCAAGACGCTAATGTCAGTTGAAAGGGACAGTGATCCAACTTGTACCATGTATTGTATGAAAAGTAAGTCAGCCCACCTTTCCAAGCAAATAAGTGTGTATACATGTAATTTAACCCTTTGGTGGAATACATTTCCTCTTGTTTTAGTTAGGTACCTAACTATGGAAGTTAGATGTCTGGTCTAAGCCATTTAGATGCTTGCTCTAATCAGCAAAGAGAGATACATATTCCCATGCCATGATTCATCTCATCTAAAACATCTATCTGCAATTTTTGGGAACAGTTAAATTCTTTGTAATGTAAAAGAAACAGCACAGCCTCGTTTTGTCATATTTGTTCTGGCAGCTACCGTGGGTTAAATGAATTAGCGAACATTGCTGCTAGCTTAATCTACATCCATCCAATAGTCACATTGCACACACATAGCTTCATTATTTTATCTTGTGAGTATATAATAAGGCTGGCAATTTCAGGTATGTTTCAGTTAGCAGCCATTTAGGGGCTTGAGCTCAGATGATTCAAATTCAAGCTTTACTTAGTGATTCCTTATCCTCAAATCTTTTAAATCTGACACTGGAGGTGAACAAAATCTGTGTCTTCTTATTAAGTGTATACTAGACAATAACATCCCTGCTTGTTTAAATGTTGTTAGATCACATACTTAAGAAGAATTTCAGGTGATGGACTACATTATGTTAGATATTCTACAGGAACAAGAAGCCATGGCCTATAGCCTGTCTACACAATGAATACATAATGGATTTATGTTGCCATCTGGAAAAAGAAAATGAAAGGCAGGATTAGTTATATGCTGGAAATATTTTTTGTTGTTTTTTGTTAGCAAGTATTACGTATTTTCTTCTCCAGAATATGTAATAAATGACCTTAAAGTGCTACTCAGAATATAAATATTTTCAGAGTTTGGTATAAAATGAATTCTAATGCAAGAATTTAGGTTACATATGCAAACTAGGAAGTTATTTTCCCATTGATGTAAAAATTTCTTTCTTTGAAGAATATTTTGCAAGTTTTGACAAGGTGGTGCCAAAGGTTTTTTATTTTTCATTGTATTCCAAACACAGAGCAATAATACTAACTACTTAATTCAGATATTGCTAGTAACAATATATTGTATATAGAAGACAGCTGGTAGACACTGAATATATTTTTTATCATACTGTTAAGTACACATGAATTACTGTGCTACCTGTTCTCCATAAAAATCTAGAGATTGCAGTCTAAGGTTTTGGGAGAATAGAGGTGAGCATTAGTTGTATAACTGTTAACTTTGGGTTTGCTTTTCTAATTCAAGGCCAAGTTTGTGTCATTCAGATGCTGACTATATAATTTAAAGAAGTACCAGAAGGTCATTTCACATCACTTTCTACTTATCTGTGAATCTCCTAGGTTTATGAGAGGAAGGGCTGGCAGGTTTTACATACGCAAACTCACAGCTGGGGTGTATTTCATTCATTGGTTCAGTGCTTAACATGCTTGCCAAGTGAGCAGATGCCAATAAAAATGTCACCGTAGGGTGACTTTTAAAGGAGATCAAACTATTCAATGTATTTTTGAAATAAAATTTCAAGAGTTTTACTATTTTAGTTGCTTAATATGATTTGAAGTCACTTTTTCAATGTTGCTTTTAGATTTTTTCAATAAAAATGATTAATTTTGGCTCAAACATTAATGATGTTTTTTAATATAATAATGACCAATTTAATACAGACCACTAAATAGCTTAAGCTATTGAATTTAACTATAAATATATGGCAACAGTATAGCTGTCTTTATGATAGCCTAATAACAAAGTGGAATGATGATAAGACCACATCTGTGGTCTTCGAAGAAATTCATGGCTTCACAATAAGTCAGATAATTTGACTGTAACGCCAAGGAATTGATGAAAGATTTCTAAAGGTTTTTTTCTTTTTTTCTGAGCAGTGTGACTCCAGCTGCTCCAAATATGTAATTATCAAACCTTGTTCACAGAAAAGGCTGTTATGAAAATAGCTGAAATTAGTCTGGGTTGCTGATTCCAAATGACAGAGGGCAGACTACGTTAAATTTGTCACTTACATGCTTTCCAATACATATTACTATCCTGAGGAGGAGACTGAGTGGTGGCAGATTGTCTAACAATTCTGCTTTTTTGTTAGGTTCAGTTCTTAGGATGGGATTGAAGTGCTTTAGCAGCACAATACCAAAAGCTTGCATCACCACTGATTAGGTCCTTTTAATGTAAAGTTACATTAATAATGAAGGTTTCCTTTTCATTCTTAATCTCTGTATGAGTGAAAAAACTGTTTTCTCATTCTTCAAGCCTGGCCAACATGGTGTTGATTAGGTGGTGCAAAATGGCTTGCTTCTGACCAGCAGACTTCAGAGATTCAGGAGCATCCTGCCCCCCTGCCAACAAATGTCTGCACTAGAAGGCAGCCTTCCTCATTCCTCCTGTTGAACAAGGCCACAGTCCACCTCAGAATTCACCTAGCTGCATAAGAAGCCAGGAAGAGATCAGATAAGCTCTCCCTGGAGAGCCTCACTCTTCAAGGATTAGCTAGGCTGTGGAAATTTATAGTTCTGCTCTTCATTCCTAGGAGCTACAGGTAACAAAATAATCAAGGGAAAGTGGTTACATCAGTCTTTCCTGATGGAAAAAGGAGCTCTTACAGCTTGTGATTCTTCTAGAAACATTAATTTTGCATATATGATTTCATAAAATCCCAATCAACTGTAAACGCTGTTTCCATGTAGAATAAGATACAGTTTGTCTTATAGGGTACACTTCTCAGATGATAGAAATGAGTGAGTTTTCAAATTCCCTCAGGCTAAAAAAAGTCTAAAACTCTACTCACCTACTCACCTAGTTCTTTAACTAATGGGCTATACAAAAATATGAAAAATGCAAATCACACCAGCCGCAAAAACCAGTCTAGACCTCATCTGAGAAAATGGGCTTCTACTAGGGGGATTGGTAGATTTGGCCTTATAACTCAGGTATTAAGTTCTGGAAATAACTCTTCCTGGCTTCATAAAAGGAATGAATAGTCATCATTACTTAGCTGTTCATAAATATCATTAGCTGAATGTAATGTAATACATTAAGTAATATATGTATTGGATACATATACATATGCACGTACGTTGTCAAAGGGTAAAGCCTCCCTGAAAGCAACGCTCAGCTAATGAGACTTGCCCAGCTCTAACTGATTATATGAGTATTACAAGCACTGGGAAAAAAAAGACAAACACAAACTTTGTTATTGTCATGGGGCGAGACCTACCCAAGAACACTACTCAGATAAAAAACATCTGTACCACCTCTGTCCAGGTCTAACAGATAAAAGTATTCCAGAATGTGCAGAAAAGAAGAAAAATACAGATGAACCTTGTGAAAGGGTTATCCTAAGGTAGAAATGGTATGTATGGCATCAGGATACCAGGCAAGATTCAGACATGTCAAGCATTTGGTGCAAGTATTCTGTTTCCCTGTATGTATGGTACCGATCACAGCTTGACTGGAGGAGCTAGTGTCTTCGCCAGTGTGAGTGTGAAGTTATATATATGTCTGTGGTGGGTTGACCCTGGCTGGGTGCCTGGTGCCCACCAAAGCCGCTCTATCACTCCCCCTCCTTGATTGGACAGG
>JAVKLA010000027.1:36294822-36362695 GCA_034782735.1 Sagittarius serpentarius | reverse complement strand
ACCGATCACAGCTTGACTGGAGGAGCTAGTGTCTTCGCCAGTGTGAGTGTGAAGTTATATATATGTCACAGAACAGAAATCTTAGACTATCACTATCTACTTCTATCCACTACATTATCCACCCTACTTTGTAAATATATTTGGGATTATATGTCATTGAGTAGTGTGGTTCTCTTGTGACTATCACACCCCAAATTCCTCTCTAAAAGTGTACATATTAAATGTAACATTGGATGGACCTCTCTGCTTTTTGCTTTAGTACTTGAGGCCTATGTAGACCTGTCATTTTTAAATATATGGGGTGGTGAACATCCACTTGTACTGTTTAGAAGTTATGATAGTCAGTCAGAAATAGGTTTCTTAAAAAAATGGGGCTTGTGAGGTTTCTTTTCATGATTGAATCACCAAGTCAAACTGTTGTTTCTCCAAGCCATCTGTTCCTCCTACTCTCTTCCTCCTTCTTCCCTTTCCCAGTTTCTACAAAGAAGTGTTTTGGCCATACCTTCTTGTCTATACTTTCAGCTGAAGAGGGCATCCGTCTCTTTTCCCAAGTAACAAGAGATAGGACGAGAGAAAACAGCCTCATCAGGAGGATAGTAAAAATCCTCAAAATATTAAGATATACTATTAAGAATTATTAAAAATTATGAGGCTTCATACTGTGTTGTATAGAGAGGGTAAGTCTTGTAAAAATATGAGTTTGGTGGTTATTTTGTATAAGTATTGTTGACCAACGTGTGGTAATTTACAGGAAACAGTATTTTCAGAAAAAGTTCATGTCTTCATTTTGTATGTCATGTCCAATTAAATATTTAAATTTAAATTAATTTTTAAGATTAAAGAGTTAAAACCTTAAATTAGTTTAATATACTTCTAAAATAAACATGCTTATTTCTATTTACAACCTTATTTATGCTACTGATCCACCTTTCTCTTCTTTTTCATGGAATCATAGAATCCTAGAATCATTTAGGTTGGAAAAGACCTTCAAGGTCATAGAGTCCAACCATTAACCTAGCACTGCCAAGTCCACCACTAAACCATATCCCTAAGCACCACATTTACACGTCTTTTAAATACCTCCAGGGATGGTGACTCCACCACTTCCCTGGGCAGCCTGTTCCAATGCTTGACAACCGTTTTGGTGAAGAAATTTTTCCTAATATCCAATCTAAATCTCCCCTGGCACAACTTGAGGCTGTTTCCTCAACATCCACCGCCTTTCCCTCATCCACTAAGCAGGTCACCTTGTCATAGAAGGAGATCAGGTTAGTCAAGCAGGACCTGCCTTTCATAAAACCATGCTGTCTGGGCCTGATCACCTGGTTGTCCTGTACGTGCCATGTGACGGCGATCAAGATGATCTGCTCCATAACCTTCCCCGGCACTGAGGTCAGACTGACAGGCCTGTAGTTCCCTGGATCCTCCTTCTGGCCTTTCTTGTATATGTCACATTTGCTAACCTCCAGTCAACTGGGACCTCTGCGGTTAGCCAGGACTGCTGTTAAATGATTGAAAGTTCCTCTTGGGTGAGTTTATATCACCCTATTGAAATCAGATCAGTCAGAATTAGTATGTTAACATGGAAGGTGTCTTGTGTTACTGTAGTATGGCTTTTCTTTTTTCTCTTTCATTTTTTGTTTTGGGGGAATGGTCCTGTCTCACTTGGCAAAGCTCTTTCTGAAAGATAGTCTCACAGTTGTGAAGTTTTCAGGTACTTTTGGGTTTGGGCTTATTTATTAATTTAGTTATTGCTAAAATACAAATATTCTTAGCATTTCAAAAGAGTCCCAGTCCGTACTTTAACACAATGATATTTCAATTTTCTTGTAATTTTAATGGCTGTGCTTAAAGTTTTCCATAACATCTGTCACTACATCATGAATATCCTGCACGTATGCATCACTAAGTTTATTAGATGGTCTGGATGCTTCCATTTGGACTTTTGGAAGCTCAAAATGCTCCTTTTTTTAGCTTTTGGGTTTTTCTGTTTTTTTCGGGGGGGTGGGGCTGTATAACTGAAAGCTTTAGTGTAGTTGCAACGTAATGTTGTGTCATAGTATCAGTGAGATTTTCCATCTGATTTCTCTGGTGGTTTCATTTCCTGTCATACTGTCCAAAACCAGATCTGGGAAGTCTTAGTTCATGCTAAGATTTCGCATCTTTATGTTGTATCCAAGGAGAATAAATTTTCTTTTCATCTCATGGGTCAAGGAGGTGTCTAAATTTTAGCATTTAAGGATTTTGATGGTAGTTTAAAAGATCAGACTCTGAACTGAACTGAAATAGGAAGTGCACTAGAAAATATAGACCAAAGGAGTGGTGTGATGGTAATACTGAACCTCAAAAATGTAAGTCTCCTAGTTTTGTTCACAGGTGAAACTTTTAGTATTGTAAATTCAAATAATTTTTATATGGGCTGAAATGTGTGCTAAAATCCTCATCTGAAAGCAAAGACAGGGTATTCTAATATGTTGACTGTAGATGAAGACAATTTCCACTAATCACTCAGGGTCATGAAGCAGTTTCACTCATACCATCTTGATAAATGCAGAGCAACTAACATGAATTAAAAGAGAGTAATGAATTTCTACAACTTTATAATATTATTACAATTAAATATTTATTAATTAAAATAATGAACATATGGTAATTTCAGTAAGAAAATAAAAAATTCAATAATAACATTCCCATCATATTTAAGATGCATTCTCTATCACTTCTGTGTTGATGTTCTAAAAATAAAATGACAAATTTATAGTTATGCAAGATTTGCTTTCTCCACAAACAAAGAAGTTTCTCGTTTAGCTCTTGAAATATTTCACTTTGAAACATTCCCTAAGTTTTGAGTTCACATTTTAGTTATAGATTCAGCCAGACTGGCAACACATCTGTTGCCAGACTGGAAAATCTGATAAATGGTTATGTCTACTTTAGGGATCGTATTGATGAAGTCCTGTTTCTCCTATTTACAGTCATTGAATGGCTGGAATATATTCATTTTTTTCATTCACAGGTTTTCTTTATATACCTTTTGATAATTGATGTGAAGGAATTTTTCAGTGTTTCCTAATTTTATTTTCTTATTTCTCCCTGGGAGTTGTTTTGGTTTTGCCTCCTAATGAAAAGAAAAAATAATTATTCAAGTATTAATTTCATCCACATGATTCAGTAAGCTGAAGTGATAATTTGTTTCAGATGAATGAACTAATGAATCGTCTGATCTAAACAATAACATTTACTACTAGGATAATAAAAGATAATTATTATACACAGAAAGCTGTTGTACTTTTAATTAGCAGCTCAAAATTAGCTGAGAGGTGACTGAAAAACCAAACAACTTTTTCAAAGTGACTTTTCCATTAAATCTAGAACCCTTATTACTTAATTAATAAGATGGCTTGAATTAAACCTGGTATCTTAACAAGATTGTTTTCTTAATTGTGCCTCAAATATGGATTATTACTATTACTATTACTACTGTTATTATTACTATTATACTATTATTACTACTATTATTATTCCAGACTTAAAATTGTTTATTCTTTCTGTGTATTACTGAAGAGGTTAGTGTCTCTGTGGTGCCTACGTAAGTATTAGAGAGAAACTTAATCACAAGTTTATTAAGGGGAGACCAGCCTTCAAATTTAGGCACCTTGTTTACATACCTCATTAGCCAGTTTCATGTTACCTTGCTATATTTTTTTTGTTACAATTTTCTTACATTGAAAAATCAGTTCTTGCCAGAACTATAGTGAAGAGGTATGTAGAGTGCAACTAAGTTGAAATTCATGTTGTTTGTGTCTTTGGAGATAATAGTTTTATGAGTAGTTTTGTGATTACAGTCCCAAGAACCATCAATAAAAATAGTTTTTCTTGATCTGTCATCTCTAGGGATATTCCTTCTGTTATATCTAGGCCACTGTTAAAATCTACAGGAAAACAACGAAAAGTTGCAGGCATGGTTTTTTTCTTCTTCAGTTCAGATACTGTAATGTAAAAATAAGCAATAAACAAAATTCAGATGTTTTACCAGCATACTCCTCTTTCTTTCAATAAAAACTTGCTTGGACGGTCAGATGCTATAAAAGTGTGATTCAGATTTGTTTTCTAAAAGCAAGTAAGCAATTGTATAAGAAAGCAATGAAGCAAGACTAGAAAATGCTGCCCGTGCTCAAGATTAGCAATTCATTAGCTTCACATTTCCAAGACGTAGACACAGTTCATAACACTTCTGTAGTAGCAGGGCAATTGCCTCCTACACTGTGCTGCTTCTAACTTCTTCCACTCATTTTTGTTCATAAAATGAACAAAAGAAGTGACCACAGAGCATACAATGTACACATCCATATTATAACTCAAAACCCAGAATCCTCAAGGTGATCTGAGATTGTTAAGAAATGGAGTAATAAAGTAGAAGTGGCAATACAATGAGAAGAACTTGTTGTTAATACCTGGGTACTAAGAAAAGAAACATTCCCCTTCCCTTCGTTATCTTCAATAATTGACTGACATCTGCTTATTCTTGTTGCCTTATTTTTCATTGCCAATGTTCTTAATAATTACTTAGAAATATGAATATGTATTTTATCCTAAATTAAAGCAAGAAGTCAGAAAGTGTCTCTAATACTTGAAATAATAAATTAAATTTACAGGTTAGTGCCTAAATTAAATACTTAAATTAAATAAGCATATTCTGGCAGGCCTGTATAGGGTAAGCGTTTTCCGGTGATTTCTGTGGCTGAGTACTTAAATTAAAATTCCTCCCATCTAAGCTTAATAACTTTATGCCATTTTTCTTTTAATTTCTCAGTAAAGTATTTTTAAAACCACTGTACAAAGATAGACAACTCCTTCAATTTAAGGCTGGCTCAGTTACCTAATATTAATAGGACCCTAATTTAGAGATATTGATTAAGTGTCTAAAAATATGCATACCAGCTTCAGTGAGCCTTAAAAGGCATTTGATCACTGAATTTCTTGTTAGCACTATTTTTTTTACCAATTATAATAATAAATAGGAAAATATATTTTCCAATTAAGAATACTTTAAAAAAGCTATTTTAGATTAACCTATCTGTTTTTTTTTTTTTTTCCAGTTTTCTATTGACTAGTGATGTAATTAGACTGTTGGGAATTAGAGTTGGGTGATCACAATATGGGTTGTAATCATATAAATGATCATATGAATATAAATGCTTCAAGTTTTAGAAAACAAATTTGTGTGGGAGGATGACCTCATTGGGAAAAAGGATATATTCAACTTCTGCACCTTCTTTAGTAAAGCTTTTAATGATTTTCTATCTGTCCTTAATGTATGAAAGAAGATAATGTAATTTTATTATGTAACTTTTTTCTTATCATCAGTATTTTTCTTTTTCTTGGTTTCTGCAGTTATGATT
Organism: Sagittarius serpentarius; assembly: GCA_034782735.1. Taxonomy (NCBI): domain Eukaryota; kingdom Metazoa; phylum Chordata; class Aves; order Accipitriformes; family Sagittariidae; genus Sagittarius; species Sagittarius serpentarius. The sequence continues at coordinate 36,357,293 of JAVKLA010000027.1, read as the reverse complement.
AGTATTTTATAGTGTCCTCCATCTAATTAGAAATTAAACTGAATTAAGAGGAAGATAATTAAAAATTTTCCCATGCTTAAATATGGCTTCTAATATAAAAAACTAGATAGAACTCTGTATGGGTTTGATTTTTAAATTTAACAATAACTGGTTCATAATTTATTTTCTAGTTATTTTGTAGCCAATCCAAAGATGATTGTATTAAAAAAACAAACAAAAAGAAAAAAAAAGAAAACAAAACAGACTACATAATTAAAATGAGGGCTTGTTCTAGACTAATCTCGTTAAATCCATTTATCTCTTTTCTTTTCAAAATAAGGCCATCTAAGGATTAGACTAATGTTTCCTGGACCCTATTCAAAGTAGTAAATTTTACACTCAGTGCATCTGTAATCCAAGTTTACTTTGTTCCCCCAGAATGTAACTCACCAGAAACAAATAAGAAATCTTCCTGATAAAGAAGGCCAAGAAACTGAGTCTACCACACTTTTCCTCAACCATGTTATTCGGAATTCCTCATAGCTCTTTAAAAATAAATACCAGAAATAAATACAACAATATTAACAAAAAATCTTTACAGCATTAATGTTAGCAAGTATAATCTTTATTAAGAAATATTTTTGTTAAAAGACACTACTTATGTGACATAGTTAGGTTCATTGGTGGTAACTGTTTAGGTAATGGCCAAGTTAGAGAATGGCTTTCTTTTGCCGTATATCAGGTGGAAGCAGTCCTAATCTAAATGAAGAAATGCCTCATTTGGTGCAGTGGTTACTGTTTATGGGGATGGTTGAAGACTCTTCAGCAGCATTGGTAAATCCATACTAGTATTTTTTTTGTATGTGGTTGCCCCATTTCCATCAGTAATTCTGAGTCTGTAACTGCATTTGTGTTTGTAAATAGTCACATAGTCATAGAATCATAGAATCATGGAATGGTTTGGGTTGGAAGGGATCTTTCAAGTTTATTTAGTCCACCAACCCTGCCAAGGGCAGGGACATCTTTCACTAGATCAGGTTGCTCAAAGCCCTGTTCAAACTGGCCTTGAACACTCCCAGGGATGGGGCATCTACAGCCTCTCTGGGCAACCTGTTCCAGTGTCTCATCACCCTCCTTGTAAAAAAATGTCTTCTTTATATTTGATCTAAATCTACCCTCTTTTTGTTTAAAATTGTTGTCCACATAAATGATTTATACAAAGAAAACATAAAAAAACATTAAAAAAATGGAAAAAAAGTATTTTGAAAAATTGATTTTGCTTTCTGCTGTGTCAACAACAGAACATCTGAAGTACAGCAAAAAGCAGATCCAGAGTTAACAAGTATTTGAAACATTTTCTCCACTTCAGGGGAACTATGTAGCTATAGCTGGGAATCTAGTCTTAAGATTCAGTTTTAAAACCCAAGGTAGTCAAAAGAAGTATCTCAGAGAAGAATCCATCTCTGGGATATACTGATCTATTTTGTTCCATGAATGGGTTATCAAATAAGAAACAATAGAATTGGTGATAAAAGCATACAGCTTCAGAGGCAGAAATCGTATTGCTTAAATGAGTTCACACTGTTCAATAAGGTACATCATGCAACACAGTACAAGATGAGAGGATGTGTCAGCAACTATCTTCTTCAACTGAAGTTCCATTAAATCTAGCTGTAAATAGCTTAAAGTCACACCCTGCAATGTGAATATATGCCCAAGGGTTGAATAAATTAACAAAATATCTTTTTCTAGGAAGAAAGGTCAAACATAGTTACACAGATAATAAATCAGGCAGAGCCCAGACTATTGTCTTGAAAACCGTTTTTTAAAAGTGAATAGCAGAGTATTCCTGGTCCTCTTAAGACAAAAAATTTCCTTAGCAAGAAGGAAACACCTCTGCTGTGAGGTCCTTGACTGTGTGTCTCTCTTTAGTGGGATTGTGTCCATTACAGCTAATCAGAGGATGTGAGAATTTAAACTAAATCACTTCCTTTTTCTTGTTTTACCTTTTTTTTAAGTCTATACTTATTTTCAAATGAGAGGAATAATGGAGAGAAGGAACCAGAATTCATTCTGTAAAAATAATTTTTAAAAAACAGCAAGGGAGAATAAATATTTAAATGTATATATTAGTTGGGCATAGCACTTTACCTCTCTATATCTCTGTTTATCCATCTGTAAGACAGAATAATAACATTAACCTCAAAGAAATCCTATGAAAATTAATCAGAGTAACACTTAAACAGTTCAGTACAAAAAGGTACTGTGTAAACCTGAAGTGAAAAACAAATCCTGTTTTGTGTTATACCAAGAAGACGCATGAAACCCAGCAGTAAGCAATGCAGTTTTTTATAGTTTCACATATTCCTTTTGAAGTCCTACCATTTTCTTGTCACTGACGTACCATTGAGTTGTTACCCATGGTGTATCACAATGTGATACAGGGTTTGCAGGCTAATAAAACTTAATATTTCAATAACAAAAAGTATATGGAGATAGATGGTAGGTATACTTTTCTATTATTTGGTAAAATTTAGTGCAATTTACTAAGTTAGAAATTTTTTTTTCTCTTTAATATCGTATAGTTACTTTGAGTAATAAAAAATGGTATTAATGATGCTTTTCGAAATTTATTACCTACTGTATTTAGATTGCTCACTGATGGACTTTCAGAGAAGTGAACACATACTTTTTTCTCCCTTGCTGTTCCCCTCAGAGTAGATTTGAAGCTAGAAGTTTAAATGGGAAGCTGTAAGAACTAAGGGACAAAAGCTGAAAACTAGCTTCTAAACAATAGTGATATTTTCCTTGGGACACAGGAAGGAAACAGTTAATTTAAAATGAGCAGCTAGGAACAGTTTTTATTTCTTTATTAAGTTTCACAGTTCAAATAAACTGTCAACTAATAGTTGTAAAAGGTGTATAACCACCTGATCTTACAGCAGTGAAGGTTAATTTCTTGCTGAGACAAAAATGGTTGAAAGAGATTCAGCCTTCTGGTTGAGAAAACAGTTCAAAGTGTAATTATGTGTGTTCTGTGTAATATATTTTAATGTATTCGATCACGTCTCCATTTTTAATGTTTGTAAATTGCAAGTTACTAAGATCAAAGCCTTCTGGATTTTTTTAATACCATTTGAGAAAATTAAGACTGTCAATAGTGTAGTCAAATATGGAACGATGTTATGCTACCTGCAACATATGTGATTGTAATGTGCATATATAACAAGTTAATATAAAGTGGAGTATAAACAACTTTGATGCTGTTCTTTTTGGTTGAGTGCATACTCCTTTCTATTTAAAGAAGATAATTTCCTATGCTATGTATAATAGAATTGAAATCATTTCAGATTTTGAAACTTGGTACCTTTATAAAATAAGATTTCTTAAAAAAATATGCTTATACTTACCTACATTAGAAATCACTGTAAGTAGTATCACAGCTGAAGTCTGAGGATATTAGTATTCGTATTGAAATCATGAAGACTGCAGACTTAGTCAGGTGCATACTGATTAAAATTTAGACCTAAATAAATCAGGAATACACAGAGAGGAAAAAAAAAAAAGTACTGGACAATGGAATAATTTACCTAAATACGTGCTGGAGTTCCATCACTTAAAGTATTTAAATCAAGACTTTCCAGTCTTAATAACTACAAATTCTGAAGCCATAGACCTGGACCATAAGAATCATCATCATACCAGGTCAGACAGCAAGGGTCTGCCCAACAGTGTCCTTTTAGCAGCGATAAATACGGCAATCCAGGTAAAATACAAACTTAGGACAGTGCTTACTGGCGGTTCTCAGAAGTACTTTCTCAGTCTCCATTAATCTGTGACTGAAGGAGCTGTTGATCTATGCGTAGTACTTTTGGTTTTAGTAGCTCCTCATGAATTCTTCTTCCATTAATTTACAAACCTGTTTTTTTAGCGCATTTAGGTTTAGCATTTATGACATCCTGTAGCAAGCATTTCCACTCCTTAAGCGTGTATTGTGTAAAAAACATTCACAGTTTTAAATGTGCTATTGTCTTTTTTCACTTTATGCCCTCCAATTCTTATACTTGAAAGGACAGTAAAAATAATTCCCTGTTCAATTTCTCCATACATCTCATGATTTTATAGATTCCTATCATATTTGACCCTTAATAATCTCCTTTTCCGAAGGAAGAATTCAAATCTATTCATGACGCAAAAGAGACCATTACATAATTGCTATTATCCTGCTCGTCGTTCTCTCTATATTTTCTAATTTCACTCGTTTTTTGCAGAGGGCAGACGAAAATGTCTATCCCTCCTTCCTGTTTTTTTGCATGTGTGTTATAATTGCTTGTTGTTCTCTGCTCTTTTCTTGATAACTGTTAATATTTTATTGCTTTTCTGTCACTACTGAGCACTGAACTGACATTTCACAGGAATTACCTGTTACAACCTCAAGATCTCAGTACTAGGGTGATTAATAGCTAATTCAAAGCCCATCATTGTGAATATAAAGTAGGTTTATTTTTTCCTCATGTGCAGTACTTTACAATAAATTTCATATAATATTTTATCACTGATCATTCATTACCATAATGTCTTTCTGTAACTTTTCAGTTGGCTCTTGCTTTTACTTCTTTGATAACTTAGTGCCAACATATTTTGTAACTGTTACTTGCGTTTTTTTAAAATAATTTAAAAATATGTTGAAAATCACAATTCCTGACACACAACCCCGCACAGCTCTGTGCATGAAGAAAACTATTTATGCCTACAGTTATTTTCCTATATTTCCTAAACCATGTAAATCTTTTTATTTTAAACTTCATTTGCTGAAATATTTTGTTGACTGCTTTTTGCAAATTGTGAAATGAGATTCTTTTTATAGTTAACATATGCATCATTTCCTTAAGATAAAAAAATCTAACTTGTGTCCTAAATGATTGCACAGAAATGTTGTGTAATGTAACTAACTCCATGGAAACAGGGGATAAAAGCTTTCTAACTGATAACGTATCATACTGATTTTGGCCAGTACAGTTGTAAAGTTAAACCCATGGTAGATAAGGACCTGACTGAGTCATCTTGCAGGATCACTTTGTATGGGTAGCAATAATTTATCCAGTGTCATAGACGTTTAAGCTCTCAAGCTTTGCCTAATGGCTTGGTAAAAAAAACTTGGAAAACACAGCATGTGCAAAGTAGATATGAAACACAATTCTTTCATTATTCTGGTTTTAGTTAGGATTATAGCATTAATCAATAATGGATCTGGGAGGCATTATCATAGATTTAAGATGTGTTGTGTTAGATACCAGAAAAATACCTAATCAAAAACTGTTACTAGTGATGAAAGGTCTACCTTAATTGTTAAGAAAGACTATATGTAGGACTGAAGTAATATAGGAAAATGTCTGCCCACCTAATGATAAAAGTGGATATTTTGAAACTACTGTGTACTTTTACATCAAACAGTATAATGCCTAACTTATCAGAAGGCTTTTCCGTGCAACTTTTCTTCACATTAAATAAGTTCTGAATTTCTTATTCTCACTCTAGTTAGTGGTCTGGGTATGTTCACTTGCTCTTAGTCCATTAAGTAAAATACGGTTATTGATTATAGCCATCTATATCTACTTTTTGACAAAGTGTTCTGCTTGCACTGTATTCTCATTTCAACCTCCTTTCCCTGGTATAGAAATACCATTGGCAATATCTGAGAGAAAAGGGTATATTTTTCACTCAAAACTTTGAGACTGACATTCTTCCAAAAAATAAAATAAGAAAAACAGAGTAAGTGTTAGGCAAGTGTCACAGTAATAGAGGCCTTTTTCTTTTTAAATGTGGTGTTATGATCTAAATGGAAAAAAAGATAAGCCATGAAGAATTCAAAACCTTGCCAGCATGACACAGTTACTAGAAAAAATATCTTCATCATATACATAATAGCGTTGCTTTTTTTCTGTTCAGTGTATATGCTTGTATCTTGGTTTGTCGTTTCTTTTAATTCTGTATATCTGTTTTTCTGCTGTTCTTTTCACTAGCTTTCACAAGTGCCTTGTTTTCCCTCTTTTGGCCATACTACCATTCTCTCTGTTTTTCTAAGTGTTCTTGTACCCTTATTTTATAGGAACTAAATGAAAGAACATGCGTTTTGACGTTGAACAGTCCAATCTGTGATGTTTGTTGTTTTTGATATTGAGCAAATCACTTACCATTTCTGATTCAGCATAAATACAGTCAGTTTTCTGACTGGAAGTATAGTCAATGTTCTCCATACTAAACAGAATACCGAAATGGATAATATTTGTGAAGTGTGTTTTCATTAACTGTTACTATTTTACACATTGTGTGCTGTAAGATTGGATAAAATTATATCCAACAACTTGTCCTTAAAACAGCAGCTGAATGTGATCTGTATGTTGTAAGAACACACATCAACAGAACAATCAGACACAACTAAGCAAGCATTAGTAAAGCATTTGTAAAGTTCTTTGCTGGCTAGAAGCACCTCTGCTTCATGCCATTTAATGCACTAGAAAATTGTAGCACCAGTAGCTTGTCATAGCTTAATGCTTCTTGTCTTGCTGATATGTTGATTTATTTTGTATTGAATACTTACTGTTCATTATAATTTTTGAATCTCATTAACTGAAGGAAAACCTAGTGTAAATTATTAGTATTTGAATGGGTTATTGATTTTGTACATGTTAAAGTAAATTTTGGAGGAGACCTGTTCTTCCACCTCCAAAAGTAATTACATATAAACGCACAAGAGAAAATACGGCATAATAGTATCATTAAAGGCAAATTCTCTGTCACCATACAATTGAATACTTTGATGTTGGTGTTGAATGAAAAAGCAACATACCTCTTCTAGAACTCTGCCCTTGTCTTTTTCACAACATATGTCCTTATTTCCTTCTTTAAAAAAAAGAACAAAACAGTATATTCTGGAGGAAACTAATATTTTCTATTGCTGGACATATGACATGTTATAACATGTCAGCTTGTGCATAGGTAAAACCACATTTATTTAACGCAATTTTATTTATTTTTTTATTTAGTGGGATATAATTTCCAGTCTTCAGTTTATAGTCAAGTTTTTAAAAGACTGCTTTGTAAGACAAGAAAAATAAATTGTGTCTGTAAGGTCAAAACATTACAGATGAAGTTCATCTTAGCTTTCTTCAGCCATCTAAAAATTGAATATCTAGTTTACACTAGTTGTCCAGGTTCCAACTTCAGTTAATGGAGAAAGATAGGCCCCTCCAGAGCATGATTCATTCCACTTCAAAAAAAATTTCAAGAAATAAGCCCCCCCAAACTACCTAACTTTTAGGTAGCTTAGGCAAAATGAGATATATTCAACGTTTTAGTTATACAATCAATCTTAAGAGCTTTAAAGGCAGTCAAAATGATAAGATACGATTTTTGTCTGTAGGGGTAAATAAACCAATGTTACTTGTTTAAACAAATAATAATAGATGCTTGAATTTTAGTTTAGTCGAATTGAAACAAACCAATATAGAGAAAAGAAGGTGTTATGGTGCCGTATTTCTTTCAGGGTTCTGTATTACATAGCAGATGCAACATGCTAGTATTATTTATTATTATTGCAAATAGTGTATACTACAATTAATCTAATTAATCTAGTCTAATCTGATCTGATTTGATCTAATCTAGGATAAATAGTAATTTTAAAAAATGTACTGTTTTGTCTTTTTTCCCTCAACTGTTGTGCTGTTGGAGACCCAGAAGGGGTTTCACATGTATGCATATAGGGAGTCAGGCCAGGAGAGAGGGATGTGCGCTGCCGAAAGGGAGAAGTAGAAAGGTCTGAAGGTTTGAAGCTGGAGGAGGATGATAATTTATGTCATGTAATCAACTTTGTTGATTTTAGGAGCAAGCAAGAAATGTGTTAATTAGGAGAGTTCACTCCTGTTCCAGCTCCAGGAAAAGGCCTGAGTCTCGCTTTTCTCCCATTTTTTATGGAATTATGCCCATTTGTGGGGAAATACGCATGTAGCTTTTTCTGTGCAATTTCACTTGACTTCCTCATTCTGAGCTTCTAGCATTTCTAACTGCCCCATCTCCTGTCCCCAAACACATTCTGACTGTCTTCATACATTCAGATACACAGTTTATTTCCTCAAACATGAGAAGATGTAGCACTTCCGATCTCCTTCTTCCTCTCCTAGTCTGGGAATGGAGGAATATATTAACAAGAAAGGGGACAGGCCAGCATGTTTTCAGTCAACACTTTCTTTACAGAAGAAAAACAAAGGTAGAACAGCAGAGTATGGCTTACAGCTCAGACCTAGATCTGTGCACTCTTGCTTTTTGTGTCTCTGAGATGACAGAACAGAAAAGGTATTTTTTTTGCCTTCAGTCTGGGGAGGAAAACAGCACCTGAGAGCTTTAAGAAACAGAACTCTTTCTGCCCTTCCTTACTTGTTCCTTGTTTGTAGAAAGAATCCTTTATTCATTCTTTTTCTCCCTAATTTTCTGGATGTCCTGCCAGGAAATGGAGGACTCCACCTGAGAGAACAAAAGTTGAGACAACCAGTGGAACACCGATAGTTCACGATGGAAGGTAGATAGTTCAGTAAAGGCTTTTTCCACAGACTAAGAGATTAAGAACTAGACAGTGCTGTGGGTCACATACGTTGTGAGGAACTAATGTAAGTTCACATTACTTTGCCCTATTTTCCTGGTTTCAGCTGGGATAGAGTTAATTGTCTTCCTAGTAGCTGGTACAGCGCTGTGTTTTGGGTTTAGTATGAGAAGAATGCTGATAACACCCTGATGTTTTCAGTTGTTGCTAAGTCGTGTTTAGACTCAGTCAAGGACTTTTCCAGCTTCTCCTGCCCAGCCAGCAAGAAGGCTGGACGGGCACAAGAAAGGTGGGAGGGGACACAGCCAGGAGAACTGACCCAAATTGGCCAAAGGGGTATTCCCGCTTGGTGGGTGGGGGAGGAGCGCGGCTCGGGCATCGGTTGGTGAGTGGTGAGCCATGGCATTGTGCATCACTTGTTTTGTGTATTCCAATCCTTTTAATATTGTTGTCACTTTGTTGTTGTTAGTGTCATTGCTAGATTGTAGCTTTCTGTTCTATTAAACTGCTCTTATCTCAAACCACAAACTTTGTTTATTTTCTGATTCTGTCCCCCGTCCCACGGGGTTGGTGGGAAGTGAGTGAGCAGCTGCATGTTGCTTAATTGCTGGCTGGGGTTAAACCACGACACCTATCCAAGTACAGTGGCACACCTATGTGTGGTTTGGAAAATCTCCACGACTTCTATATTATATTATATTGATATTAAATGTAACCTTTTTCAAGTATATTTAATTTGCTAATAGCAGTAAATTTGTGCTATACATATGATGATACTGAAATACAATTCTGTTATATTTGAGGGCTTCTGTAGATTTGTGTTGTATAGTTATATCTTTATACATTGGGAAACTTGTGTAAGGGCAATCTATAGTTTCAGTAGCTATAGAAAATACATATAATTATATATTTGTGTATTATCTATATATAGATGTGTTGCATTTACCTTTTGACAGCTTTAGGTTCTTTTAATTTTCAGTTATTTAATGTTTTCTCTTTATTTTTATATCTGAGTACTTTTTGTAACATTATTTTATCAACTCCATTCAGTTTCATTTGCTCAGTCACTGTTGTTAGTGATTATTTGGTGCAGATAAGCAGTTCTCTACCCTTACTCATGTCAGTAAGAATACCTCTTCTAGTGATTTACACATAAATCCATCACTAGCCTTATTTTGACGTCTAGTCTGCAGTGTACCCAAGAGGCTTATACTGTTAGAATTAATTTTTACTGTTTCCAAGCTCAGGAACACTAGACAGCTGTTTTATTCTGGTATTTGCTTTGAAATTAATTGAGATTTACCCAACAGGATACTACTAGTAGGGGCTGTACTTTGTATTCACAAACAATTAATATTTTTCCTGTTACAGCATATGCTAAACGTGTCAACCATTACAGAGAAATCTAATAGATACCACTAAAGATTACTGCTACAGACACAGAGTAGACTGTATTAACAATAACTGGCAGACAAGCAGACGTATGGAAATACAAGAAGAGAAACATTTAAAAAATGATGCCTCTGCTACTATTTTCATTTTAAAACTAAATAATGATAGTAACACTGCTAAGTCAGAGATACTCAGTTATTGTTATGTAAAACTGAAGTATTCCACTGAACAGTACAAGATCAGATCTTCCAATTTGTTTATGTGAACTGGTCAAAATTTATTTAAGTTTCCTTACTGCAAGCAATGTTCCTACATGCTTGAATTCTGTAAGATCATCTTTTTAGGATGTCATCTTTCAGTCTTTCCCTTCAAAAACCTTCTTGGTGATTACTGACCAATTTCTCTTTGAAGAGCCCAACATACATTCAAGTTATCTTGCAGTTTTACTGTACATTTTTCTCAGGCAGAAGGGTGTGAATATCAGTTTATTTGGTGTCTACATGAGTATAATTTAATTTAAAAATATTGAGTCAGTCCATCATTGCAGTATATTGCTAGTACGTCCTAAATACAAAGGCAAACTTCATACATTTTCTCTTATCTGCTGTTTGTTATGAAGCTAAATACTTAAATCAAAGAGATTGCTCACAGAGGAAGACTATATTTCAGCAGGAGGAAGCAAATACACGTTGTCACAGTAGGTAGCCTCTGACTTTTTCAACAGATAGTAAAAGTCATTTTTCTCCTTTCATCATAAGTTAAGATAGCTATAGGTCATAGTAAATCTTTCTGCCTTTAGCATCTGTGAGTTTATTAAACATGCTTTCTATGATTAAACTATTTCATGTAAAACTCTTCACTTGCAGTACATGAACGTTAAGCTACATCCTATGAAGAAATAACAGACTTTAACTTTTAAATCCTCCTAGATGCAGATATTCTGCTGTTCATTCATGCATTTTATTTTTTTTTGAGGCTACTCCATGGCTAGTTCTAGGTGTCTTGAAGGTGACATCCAAAGGAAATGTTAGAAGAACTGAAAAATGTAAATGTCCTGTTTCTCACAAAAAAAGGAAATCTCTTTCCTCCCCTCCTCTTCCTAAAAAAAAAGATTTTCTCAAACTCCTGCAATGAAAGCTAGAGTGATTGTCGTCGTACGAGTGTAGTCAGATCTTAATGCAGTTGTCTGATTTTGTGGAGAATTCCTGTCTTAGGAGAATGGGCATATGAGTTTCTCCTATCTGATGATCGTTTGATTGATGACCATAATCTGATCATCTGTAAAGCCTTGCTGAATCTTTCTCATTGAAAGAGAATCTCACACAATAGTTTCCTGCTTTCTGCTTCTTGTAGTTATGCCTGAATCCTGCTTATTTAAAGCATGGATGGCTTTTCTCCGGTGTTGTTTATCATTTAGCGGACTGGCCATGATCCACCACTTGGCACAGTGAATGGGGTCTCCAGACGTGGGAATTAAGATGCATGAGAAGTTTGCATTTATTGTTTCTTAGTGTGTACTTGTTATCTTTAATCACTATAGAGACCATTTCTCTAGTGAGAGATTTCTCCTTCCTTGTCTTTTAAAGAAGGCTGTAACTTCTGAACAATGTTGCTTTCTTTTTCTTTTTTTTTCTTTTTTTTTCTCAAAAAAAATTAAATATGGTATTAGAATTCCTTTATAAGACCTGACAGGAAAAACATCACAGCTAAATCATAAGCAAAGAGAGGATGTCCTCAGTGGAGCTGCGCAAAACTCTCTTTTGGAAAGATTATTTAGTCTCATCACAGAAATTCCATTTGAAACTATGAGAAGTTAGCTTCTGCAGAGTAACTTCAAATTCTGAGGAAGTCCTCTAGCTCTGTAGTAAGACCTGTTTGTATACCACAACCGTTAGACATCTGAACACCTTTATTTTTCATTCACAATCAGAAGAAACCTATTTTAAACACAGTAGAAAAGATTTATCTCAAGCACAATTTAAAATTAAAATTCATAATGAGTGGATTGCTTTATCTGGGTTTTAATTTGTTGGGGTTTTTTTTTCAGTTCTTCCAAACTAATTTTGTACAAAAGAAATGGTGATGTCACTGTAGAAAATAATAACTATAGGCCATGTGTATCTTTCCCAGACTGAAACAGATTTTTTTACTCCTGTTCTGAAATAGTTCCTGATTGGAAACATATATGTATGTTAAGAATTGCAGAGGTAATTTGGGCCCTATTTAATTTATAGGGTTGATTTTCCTTTTCCTTTGCCAGTGGTGGTTACCAAGATCTATCATTGTAAGTGCTGATTCAGTCTTGAAGCAAACATCTGAGCCTCATCAGGAGGGCTTGTATGAAATGCACATTTCAGTTTATGTGATAACAATGCTTAAGCCATGGTAGTCCCTTTGGTAGTATCTTAAAAGCAAGTGAATCACATCATTAATGGACTTGATTTTACACTAGAGCTTTCTGAGTTCAGTAAATCATTAGGCACACAAAATATCCCACGGATGTGAATGGAAAACCTAGGGTGAGGAAAGATAGCTCGTCTTATTCCACTGATACCTATGTAAGTTATTCAGAGTGTTTCTTTAGCTCTGGTACCTGGCATAAGCATATATTTTACCCACGTAGATATAAGTTGATCAGTACTGTGTTAATGGCAATTATATGCTATCTGTAAAGGTCTGACTTTTGAGTTGGGTTTAATTCTTTACTGGGACAGAAGTGACAGCAATTCAGAGATCTGTTTTGAAGAATCTGATGGTACATGGCCCTGGAGAAATGGGAAATTCAGGACATCCAGTTAGTTTTCAGGGGTCACCTCATCTAAGCTCAATAATAGTCCATCCCAATGATCAGGAAATCAAGCAAAGGTGGCAGAAGGCCTGTGTGGATGAACAAGGAGCTACTGATAAAACCTTAACATAAAAAAGAAGTGTACAAGAGGTTGAAGCAGATGTCCCAGATGTCCTGGGAGGAATGCAGACACTTGAAACCCGCTGCAAAGATGAGGTTAGGAAAGCCAAAGCCCATCTAGAGTTGAATCTGGAAAGGGACATGGAAGGCTTCTGGAGATATATCAGCAACAAAAGGGAGAGTAGGGAACATGTGGGTCCATTCTTGAATGGGATGGGGTCTCTGATAAAAAAGGATGCAGAGAAGACTGAGTTACTAAATGTCTTCTTTGCTTCAGTCTTTACTGGTAAACCATCCCTGAGGAAACCCAGACCCCTGAGACCAGGAAAAAAGTCTAGAGCAAGGATGAGTTGGGGGAGGACCAGGTGAAGGAGCACTTAAACAAACTGGACATACACAAACCCAGGGGACCTGATGGGATGCATGCACGCCTGCTGAGGGAGGTCAGTTATCTTTGAAAGGTCATGACAGTTGAGGGAGGTTCCCAAGGGCTGGAAGGAGACAAATGTTATTCCTATCTTCAAGAAGGGCAAAGAGAAGGATTGAGGGAACTATAGGCCAGTTGGCCTCACCACTATACCTGGGAAGGTGATGGAGCAAATAGTCCTGGTCACCTTTTCCAAACATATTAAGGACAGGAAGATGACTGAAAGTAGTCACCATAGATTTACAAAAGGTAAATGAGTCCTGACAGACCTGATAGCCTTCTACAATAAGATGACTAGCTTGGTGGTTGAGTGGAGAGCACTGGATGTTGTTTAGCTTGACTTTTGCAAGCCTTTCAACAGTCTCCCATAACAGCCTCATTAACAAATTGATGAAGTGCCAACTAGATAAGCAGACAGTGAGATGAACTGAAAACTGGCTCAGCTGCCAAGCTCAAAGGTGGTCAGCAGCATGAAGGATAGCTGGCAATCAGTCAGTAATGGTGTACCCCAGGGATCGATACTGCAGCCAGTACTATTTAATATCTTCATAAATTACCTACATGATGGGACAGAGTGCACTTTCAGTAAGTCTGTAGATGATACAAAACTGGATGAGTGTCTGATACACCATGTGATTGTGCTGCCGTTCAGAGAGACCTCAAAGGCTCAGAGAAATGGGGAGACAGGAAGCTTATGAAGTTCAACAAAAAGAAATAAAGAGTCTGTAGCTAACAAATAACCCTATGTACCGGTACAGACAGGAGGTCAGCTAGCCAAAAAACGGGTTTGCAGAAAAGGTCCTGAGGGCCCAGATGGATGCCAAGTTGAACATGAGCCAGCAATGTGCCCTTGTGGCAAAGAACGCCACCAGCCTCCTGGTACACATTCAGCAAAGCACTGCCAGCAGCTCGAGCGATGTGATCCTTCTCCTTTATTCAGCACTGGTGAGATGCATTTGGGGTGGTGTGTCCAGTGCTGATCTCCCCAGTACAGGAGAGACATGGGCATGCTGGAGTGAGTCCAGCAAAGGGCAACGTGGATGATTAAGGGACTGGAGCATCAGACATATAAGGAGAGGCTGAGACAGCTGGGACTGTTCAGGCTGGAGAAGAGAAAGTGCAGGGGGATCTCGTCGATGTGTATAAGACCTAGGAAGTAAAGGAGGCAGAGCCAGACTTCTCTGGTGCCCAGTGGCAGAACAATGGGCAATGGGCACAAACTGAAACACAGAAATTACCTTTAAAGAAAAGAGGAAAATTATTACTGTAAGGGAGATGGGACAGTGGAACAGGTTGCTCAGAGTTTGTGGAGTCTCCATCCCTGGAGATACTCAGAACCTGACTGGACATGGGCCTGAGCAGTCTGCTCTAAATGACCGTTCTCTGCGCAAGAGGACTGGACTAGATGTCTCTAAAGGCTTCTAGTCTCAGCTATTCTCTGATTTTGTGATAGGAATTATACTGAGAATACCATTCATTAATACTATTTAAATTATACCAGTATTTTTTCTTATATTTTTAAGTGGCCAATTAAAAGACAGAAGTAAACCCTATCCATGCTTATTTCTCATTTAAAAAATGAAACCAAAATTCCTTTGATGAAATTTTTAACCAGTCAGCTATATTGTGCTGATTCCATCTGTTGTTAGCTGGTTTCCATACTCATTAAAAGTGTCCAGATGTTATAGTGATGAAGGCCATAGAAACATTTAGATATTTAAAGGCATGAAATTTTCTCTTGTCTAGCTCTTGCTTGGTTAAAACGGAGCTTGCTTGTGCTGATGTATTTTGATTTAATGGATTCCCTCAATTTCCTAAATTAATGACAGTATTAATACTACAATTTGCCTGGAGACAGGAAAAAAGCCCACACAAATAGAAAAGTATAAAAAGCATAGAAATCTATTTTGGGTTTTTTTGAGGAAATACATAAATTAGTGTTGTAACTATGAAAATTCCAACAGAAAATCTTCTTTGGATACCCTGGCATTGTTGATCTTGTAAAATAAAAGACACCTAAATATCAAAGCAAAATGTTAAGCCACAAAATAAAGAGAAAAGGATATTTTATTTTTAAATGACATTGCTCCAAAGCAGTCGAGGCCAAGATGATCATCAATTCAGGAATAATTTGCAACCCAACTTTAGACATCATGTTTGGACAGGTGACCTTCAGTCTTTCATGTTAGTTGACAGGGGACAGCAAATGACTGAGAGTCATTCTTTAGAGAATACTTATTCAACCATCATTTTAAAAAAAATACATCAACCCCCAAATTCTTCAGTTAAAGTGATTTGAACTTTATTTACACTGGGTAATAATTTTTAATGAGTTTCCCAAAGGCAGATTATACTGGATGCTCATATCTATATTACATTTTTTGTTAATTTTGAAGCAGATATTTTTTGCATTGTCTTCAAATTGTGCTTGTTATGGTTTGTTTTTAAGAAAATTATTTTCAAACACTAGAAAATGAACAGAATAAATACATGCCAAATGGGGTAGACAACAATGACCCCCAGAAAACAAAGAATAACGAACTGTTCTTTTTATAGTAATTTCCCTTCTTGTGATATAATCTCAGCTGGTCAGGTATCAGTCACTGATGTATTACAGTATTTCATAGCTGATTTAATAAAAAATAAGTATCCTAGCACAGAAAGAGGAAGGAAGAGGATCTATATTGTATCTCCATACTGGTTGCACCATACTCCTGCCTGACTTGAGGAAACAGCTTGATTCACTTAAACTTAAATTGATCATGAAACTCAGGACTCAGAAACCCTTTCTCGAGCTTGCTGCTATTTCATATTAACCACTTACTGCCAGTAGGTCCTAATTGTCAGTGCTTTGTGATGTCTCAGACATACTAATCACCTTAAATCTCTTTATAATATATTTGATTTCAAGCCAATGATAACTTTCATATACCTTCTCAGATTTTACTGGTATTTTATTGAGAAATACACAACTGATAGTGAAATAACAGTTACCACAAATGATACACGGACCTTTCTCTTTCCAAAATGACCAATTTTAAGTCACATATTTGTTCACTTTCTTCAGTGTTATACTCTTAGACAGGAAGGTGCTTAAGACAAAGCTGGAGGCAACAACAATCTTGAAATACTTATGAAATGTAGAAACAGGCCTTTGAATTTGGCTCACCATACGGTATAATTGCTGTGTAAATATTTTATAATAACCCATTACAACACAAATACAGCTTATCAATTCTATTTTTACAGTTTTCCTAAGACACAGCTCTTGATAATAGTGTGCTTGTAAGTTACACCTCAGCACTTGCCTGAATTTTCCATACAAAGTTTGCAACTTAATTCAAAATGGGAAATAGCAGTGGAAGTCACAGGGAACTTTACTTGTCTCAATGGCAAAATGAAAATTACTGACTATGAAAATAAGATTTGGTAAAAGGACAAATGTGATAGAAACAATTAGCTGGATTAAGTTTGTTAGTTATCTTTAGCAACACCAAAGAGAAGACTTCAATGCAGTTAAACATTATCTTAAAAATAAGCAGAGCTAGTAAAAACATCAGTGTTTAATTTTCTGGAGATTGGAGGAAAATGATGGAGATAATTTGGCATCTCATGGTTCCTGCTAAAAATGAACAAAAATCTTCAGAAGTGTCTCACAAACAGTTTTAAAATTACTTTTGTTTGAACCTTTTATAAATATAACATCCAGTCTTTCCCTTCAAAAAGAGGTTTTCTTTTAAAAAATGGAGTTCTTTTCTTCTTGAAAAGAGTATGTGATAAGATCCTGAGTTGGCAAGGTGGAACTGCCTTTTTTTTTAAACCAGTCAAAAAAAAAAAAAAAAGAAAAAAGTCAACAATTTGAAGACACCACATTTTTAATATACTGTTATAAAGCTTTGAGGGTGTGTAAATTGTAACAACTGTAGGTGCCTAGCTTCATCCTTTGTAACAAAAGATACCAGATAAAGATAATACAAAACATATGGCAAACAAATATAATCTAGTAGCAACATTGGAATATTTATCCCCAAATGTCTAACCTGATAATGAACCAGATCTGGTTCTGTTTCTCTTTGTAGGTGTTCCAGTACACACAAATATCTACCTGCTTCTGCCTTTTTACCTACATAGTCCTTAAGCAGTTTTCCCCGCTATTGCTAGTAATGATGATAAAATTAGGTTGTAAATGTTTTGCAGGTACTAGGGTCAGAATTAATCCAAACAATTCTTTTCACTATTTGCTTACATTGAAAGTGCAAACACCTGTTATGTGAATGCACTGCATAGACATTTGAACTTAAATGCAAAAATAACATTTTTTAATTGAGTTGTTCTACTAGTATGGTTTTAAAAAATAATAACTTTTGTGATTCAGTATATGTATTCCAAAAGGTGTTTGGTGCTTTGAATCAGTTGCTCATTTGTTTCACAAAGGTAAGGATGCACTGAATGTTAATGTTCTTAAGAAAAAAGAAACATTCCAAGGTAAGTAAAACTTACAGAGGCTTATCAACAAAATTAATTAATAAAACACAATATATAGCAATATGCCTGGAATTGTAAAGGAGGACTTTACACTGAGAATTTAGATATGTATTGGGTGGGGGAGAGCAGAGAATTTGAAAGTATATTCAACAGCAGAAAAATGGTTCTGTTCCCTCATTAGTAGAATCTTCCTAAGGAGTGTATGTATGGTTTGTATACCTTCATTGTCTCTTTTATATATATAGAATTACATTTTTATCCATTTACTGCTGTAATGATATGAAAAATAACTAACTTTAAGCACCAGGACAGCTAATTAAGTGATCAGAGAAATCAATCAATAAATAATTTTTTATTTAAATATTTTCAAAACAATATATTAATGTATATATTGTTCTCTCTGTTTGTTTGTTTTCCCTTTCGCATTCTATCCCCCCTTTTTTTGGCCATTGATGCCTCTTGCTTTTTCTCCTTCCTGGTTGGTCAGTGGTTTTTGGCCAGTTTGTGTTTTTCCAGACATCACTCCATGATGTAGTCGAAGTATATGATGGCCCAACTCTGCAGTCATCTTTGTTATCCTCTCTCTCTGGATCTCATTCAGGTATCCTTTAATAGAACTGTAATTAAACTGTTGTTTAGTTTTTATGAACCTAGAAAGATAGTGTAGCCAGAAAAAAAAGAAAAAGATGATTGTCATATTTTCTTAGATTCAGTTCAATTCAATTCAGTTTTCTTAGATTCAGATGAAACCAGGATTTTGAACTAAAAGCCTAATCACTCAAAACTCTTTGCATTAATAAATAATATGAAGTAAAATTGAATCTATTTTTTTTAGATTTTTTCTTCTGATATTTAGCTAATATAGTGAATGTTTTGGGCTTCTTACTCTGTGCCTTTATGACTTTTATTTAGTGAGCAATCTGAAATGAGTATTACATATTGTAAAGTGAAAGCGTATATTTGTGGCAAAGTAAAATTGTGTAGATTATGTGCATGTTAACTCAATTAAGGGAAGTATGGGGTTTGGAGGTTTTTTTGGTAAAGGGGAAAACCAACAAATATTCCTAGTAACTGAGATGAGTTTTAGTCCCCCCCTTTTTAGAACAACATAATACTGCCAACATAAAATATTGAAATCACATATATCTTGCAAAGTTTACTGAGGCAGAACAGGGTTTGGGAGGGTTATTTCTAGCTGCAAAGATGCTGACAGTTACTTTGAATGCTTTTTTAGTAAAAAGTGGTTATGATAGCTTTGTATTTGCTTTGTTTGAGTAGGTGAATCCCTTCCATTGAGCTCAGGTAACCAGATCACTGTTAGATTTACTTCAGTTGGACCAATAACAGCTAAAGGATTCCATTTTGTTTATCAAGGTGAGACAACCTGGAAAAATCTGTACATTTATTCTTTTTGTCACAAACTGTAAATCATCAGACAGGAACAGACTGAGAATGTAGAGGAAAGTAATAGTCTGTTAACAGTGTAACGATTTTCACTATTTCTGCATGTTTTGAAAAAAATTTAGGACCATTCTTTATCTGTATTTTGAAGCTTAAATCAAATATTTAAGCATAAGAGAGGTTCCAAATTTCAGAAGACAGTTATACAAAGCAGCTGTTTCTGTTTGTTAATCTAGTTGGCTAATGTTAGGTCCATCTGGCTGCTCAAACTGGTTTATCTCCCAATTTAAATATGAATAACTGTAAGTATTATTACCTGTGGGTGAATCAGTGATCTTACTGTTATTAAGATACTTCTCTTGGTTTACATTATTTGCCTTTTTATGGGTCAAACTCAGAAATGGTTATACATCAATACTTGCAACTGCAATTCATTCTTTCGTTAAATTTAAATCCTGATCTGATAGAATACACATTTAGAAATCCATAGGAATAAATGTAAGTATCTATCTGACACAGAAAGGTTATTTTGAAACCATGTATAAGCTGACTATTTCATGGTAGTATTTATTTTCAGTGCCATTTTAGGAAGGTTTCAGTGTGGATTTTATGCATTGCTTTTAATCTTGGCAAGGATATCAGTGCTATGCTCTTCTAAATAGTAACTCAGACATCAAAAGTATGCAATCAATATTGTGAAGATTCATTTGGGGATTATGAAAACGTTCTTAACTGGCAAATAACTGAATGTTTCTTGCACTAATTTTGAATATTTGTGGTTCAAAATCTGTATTCCTCCACCAAATCTAAAATTAAGAATCCACAATTGTTTCTATGTTTGCAGCTGTTCCAAGAACAAGTGCAACACAGTGTAGCTCTGTGCCTGAACCTAGATTTGGAAAAAGGATTGGAAACGAATTTGCAGTTGGGTCATTGGTTCTTTTTGAGTGCAATCCAGGTTATATCCTCCATGGGTCAACAGCAATTAGATGTGATACGGTACCAAATGCATTGGCACAGTGGAATGATTCACTCCCTACATGTGTTGGTGAGTTCTAAGGCTTTTTAATAGAACTAATTACTGCCTAAAGTGTAGACCGTTCTCTCCAGCTGAATATGTTCCTTCTTTGTCATCTGTACATTATTTTATTTCTGCTTAATTTTATTCACTTTCTTCTTCATTCAAGGTTAAGGTTTTATTCCCCTTTCTATTCTAACCTTGATGTGACATTTCATGAGTTTCACGAACATACTCTGCTGTTATAAATTACATGTTAGCTTCTTTTACATTAACATCAGTGACAGCCCCTGGCTGTCCCTTAATCAAGACTCAGAAATACCAGTTTGTGCCCTGACTGCTTGCAAAACTAAGATGCTCTGACCTCGCAGATCTCTAACAAGATATTGCAAGCCATTAGAAAGAACACTTCTATATTAGAGATTTAGAAATAGTTAGACTAATACTTTGTTACTTGTCAAAAAAAAAGCCGTAATTTTTCAGATGAGAAAATATACTTTGTCTGGTTCTAGTCATACAAGATTAAATTCTCAAAATTAAGTCCTTAAATTAACGTGCATCCACTGACATTTATTAGGCTGATTTACACCAACTGGAAATCTGGTGATTGTGCTGAAAAGCCCCACAGTAGAGAGATAAAATTCTGATGGATCATTTTTTCATAGGTTTATGTCAAGGGCAAATATGGCACGTTTACATATTAAGTTTTATTAGAGTTTGGCTTGGTTTTTTATAAGGAAAAAAATCAGTTGTTTAGAAATGAATTAAAATTAGTTATCATTCGCACAGATGTCTTTGCAATGCCATCAAACATTTCCACCTGTAACATCTGTTGCAGTACTGACTGCATTATAGATTAATTTTGTGCAAATTTAATACATTGAAACCTATTCATTTTGAGGATGAAGACGTCTGAAGAACTCCATTCCCAACCAAAACAGTAAATATATGTATGAGTTAGTTACTTCCCTTTTCTTGACAGAGAACAGATTTTTTAATAGAAATGATCCTAACCCATTGCAAAAAACACATTATGGTATTGACTCCAGTATTAAGAAGTACATAAGCAGAGTTTTAGATGAGTGGAGGAAAGGAAAATAGAGAACATTTTTTCATTAGGTTGATTTTGAATCTTCTGTGCTTATCAGCTGATGGTGCATGGTAGAATGGTTTTCAGTGAAATAAAAGATTTTCTCCAAGATACTGAAACCTTGATAGAGATCAAGACTAAGTACCACCAGGGTGATATTAATAAATATGATTAATGAGCCATTATACACAATAATGTTTATTTAGACTGTTTCAGGCCTAGGAATAGAAACACAGTTTATATATTGAGAAGCTCAAGTATATAGCTGTATTTCATTTGTTCTCAGTGATTACAGTTTAATCAGTAGACTTGTACTATTTACCCCCTTGAAATGTATTCCCTGTGTTTTTCAGATACAACAACTCTAACAAAGTGTTGAAATAATTATTTTGGCCATTGATCACAATGCATTATTGATATTTTAATACATGATTTAGTCTGTGGAAGAGAAAGCTATCTGTCGCTAGGCAAGTTGCACTGAGAAAAGGTTACAGGCCACCTTATGTGTGAAAATCACTGTGCCAATAAGGGTGATAAAATATATATGAGGTGAAAATTGCATTGAACTAAATCAGTTTAATAATTGAAGTGGTAGACATGACCATATTAAATTGACTTTACTCTAGTGAATACTTGAATATTTCCGTCCAGATAGTAGACAACTGTTCTGTCTGTTCATCCTTTTATGAGTAATTATTTAAACACTTTAACTGACACTGACCTTTAGTTTATCTAAGTAGTTCCCAACAGATTCTGTCAATTATATGCCACACAAAACGTAGCTACAGTATGCATTATTGAGATAAGTTGCATTCTCCTACCTATTTTCTACCTGTTTTCTAAATCCTCATATTTGTATCTAATGAAATCCATTCAGAACTTTAGTAGTGTTGCATAGCAGTGATACATTATCTTCTAATGGTTTTGATAAACCATCTCATCAATCTTTTCCTTCGGCTTCTTGAATAACAACAGAATATCTGTATCTAGATTAAGCAGTAATATCCTTTGTCCCTGTTAGAGCATCTAATGATCTAGACAAGGTACATTCAAGTTGAACAGTCAGAAGAGAAACTTGATGTTACTGAATGCCTCTGTCCTGTTTCATGCATAACACTTTTATTAATCCATGGGCATGGAGATGATGAGTGCAGTCTTGCAAGCTTTTAGCAATTTCTTTACTAATGTGATAGATCCATGGTCTGTAATGGTATAAGTCACAGAAGCAGAGAACAGTCAAGGAGTTGAGATTGGTGCTATTAATTATTTAGACGACAACTAAGTAGCAATGTTGAGAAAGAATGTATCTTTTTATGACACGGTTTTATCTTTTATACCTATACAATACATAACTGTTCAAACTTCATTCTTAACCCCTAAAAATAATGCTTCATTTTTGTAAGATTACTAGGAGACAATGGAATGGATTTCACTTTGTTAAAGGACAAATAAATAAAGGGAATATGAGCATGATTCTCTCAGGTAGAAAACTGACATAATTTGAATTTCTCTTTATTCTTTTTTGGTCACTTAAAAGGAGGTTTTTGAGATACAAGATTTTATTTTCCTGAGGCGAATATAAATTTTTTTATGTAGCATAAATTTACAGATGTTTTAAGCCATGGTATGCTGAACATCTTGTAAGCTTATATAATAACTTTCCTCACTTCTGAAGCTTCATACTTCTTTTCTTGCCTTATGCATTTTCTTTCAGTGCCCTGTGGTGGAATTTTAACAAAGCGCAAAGGGACTATTTTGTCTCCTGGTTACCCTGAGCCTTATGACAATAATCTGAATTGTGTGTGGAAGATCACAGTACCAGAGGGAGCTGGGATTCAAGTAAGTGTACTTGCTGTTTGCTTGTCATCATCACGTTTAAAACTGTTTTTCCTGATGCAAGAGCATGGAAAGATCATTTATTCACACATTTTTCTATCTCGCTAATGTTTCTCACAGTGGAATTTATTGCACTTCTTTTTATTCACACAGTTGTTAAAAGTTATAAGAGTTACAAAAATCTTAAAAGATACACTTGTAACTTTTTACTTAGAGAAAAAATCACCAATAATATAAAATGTGTTATTTTAATAGGTCAGTGACTCCTTGTAAGCCAAAGGAAATAGAGAGTCTTTCCTGTAACTTTTTTTCCTCTCTCAAAATGGGTAAATCTCCTCTAACAGAGTGAAATTAAGTGGGTTGCTTCTGTGGACAAGTTATATATGTTTTCCTAGAAACTCTGTTATTTACTCTGTAGTTATGGAAGTTCATTGTGATATAAAGAATCTTCAGTATATTTCAACACGAGATGGGATTTGGTCCTTCAAAATGTTGTCAAAATTCTCATTTACTAAAATTTAGATTAAGAGCTGTTTAAATCAAGTAGCGTTCCTCCAAATCAGTCTCAAAACTGATACAGGTTATTAAATCAGTACTTACTTTCCTGGTAGGCACCATGGGCACAGATGTTCACTTGCTGTTTACCATTCTGAACTCTGGAATCTTTGTTTTCTTTCCTTCCATGCAATGCTGTGGCCTCATGAGAGAGATTTCTCAGTGGGAATCTGGCAGCAGGGTCTGCTAGCACAAGTTCTATAGGTTATGGAAAAACAGTTTCTGTGAATTTTAAATATATAGCTGGCAAGGAAGGGAAGTTGACAAACAGCTGTTACCTGCCAGCTCTGATATGCTTACTGATGTATTAATGTAAATATATGTGGAACACATAGCAGAAAAGTATCCATTAAGCTAAGTCATGTATATCTCACTCTAAAGAGTTCACTAAAGAAACTGGCAGAAATCTGGTTATTGGAAAGGCAGTTGAGATTAATAAATTAGGACTTTTAAGCACCATCTGATAAATTTCTAGCAAAACTCATCAAAAACCATGGTAGCAAGTTTTCTATGTCTACCCTTGGTTCAAAATATAACTACGGTAGAAAATGAATAAACAGCGCTAAGTTTCTGTAGGTACAGGTTTAATAACGAAAATCAGGAGAACCATGCAGAAAGTTTATTAAAGCTTTTTAATAAATTACATCACAGAGCTTTTAAGGTATTCTGTGTCAAGAAAAGTTTTAAAAATAGTGTGATTTTATACTTTGCTACTTTATAAGTATTGAAAAAAATCTAGTTTTTGCTTTAAATAACTAGATACCTAGGAAAAACATAAAAACTTTATGGAAGAACACAGAAATCACCACAAATACAACCTAAGTCCATACATGGTAACATTATGAGTTCAATTTTCAAAGCCACCAATGTCCATTAACAATACTATTTAATACCCTAAATCAGTTTTGAGAACACTACTTGATTTAAACAGTTGACTAAGTTAGGATACTTCATTCTGTGTATTTCTTATACAATCAGTAATTTAAGTTAAACAGTAGGAAGATAGTTCAGAGGATTTATACTAGGCATTAATTGGCATCCTGACTTAGGCAGTCACTGTTTCTTTTTGGAAGTGTTTATCTCTTATCACAGTCTGCATTAGGTGATTAAATGACTAACTTTGTTATCAAGTTAGGTGTTTAATCTGCATGATATTCTCTTGCTCCAGAGTCATAATAAAAAGATATATTAGTGTTTGTTTTTTTCTAGTTCTCCTGAGTTTTTTGCTGAGTTATTGAATACCATCCTTCCTTTCTGTTATCAGTTACTAAATAAGTTATTCATTGATACTTGTATAAATCTGATGACAACAAGGCAGTTTCATGGGCATACCTGTATAATTGTAATTGGTATGTAGAACATTTAATATTGTGACTGAAGCAGGACAGTCATGAAGTATGATATTCATGCTTGATCCTTTGAATCCTGTCTGATTTCCAGGGCTAGGCCTGAGCAAGATAAAGTCCCTAGTATAGTAAACTGCATACAGCTGATACAGGATCAGTAAGACAGAGTACACATCAGAAGTCATCATACCATTTTTACTGTGTTATTTTTCACAACTGAGCTTAGCTTTATATCTACTAATGACATAAAAAATGGCATCAGGATTGTTTTGGTTTTGTTTTTTTCACTTCATAGGAAAGAAAAAAACGAATACACATATATAAAAATGTAATTATTACTGTGAAAATCAGCTACTTGAGGCAACATTTGAAAACTTAGGTGACTGATTTTGTCCAACCTGAGAATGCATGCAAATGCAGCTATTGAAGATACTGTGATAGCTAGAGCTTTTGTGATTATGTAAATGCATAAAATATCTGGACATTTTTCCTAACCAATATTTATTCCCTCAAAGTAACAAAGACACTTTCCCAGCTTTAAAGGAGATGAAAATAATCTATCATCAATGCATATTCCTCTGTGAAATATGTAGATAAATTTTCAAACTATTGAGGTAAAACAGCTATCGATGTATATGTTTACATTGTTGAATTTGTTGAAACAGTGTGATCAGATGTAAATGCTGAGCTGTCTCAAATCGAAAAGGAGACATTTAAAAGTAGATTTACGTAAATATGAAGTGTACACTAAAAGCCTGCCTTCAAGCACCTAACTTAAATACCTTATATCAGGAAATTAATCTACCATAGTTCCCTGTAAAGTTAGGGCAGAAAGGCACCTTGCATAGATATTTCAAAACATCTAATATAGACTCTGGCTCCGAATCACTGCCTGAAGGTACATCTGTCTATTTATTGACTACATGGGGAGGTTAGGGCAACTAGCATCAGTTGCACTAAAATAGTTGTTTTAAAATAGGTGTTTTATGGTGAATATAAAAACTGTAGTCAGCAGCAGTCTGGCCCTGAAAAGACATAAAAAACATTAGATAATTTGAAAATTGTTCTGAAGGTTTCCCAGGTGCCTGCACTTCCAATTCTGTATGTCTTCTGAAATATTCCTGACAGAGACAACACCCATAAGTTTCACCTAAATCCCCTGTGAACCAAAAAATAAACTGCCAAGTCTTGAAGTTTTCTGAGACCAGATCCAGTGAGCTTTCTCCAAGTATCTAAAACATGCTAACAGTCAAGGCGTCTCCATAGCTTCACTTTAAAAAAAAAAAAAAAAAAATCATCCTTTGGCTGTAGTATCTGACCAATTCCTACAGAAAATTACAGTGTTTAAGACCCCCATCCAAGAAAGAGGTAGCCAAACTGAACTTTCTTTTTACCTACAAGAAGGTCCAAGTCATATATTTCACCCAGAAAAAGAACTTTACTACCTAGTTGTACTGGAACTAGCGCTTATTTCTTCTGTTGAAGCTATTGCATTTTGGAAAAAATAAAAGGAAGAATAATTGAGGCAGAAGAACAGTAAAAGAAGCATAATTGCCTAACTTAGTGGCTAAGGTACCCCTTTTTGACGGTGGTTGGGGTTTCATCCGTGCTTCTGTCACTCTTTAAATGATTTTCTTCAAACAGTTATTTCACTAAAACAAAAAAACGCCAGACCGTCTCCTCTCCAAAGCAGGAACAGGAACCTGGCATTTCTGTACTTTGTGCAGAGTGTTTTCCCTGTATGAGAACAGATATATCCTCCCTCTTGCAGTTTGTTTACTGCTTTGCCTCTCCTTATGAGTGGAAGAATGTTGTCACCTCTGGAAGGAGTGAAGTGAATGTTCTGCCTTTTGCTTGTAGCATGCTAGTGACTGCTCCTCCTCAGGAGCTGAGTCAGTGATGAAGGTAACCAAACACAGGGGGTTGTTCTTAACCTGGAGGCAGAGTTGAACATGGCGAGTTAGATGAAGCAGCGTGCATCACTGTGGGCCTGTTTTTAGCCCTGGATAAACTAGAGAGAATCATAAAAAACCTGCAGTAATTGATGATACTATGTTTTGTCTTCCTCTCAGTGTCCTCCAAACAAGGGAGTCATATTCTATACCAAGATGATTTTCACAGTTGTGTGGCTCTAGTTAGAGGTAATATGTGGTTGTCACTAAGGGTCACAAGATCTGGCCGTCTGAATCGGCAATTAAATTAAAAAGAAAATGTTGCAATGCAATTTTATTCACTTAATGATGATTTTCCATTCTCTTTGGCAATGAGAGCAAGACACAACTTTTCATGATTGAAAGCAACAGAGGCTACAATTTACAGTTGTCTTTATGCTTTAATACAGAGGGGGAGAAGTTACGTTCTTTACTTCACATTTTTCTTCATAGGTGCAAGTAGTGAGTTTTGCCACAGAACACAACTGGGATTCCTTAGACTTCTATGATGGTGCTGACAACAATGCTCCAAGGCTTGGAAGTTATTCAGGTGATTGAGAAGATTTTACAATAAGTGTTTCACAGATTAAACTCTATTGTAAACACATAGCTCTTTATAGTTCTTTTGTGTGTGTGTATGTGTGCTTTTCTCCTATAATTAACAACAGGTAGTATTCTTCCTGTTTTAGTCAGTCACCTCTTAGCAGACTTTCATAAAGCTGAATATTTGAAAATGTTAGAAATGAAATAATATTCAGAGGCTCCCAAACTAGATATATATTAATCTCATTTTTTGTCCACTCTTCTAGCGGGGTCCGGAAATACAAACCTCTGAAAGAGATGCCTCTTGAAATTGTACATGACTAAAGGAGACATTCTTTATCCTTATTTTAGATAAATGAGACAGTTTTGTTTGCCTTACTTTTTTCTTGTTTTGTTTTCCTTTATTCTGCTTCATTCATGTATATGGAATGAGATCACAGACAATGAGATTGTTGTCTTGTGCTGAAACACAAATAAATAATCAATTACATTTCTAAGAATAGCCCTACAAAATATGTTCAGAGCTGCTTGATATATTTGACTGTTACATTTAACATTATTCCAGTTACAGGATTTGCTCTTGCTTTTATGAAAACCCTAGTGAATACTTCTTCTTTTGTGGATAAAAGCATGTGATATAAATTTATATTAGACCTTGCTTCCCTAAGTGCCTAGAGTTCAGGTCTCTGATATTGTGGTGCACTGAAAATGTAATAAAACTTTTATAGGGACAGATATTTGATAGCATCCATGATGACAAAATGTGGTCATCTCCTCTCCTGCCTTCCCCCCTTTCTCTTTCTTTTTGTATACATTTATGTATGTATTTAGTTCAGTTTCTGTGTATTTCAATAATATTTTGATTTCTCTTTTCAGGAACAACAATACCTCCACTTCTCAACAGCACATCAAATAATCTGTACCTAAATTTTCAGTCTGATATCAGTGTTTCAGCTGCTGGATTTCATCTTGAGTATACAGGTAATGCAGAAATGTTCAATTAATTAAGAGCACTTGCTGGTTCCAATCATCAGGCATACCTAAACTATATAAAAGAGGAATGTTCAGTCCTATTGCACATAATGAGCTACGTACCATTACTTCAGTCATTGGTAGAATCCTAATTTAATTCCAAGTGAGCAAGGTCAGGCCTGAAACCTGTACTGTACGGACTGGGAAGTTTAGTTTATCTTCCTTTCACCTTCAGTTTGGTTTTGCTCTCTGAAAATCTTTTCTGAACATACAGCAGCCAGGAGTAAATGCAGATTAATGCTCATGCGACGATCCTAATCCCAAGATACAACATAGTTATATAATTGTTGCAGGCAAAACCAGTGTACTGATTAGGGGGATTTCAATTTCACTTCTTTGCCAATGAACGCTTAATTACTAATTCTGGTATTGAAGAAAAGTAAGAACAAACAAACCCTTAGGAAAAACTCCCCTGCTTCCCTCCGGACACCTCTCCCCACACACACTTTTTTTGTTCTCGCCAAACACTGCACTCTGTTCTTTGGTGAGGCAAGGGCAGTGCAGCAGGTTGGGTCAGTGCCCTGTGGTTCCTACGGTCCCTTTAGGGTCCCACCTCTCGGTGCCTGCTGGGGTGGGCACTCGGGCTCCAGCCCCTGCTCAGCCAGCTGCTTCAGCTGCAGTCTCTGCTCAGTCATGTTCTTCTCTCTCTCCTCCTTCAGTGAGGTCTCCTCTTGCTCTGGCCTTGTTGTTCCTTTTCTTGGTGCTTACTGCTTTTTCTTAAATATGTTTCTACAGAGGCAGATCTGATTGGTACAGAGGCACCGCAAGCTCCTCTGGTGGGTGTAGCTGTGCCCTGCGGTGGGTCCGTTAGAGCTGGCTTGAACTGGCTGTGTCCAGCTCGGCCCCTGGTCTCTTCCCACAGATGCCACCCCTGCAGACCCACACCCCACCACCCCCTGCCAAAATCTGCAAATTATGCCCGATACAATAATACTTGGACTATATAGTATTTTTTTTATATATATGTATGTGTAGGGGACAAAAATTAGTCACTCTCTGTGAAAATGAGAGAATGAGTAAACTGAAAATAGCAGCTGTGCTTCTTAACTAACTGACAAATGCTCACAGGTTGGTGAGATTACAGCAGAATTATTTCAAATGTTTTTATTAGTGCTGAGTACCTCACCAGCGGAAAAGGCTATAGTTATAAATGTACTTTCTGTCTGCATGAGATTGACTTAGCTGACTGACAGGAATTCTGGCAATCACTAATATTTTGTTGCATATTTTTATTTTTTTTTTCCCAGCTGTGCAGTTCCCTCTGCTCATATTGGTTCTGGTGTCTGATCTGCATAATTGCGTCACAGTTATTTCTTGTCAGTTTTACAGTATGCAGATCCCACGGTTTGGTTGCTGATTAGCCAGTCGGAGAACACGGCCTTGCAAAATGACTGCCTGATCGCTTGTCTATAACCAAACATTAATTATAGGGTAGAACTATCCTGCCATTTCCTTGAAATGTGGATACTCAGCTGCTTACAACTTCAGAGGGGAAAAAACTGTGGGAATTTATGAAAACAAAGTAAAATGAGACTGAATCCAGTGAAAGTGAAAATGCATCTGTGCATTCTTACTTGTCCAAATAACTGAAATGTGTAGCGTACTGCCAGTATACAACTTTCACCTCTAAATAAAGAAAGAATTCACAGTATATCATTTAAAGTATTGGTCTGTGCCAAGAACAATAGCTGTATATGTGTGAATGGATTTATACAAAGTGTATGTGTGAATCTGTACAAATATAACATGTTTTTGGTGTGAGTGTATAAACCCAAAATATACACTGAAAATTTGTGATTCAGGAAATAATATTGATGTCCCTCAGTAGATACCAAATTAACCAGTAGTTCAGTGAAATAAGCTATTTTACAAAATTCATGATTAATTAACTTCTCATGTGCAGGTGATAGAGATATGTGATTAAAACATCCTAGAGACTTTGAGACGGAGTAAGGAAATTGCTAAACAATGCCTAAACCTGTAATATTTATTGGAAACAAACATAAACTTTAAAGGGCAAAAATTTTGTGGCAAGTAAAGAATTGTGGTTGCAGAGTAAACTATGATGACTTCTGAATTAAGATTTTCTGTGATATGTGATATATTTTATAAAGATATGCTCTAAAATAAATATAAACTATTGTGCATGTGTGGGAATTATTGAAGTAAAATCTGTGGTATTTGAAGTACAGAATAGGATTAAGTGAGCATAATAACTCCATAAAACCTGTGGAATACCCAATCTATAAATTGTTAATAAGAAAACTAAAACAGAAAATATTTTCAAGACTGTCTTGACATTTAAAATAGAAGTACATTGTAACTAAATTCCTATATTGCAAATAGCAAAATAATGACAGGATTTTGTAGAATAAATGTGGAAAAATGTAAAGCATTAGGCATCCCTATTTGTTTACCACTCTCTGGCTCACACCACAGAACTAAAACATGGTTTCAGAGCATGCAATCTGGATTCCTGTCATGCAAAACTAAGTAGGTATACTTCAACATCTCCGCTGATGCCTTCAGCCACTAATGTACAGCCTGCCTATAGGACCAGACTAACTAGAGCTAATAATAATAAGACCTTTTAGTTTAGCACTTAGAGTGGATCTTGAGTCCTCGGCACCAGCTGTTTCAGTCCATAGATCCATGACTATTACTGCCCACTACTCGCTAAGAAAGACTCTAATCTCTATTACCTGTGGCTTGGAGGAAAGTTTTATGATTATTTTTTTTTTCATCTGTAGCTTAATTTTTTTTCAAGAGACTATGGAAAATTCTGTATTGGGCTGAATCATGAATTTGATACAGGAGATTAAGCTAAGGGGCAATACTTTCTTGTCATTGCTAGGAAGGAAGACAACAGAAACTGTATCTTGTGTATCTTCTGGATTTTTGTCTCTTGCAGTTTTCTGCAACAGAGAGACAAAAGTTTTTGTCAGGATTCCCGAACTTACAATACTGCTGTATTTCTACTGAACTTTCTCCAGAAATGCATTGATCAGAACAGTTTACTTTCCTCAGTTGTCCTGGTCATCTCTGACTCTCAGACAACTTCTGCTCTAAAAGTTGTGATGATGTTTTTAGAGATAGTTAGTAAATAGAAAGTAATAGCCACATTTTAATGTCAGTGTTTCATACATTTATTGCATTTCACTGGAGCCTGCACTGACAGAGGTCATCATGAGGAGTCAGCTAAATTAAAGTCTTAGTCTTTGAAGTATCAGTGCATGGTTTTTATTGAAAATCACATCAGAGTTACATATTTGTATTAAGCAATTTTCAAGTGAGTTAGCCATAAACATTTTTTGTTCAATATGTAGTGCATCTTCCAAGCCTATTTCACGTATTCTAGGAGGCACAAGTCTGAGGGGGACTGCACCCCTCTTGCCAAAATGATTCCTTTTTCATCTCAACAACAGTTTTCTGTAAGTTTTCATTCTTTTTCATTTCCAGTATCTCTTTTCATCCTTTATTAATAGTTTTTTCATACTGTCCAGTCTGGCTCATCTTTTGAACTGCTACAAATTCCAAATGCACTTTTAAATATAAAAATAAAACAAAACAAAAGGAACTTTATTTGTTGAAGAAATATTTTAAGATCAAGTAAATGATACTTTGACATAAGGAATTAAGTATTTATATCCCAAAACTGAATAGTGGTCTTGTCAATAATCTTTTTCCTGGCATATTTTTACTTCTTTGTTGAATTCCTAAATTCTTATGATATTCATAACATGCAGTTTATGTATTCTAATGGATACCTTAAATATGAAAATATAGTGCATTGAAAATATATTGCATCAACTGAAGTACATCAAGAAAGAGCACCACAGAATGGATTCTTAAACACTTACATAATGTTTATATGTTTTATGACACTATAAATCTTAATTTATTCCTCATTTTCTATAACTAAAGTTTTGCAAATTAGGTAATTGATTATGCTGTATAAGTAGTCTAATAGTCTTAGAGATTAGTTCAGTTTTTCAGATTGCCTCATACATAATTTCTATAATACTCAATATCTATTTAAAATTAGTAAAAAATATGACACACTAATTTTAATTCTAAAATAAAATCCCTAGCAATCTATGTATTTAAACTGTATAACTAAAACATTTCCATAAAATTATGGTAATAACTTTAAAAATTAAAATGAGCTATTCCTTTAAGACTTGTGTAGTCCCAGAGTGCAATATCCAAAATTTCATTGGTAGGTTTTTGTATTTAGAGCCATATGAGCTGTTGGCGAAGGGCAAGACAGCATCAAATAGCTTCTTTTTCTTTATATACAATTCTTCTTATCTAAAAATTAGAAGATACTGAAAGTATGTTTTCAATGAATGCCTATGTTAAAATCTCTTTTCTTTCTAATGCCATTGGTCATGAAAGTTTAAGAATCTAACACGTTATACTGAGATAGCAGTACAATGTGGTTCAAGGAACTAGTCATGCACCACAAATGAGTCAATAGCAAACAGACTGCAGTTTATGAATACATTCATGGTTTCACCTGAATAACTATCATGACACTCTAGAGACACAAGTTCTGAACTAACCTGTCCTGGTTTCGCCTGGGATAGAGTTAATTTGCTTCCCAGTAGCTGGTATAGTGTTGTGTTTTGGGTTTAGGATGAGAAGGTGGCTGATAACACCATGATGTTTTAGTTGTTGCTAAGCAGTGGTCAAGGACTCTTCAGCAACTCATACTATGCTGCCAGCGAGTAGGTGGGGGGGGCACAAGAAGCCGGGAGGGGACACAGCCAGAACAGCTGACCCAAATTGGCCAAAGGGATATTCCATCCCATATGATGTCATGCCCAGTATATAAACTGGGGGGGAAGCTGGCCAGGGGCCGCTTCTCAGGAACTGGCTGGGCATCTGTCAGCAGGTGGTGAGCAATTGCATTCTGCATCACTTGTTTTGGTTTTATTATTATTATTATTATTATTATTATTATTATTATTATTATTATTATTATTATTATTAATTATTATTATTATTATTATTATTATTATTATTATTATTATTATTATTCCTTCCTTTTCTGTCCTATTAAAATGTCTTTTATCTCAATCCATGAATTTTACTTCTTTTCTGATTCTCTCCTCCATCCCACAGCGGGGGAGTAAGCGAGTGGCTGCATGGTACTTAGCTCCCTGCCAGGTTAAACCACGACAGTCCTTTTTGGCACCCAATGTGGGGCACGAAGGGTTGAGAGAACGACATATCTGACCAGAGCATGTCAAAACAAATTTGTTATAAGCATTCATTATATTAGTTTACTAGTCGCTGGTCACAGTGCTCATTTATTTGCTCTGAGGTGTTGCGCTTGTTCTCAGAGTTGTGTTATGTAACACCTTTACTTGCTGTATATGCTCCCTGTTGTGCTGTTTATCACCTCTGGGGGCTGGGCTAAGGTTATCATTTTGAGGTACTGTGTAACACTGGCTTATGATATGACAAAATTGCTGGCCGTGAGACTAATCTGGTCTCCATGCTCAGCATTGCCATCACCTCCGTATTTTGGGAACCATCTCTTGGAAATTATTAATAATTACACCCTTTATCTTTTCTCCTTGGAAAGCCAACGTATGGGGGAGACAAGGGGGGGACACTTTCCCCTGCTCCTTCACCTTGCCTTTCTCCTTCATCTTCCCCGCCCTGTGGAGGGGGAGTGAACGGCGGCGTGGTGTTTAGCTGCCTGCCTTGTTAAACCATGACATAGCCCTCAGCTGGGAAGGCGGCAAACCCATTTTATGATTCAGTTTGTTGAAAGACATTGTAGACATTCAAACTGTACTTTTTTCCAAGCATTATTTTATTAGTTGAAGTGAGAGCACAATAGGATGATTACCTGTGATCTGGTTTCAGTCGTTAAGATACCTACTCTGAGAAAGGCATTTAAATGAACTTTGCATGGCCTGAGTTTTCACATAGTTAGGTTTTGCATTTCAGCTGAAGGTTCAGTAATTGGAAACTGAGAACTACTAACTCTTTCTTTAACTGTTCAGCATAGATTATAAACACTCATCTGTGTAAGCCAAGTACTGCTCTTCTTTTGCATTTGTACTTTGTACATGAGCTGGATCACAGTCTGTAACTCTGAAATGTAAAAAGTGGATCTAAGCCTGTCAGCCATTTTCAAAACAGATTCTTTGATGTTCTTTTGATTTGTAGTTTGAACAGAGAAAATAAGAATTTGAAAGGTAAAAATCATCTGTTATGTAGAAATAGGTTGCAAAATACTTGCTTGCATCATTTTGTACATGCCAAATACGGGATCATTATGGGGTCAGTAAGTATGTGATCAGTATATACAAAAGTATTATTGTCATAGACAAAGGAACATTACATTCTCTTCTGTGAACCTGCACAGGAGAGCCCTGAAATAAATACTGACTTTTTCAAAGTAGCAACATTCCTTTCCATGCAAAGTGATGCAAGCCAGTATTGAATATCATGGAAAAATCTTGTTGCTAAATTGTTTAAGTTCCTTAATACCAAAAAACCCCCCACCAACCCACAAAGTTAAGAGTGACCAAAACTAATGAGTACAACTACTTGGTTTGTGGATCTGTATCAATTATTTCTGATTCCCGTTAACAGATATCTGCAGTGAAAAAATGTTTTTTCCTCTCATTACTGTTCTCAGCAGAGAAAATAAGGACTGCAAAGGCGTTAAGGATTTTTTTCCAGTTTAGGACTGAATTATGTTTTATAGCAGGAAGTTCATATTGTCATGGTCTTGAGTTTTATTTGTATTAATAAAATGTAGATTCTAATGATTTTAGTTCAAGCAGTTTTTTTCTTTTAATATAGTTTTATGTAAAATTTCATATGCCCAATACATTTTTAAGAACAAGAAAGACAAACTAGATTATCAGTTTAATATCTACTTTCTAAATGCCAGGCATTTAATTTTTTTTTATTTTTATTTTTACAATACAATGTTACTGTAAAATAATGATAGTGAAAACTATTATTGGTGTACAAAACATGGCTTATAAAGAAAAAATAATGTGTGCTTTATAAATTCTTTAGAATTTGTGTTAGCTTTCAGCTGTCATATTATAAAAATACATCATTGTAAAAGTCTTCAAATAATAACTTTTACTTAATGGGATTCTTACATGCAGTGATCAGTTACATTAGTAAGTTTTTAAACATGCAGAGGTTGATAATATATTGAAGTAGTGCCATTATTAAATCCCACAACGTTTCCCTGTTACTTTATGTACTGATGTTTAGTTGCTTAACAGTCTTGGCTTCACAACTAGTTAGCGTGTAATTCTTACAGTAGGCAAAAAGAGTAACTGAGCTGCTTATACTTAATGTTACACATATTCTTACGTTCCTGGATCTTCCTGAGTAGAGACAATGAAGTAGAATTCATTTACTTCTCTTTTTGATGACCATGAAAAAAGCATACAGTCTCTTGGCAAATTAGCTTCTATTACAATCAGAAATGTGAAATATTAGTGTTGTAACTCTATAGATACTTCATTAGAAACAGCAGATTAGGTGAAATTTGATGTAAATATTTACTCTGTGTGTGTGTGTGTGTAAATGAATGAAAGAGCAGTCAGACCTGTGGAGGACTGAATGCAGGTGAGCTGCAACTGAACCAGTTACACTTTGCACTGGTTTTCCTGTGTTTTGCACTTAGTGTACTATTGGCCAGCATCCCCTGGAACAGATGCTGAGAAAGGAAGGTGGGGGTGCTCCCAGTTTCAATTAAGTAGGTTATAATTGGGAGTGAGGCTGGAGGTGGAAATCAATGAGTCTGAGCCAGGAGATAGTGGAGATTTAGAGGAGACTGAGTTGAGACTTCAGATTGTTGGGAAGTGTTTGTTGCCACCCTGACAATTTCTTTCCTTTTCCTTTACTCGGGAAGGAAGGTTTTTCTCCTTACATAAAATTTGTTCCAAAATAATATGCCACTTGCTTGTCCACAGACAAACTGCTAGTACCCAAGAGCTTCCTAAAACATATCAATACAGTGTGCCTATGTACAGTGTACACAGTTCTGTGTGAATCTAAAAACAAATTTTGTGTTCCTTAGAATGTCTAAACATCTCAATTTTTCACAGCTATAGGTTTGGACTCTTGTCCTGAACCACAGACCCCAAGCAATGGGATCAAAATTGGAGACAGATACATGGTTGGAGATGTGGTGTCTTTCCAGTGTGATCAGGGTTACTCTCTTCAGGTGAGCCAAGTTTCCAATTTCAAATGGTGCCTTTTAGTTCTTTAACATGGTTGTGTTGGAGTCTGTCAGTATGAAATGGACACTGAACTCTTCAGGAGTTGTGAATACATGATGAGCTTGCAGGACTGGTAGACTTTTCTGCCAAATATTAAATTAGCAACTATCCAAATATTCCATCAGAAGTGTATGGCTCTGTGCTTCCTCTGCAGTAGTGATTATAGGTTGTTACCTATTATTGATGGCATCTTTGGTATTCATAGCTATGCAGTGTTGGCAAATTAAGTTAAATCACTTGATGGGCAATTATCAATAGTTCTGTATGTACAGGAGGAAAAAGAAAGTAAATAAGGAGGGGGAATAAGAACAAACAAAGAGAAAGGAAATGATTGTTTTTCTCAGTAAATCAGTGTCAGTTATTTTCTTTCAGTAATTTCGTGGAGTTTTTTTATCCAAAAAGGTTTTCAAATACAGCTGTATTTTTGCCAAGGAAATTTGTTATGCTCTTGCATTAGCAAAAGGTATAACTAGGGCAATGCAGTGATTGTAAACTGTGACTAATTTGCCTCTTTGAGTTACTTAATATATATAACCAGTAGGAACCTGTCTGCCTACAGGAAACATCTTGAAAGTATTTTCAAAAACCTGTACAGTTACACTGTAGAACTAAATCCAAAATGGAGTATTGTTTCCACTTGAGACACTTGCCAAAAGGACTAACGTTCCAACTTACAGGTTACTCTTTCCAACAACTGTATTTTTTCTTATTTGTGACTCTGCGGACTCTACAGTGTCCACTTTATCTAGGTCTTTAAGAGCATAAAAAGAGAGAAAACAGTCACATTACCTATGCATAGTAAAAAGAAAAGTCTTAAAGGGAGAAAATGTTTTGTACATAACAGCACATGATTAACTGCTAATGGAGTTATTGATACCTTTGGAGTAAAATAGCAAAAGGATAAATTACTTGCCTTTCTTTCTTCATTAACATCAGTCTGGGCTGTAACACATGTTGATGAGTGTCAGACTAACTAACTGAAACGAAGTTTTAAAAGTGGTAATAATGTCAAACATTTTATTTTACATAATTCTTTGAAGACCTAAATATTGGGGTCATATGTACTGCATCAAAAAAAGAAATTGAATTACTTTTTTGGACTAAAAAAATACTTTTTAAAAAGCTGCAGTTAACATATTGTGATAGAAACTAAATGAACTTGTCTGTTTCCAGATCTCAACTGCCATTTGTATTTGGGACCTGTATCCCAGTTTCCCCTTCAAGACACAGTTCCTAGTCATGTCTGCAGCCTTACAGCATTTCAAGAATAACTGAGATGTTCTGTGATTGCAGCTCTGACAATGACTGTTGAAGTTTACTCCTTATGTTCCCTTGTTTTAGCTGGTCATTCTTCGGAACAACCTGTCAATTATTTTTTTCTTCTTTGTTTTAATTTCTTACTTAAATATAAATATGTGAGCAGAGAAGCCACAGTAAATGGCTGAAATACAGAAAATATAAAGAACGTAGGAGCATGGACTGTGCAAACACACATGTAAAACCTCTTCCCTCCATATTGTTTTTCTGGCTTACACAGTATGATGTGGCCACTTCGTTGTTTTTTTTCTTCTAGCAATGAGCAGATATGCCACGTTGCACCATGGAGAAAGTGTGTTTATTTTTCTTCTAGGAGAGAAAAAGAAGGGGTTTCAGATTGATGCATAAACTATTCACAGTTACCCTGAATGCTTTAGAGTTACTTGGTTCCCTCAAATTCTACAGGCTTCGAATTGATAAGGAGATTTAACATGAAAACCTAACTTTTCTCTTCATATGAATGTTGAACAAACAGGCTAAACGCTATTAAATTTTTTCTACTAGGTCATCTTAAAGTGTATCCTATACGTTTTTGCAAGACATCCCAAGCAGGGTTTTCTCTTAAGATTTTTCATTTTTGTTTGCTCTCTCTGGAAGACAATTACAATTAGATGAGGCTGATGAACAACACAGAAGGTCACTCCGGTTGGTCTTGGAACTTACCTGTAACAGATTGCCTTGAAATCATAACACCTCATCTGTTGTAAAAGGACACATGTTGTAAAGAGATTCCTTAAATATCTCAGCTTTTGCCAACTTAAGTAACTGTTTCAGGGGTGAGGGTAAGGACTGCATTTAGAATAGGTATTATGAATTTAAGATGCAAGTCAGTACTGTATAATGTTTATAGTTTGTACATTTTTATCATGTTCCACAAATTATGCAAATCAATACAATGTAAATGTTGCTTCAGTTAGACCTTTAGTATCTAGATTCTTGGTTTATAGTAAGGTGAAATTATAGAATTCAGCTGGATATTGTTACACTGTTAGAAATAATATTAAGGGCATAGAGAATTCTCTAGTGGGCTACCAGTCACTAAGATTACAGTCTTCTTATATTGAAGGTATGATAGAATTCACAGTGTACGATATAAATGTTATAACTTACTGGTTTTATGTATTTTGATGATGGTTTAAATTATGGATTATTTTTGTTGAGATACTAATAACGTGCCATATATTGTATTTTTTTTTTATTATATGAATTAGCAAATATTGTGTCATTTTAGGGACATTCACATATCACCTGTATGCCTGGACCAGTAAGAAGATGGAATTATCCGATTCCAATATGTTTAGGTAGGTTCAGCATACATAAACTTTCTTAAATATGCCAGAATGAGAAAGCCAGAGAACTTAAAAATAAGAGATATGTATAGGGGAAAGAACAGGGAGAACTAGAAGAACTTAATTAAAGGTGAAAATGGTCAAATTAAGCTGAAGATTTTCAAAGTGTACGTCACACTTATTTTGGCAAAGCTTTTCTGAAATGCCCCATCAGAAAAAGCAAGAATGAAATATGTTCTAGTCAGAATCTATCGTCTGTTCACTGTCAGTGATGAGACCTCCAGAGACCCTTGCAAACACAGTTATTTATGAAGAATGTCCACAGCAGTGTGATGACTACTATAGAAAATACTAAAATAGGAATAGCATTACATTTTCTTCTCTAATAAGTTGAACATAAGGCATGTCTCCCCAATTTAAGAAGATACGTTATTTTTCAAACTAAACTATATACATGACCATATTAGTATTATTGGAAGAAGCACTGGAATCCTGCCAGAAGCCCAGATGAAACATCTAAAGTGCATTTAGATATATTCTCTTTCTATGATGAATAAATGTGAGGGATGTAAAAGTCATTTCTATTTGCATTCTGTTTCACTGAATAGAAATACCTTTTTGTTTGTGTTCCCTAACAGTAAAAATTATCTGTATTTGTAATCTTGAATGTATGGAAAGTAGGATGCTGCAGATCTCATTAAAGATTTTGTACTTTGCTTTTCTTCAAGGCAGATAATATATCCTCTTGAGCTGCTTCACATAATCCTGTTCTTAATCCTGTGAGGTGTTAAAAACCTCCTGTGAGGTACTGAGCTCCCTCATTTTAGGATTTATAAATATTCAACAAGATTCAGATATTCGAAAGAATTTTTGCAGGAGTTAGTCTTCGGTTTCCATCGTTATTCATTAACGTATGTCTACGAAGTCAGATACAATAATTGTACTGCTCTATGGTAAATTCTGAAGACAAAGATGCTGTGCTGAAATTTTAGGGGGGGTTGGTTTGCTTTTTTTTCCTTGTTTTTTGCAAGTAATGATTTGTAATTGTGTTTCAAAGGATGTAGCAACTGTTAATTGGACAAAACTGTTAAAATAATTTTTACTTACCATAATTAACATCTTCAAATCTAATATTGAAGTGTAAGTTACTTAATTCACTGATGTCATACCCAAAAATAATTATAATTAAGTTCAAATATAGATTTAGTTTAATTTCTGGAAATACGCATGTGTGTACATTTCCTAAGTCTGTTTATTTTATCTTGTTTTTAGAATAGCAGGATACAAATGCAGTTTTTAAAAGGCCTCTTGAAATGCTTTGAGTACAGAATCTGTTAAAAAGGCATTATTATCTTATATTATTCAGATGCTCCTTTAGAAACTAATGTGGAATTTTGCCGATGTTGCTATGAGCTGATGTGTGCTGCTTGCCTGTTCACAAAGGTGGTTAACACAGAGTGCAGAGTAAACATCTATTCTCTTTCCAGGTGCATCTGTCCCCCAAATTAAAACCTAGTCAATTCAGAGTAGATACATGTGTCTAAAGTACCCAATTGTAAATTACTTTGTTACAGGTATTTAGTGGCAAAGGAATGTTTGTGTGTTTTTTGAAATATAAACCTAGTTATTATGTTATTAATGTTGGAAGGATATTCAATGTTCTGGATTAATTTTTAGCTCATTCTACTCCTCCAAAAAATGTCTCTGCTTTTTTTTGCAGCACAATGTGGTGGTGGCATGTCAGACTTCAGCGGCGTGATCCTCAGCCCTGGGTTTCCTGGCAACTATCCTAGCAGTTTGGATTGCACATGGACAATAAAACTGCCTATTGGTTTTGGTATGTGTTCTTTCATGGATTAAATTTGTTGGGTTTTTTATGGGTTCAAAACACTGAACATAGATTTTTAAATATTGTGAATATTTATTCTGGTAAAAAAAGGACTTCTAATTCATTTAAAGAAGATATCAAAGACTTAAAAGAAAGATACAGATTAGAAAAGCTACAAGGTTCTTGGTTTTTCATTTAACGTATACTGTAATTTCTGATAAAGACAAAGATGCTTTTTCATTATCCAGGTCTCTCATGACGACATTG
This sequence comes from Sagittarius serpentarius, assembly GCA_034782735.1. NCBI lineage: Eukaryota > Metazoa > Chordata > Aves > Accipitriformes > Sagittariidae > Sagittarius > Sagittarius serpentarius. The sequence goes on along the minus strand of JAVKLA010000027.1, from coordinate 36,315,780 downwards.
AATAGTGTAAGCTCCCATATCAACCCACAGAAAAGTGTACTTGTTACTGGCTACCAACTGGATGTTGAATGACTGATTATCACTCTTGGAGCCTTGAAGTTCCATTAATTTTTAAACTACTTCCTCTCCATTCATCAAGTTCAGATATGCTCAGCTTCCAGATGAGGCTGCTATAGAAGACTGAGTCAAAAGTCATAGCAGAGTGAGAGTACATTATATCCACAGGTCTCCCTTTGTCAGTTTAATCACAGAAAGAAATAATGGTTGATCAACTGTGATTTTCTGTTAGTAAATCCATGTTGACTGCTCCCTAGTCCGTTTTTGTCTCATGTGTTTGGAAATTACCTCCAATTAGCCAAGTTCCATAATCTTTCCACGAACTGCAGTGAACCTGCAGTTGTCTTTGCCCAGGTCCTCTTTCTTGTCTTAAAGGCAGGTGTATCTTCAGACTTTTTCTGGTCACCAGAACTTCTTTCATTCACCATGATTTTGCATAAGGTAATATCAGCATCTCAGTTATATTGGCTAACCCCTTGAGCAACTTTGAATAAAGATTTTGCAGTCATAGATATATAGGATCCAGCCAAAGTTAACCAATACAGTTGTGCCATCTAATTTTTTATACTTCTGGCACTTTTGTAGGAGCATGTGCACTTGGACTTCTTTCTTTATATACTAGTTGAATGGCATGCTGTTTTTCAGACATGCCTCACTGTTTCCTATTTTATATTTGCCATCTTATATCATCTTCTTTACTTGAGGATACAGAATTTCTGGGTCTTTCACAGTAACTCAGTGTGACATCCCAAATAGTTTTCCCTTCTGCATCTGTTCAGATTCTTTCTCTCCTCTTTTTAAAATCAGTTCTATGATCTTGTTGATTATAAGTCCCATGAGCCTGGTTCACTTATCATTTAAATGAAAGCCAATTGTTGTGCATGGTTTGTTTAAACTGAGTAATGTTAAATATTCAGTAACATTGACTTAACAGAATCTATGTGTGGGAACTACATCATGTCAGTATGGGGATTTCCATATAGAACCTAATTGTTACGTTTGCATTGTGTTCAAAAGTCACAATATTCAAGTCAATAACCAATTTTTTATATTAACATTCTATAGAAATAGCACCAATATTTTAATTCTGCCATTACCTGGATTTTAGACAGCTTTATGTGACAGCTTCTAGCGTTTTGTCTTGAGTCATAATGCCATCTAGAATCTAGAGATCCCGCACAGATCCCTGCTAGTTTTCCAGTTCATGTATAGGAAAATTAAATGCTCCTTTTTCTATAAGAAGACTAGAACTGCACAGATTGAAATGTGCTTGACATTTTTGACCATTTCTAAACCAGATGTGATTAAAATAGAATTGAAAATTAAAGTTCATTTTAAAAATGAAAAAAACAACATTTGAAAAAGTGATGGCTAAAACTGTTTTTAGTGATGCTGTGGTTGTAGTCCAGTGGAGGTACATACATCTAACTCTTCTGAGTAGTAAACCAAAAATCTCAGAAACACCACAATGGGAACTTTCTATAGGCTTTCACTTGTTAAAGTGTTTCTAACAAGATTTTTTCCTGGTTAGAAGTTATGGATCATAAGCTTTTCCATTTATGTTAGCTAATAGTGTAATCTAAACCAATGACACAATGCTAATTTCAATCAACTTGCAAAGTTACTTCTTATGTTTTGTTGCTATTCTTTCTGAGATTAATGGTTAGATTTTATATATAAATACATGGAATACGCATTCAGGAGGGGTGTCCAAACTGCAAAAAGCCGTAGTAAAAACCAGTCTAACAAGCAGAAGTCTGAGACAGAGGCAGGTGCTGCAGGCTGAGCAAAGGATTAATGGTTCAGGAACTTGTAGTGAAAGGCAGTAGAATACAGAGAGCAGGCTGATGGGCAAAAATATATTAGTGCTGGGTTTGTATCGAACAAAGTAGGTGAAAGAGAAAAAAATTGACAGTAGATAGCATGAGTTGGCAGTTGTTAATGACAGCTTAAACTTTGGACAAGTGTTTGGTTCACAGGGTCAAATAAATGGCCAAGCCTACAAGTATCATGGATAGAGAAAGAGCAAAGTTTGGATATAACTGGATTCTCTGTGTAGGAAATATTTGGAAGGCTGGCAAAGTCAAAGAATGACACTTAAAGCAGAAGCTTTCTTATCACCTATAGACTATCTTCAGATAAAGAAAGACAAATTATCAAGGTAACAGTAATTTAATTATGCACCAACCTTTTTTCCTGTAGTGTATAAGAAGATACATAATTCAGAAAACCATTTGTAAACTTTACATGGTATCTGGGGAGAAAGCTCTAAAAGACAGTGACAAACACTATTTAGCTATTACAGTTTAGGATTTACAAAATTATTCATGACTTTTCAATAATTAATCTGACATATCTTTTCCTTTCAATTTTGTAAGAAATCATGTTGATTGTCTTTGCCAGAGACACCAGTGGGACTCAATCATCTCCTTAATGAAAATACTCCATTATCATACCATAGTTGCACTAACTCCAGACAAAATACAAATTCTACTTTGTTGTAACTTATGTAGAAATATGTATGAACAGGAAAATGTTTAGACTCCTATAACTACTCAGCTGCTGAGCATTTTCTTCCTGTCCTGCCATATAATCATTGTAATAAATCATTTGGTTAGGAGAGATAACTTGTTAATGGATAGTAAGCTACCTTCCTGTTCCTTACTGTATTACATAATCAGAAATTTCTGTTGGCAAGATCATCATATGGCAGAGTGTGTGTATGAACTGCATGTTTAGTGGGAGAAGTATAGATGAATGATGGTTAGATGGTATAATTTGCATTTTTTTGACTCTCTCTGTGTATGTTAAGGGACGTAAGGAGGGCAGCCACCTTCTCCAGCCACTCCAGCCCAGGACCTTCCTGCCCAGCCACTGGAGCCCAGCCTGCTGCCCAGGGATGCAAGGTCTCTGCCCAGGCTGAGGGACATGGCTGCCACTTTCCCATCTGCAGATTCAAACAGTGACGAAGCTGAGCACAGACATACACACTCAGGGGACACTGATGTGGGTGGTCACTCCGACTGCCACAGAGAAGGTGCTGCCTTCATGATCACCTACATACAGGACTGACATAGAATACAAGCACAGGGAGCCAAGTCCCCTCCTTTTCTTGGGCTGGCAGAGGCAGAAGTTCACTAGTGCAGGCACACACACAACACTCCCTAGGTTCACAAGTACACACACCTTTGTGGATCCCTTGATTGTCAGTCCAGCACCCCTGTCTGGATCTGGGGCCCTCTTACCTTCTTCACAGGTCCCCTGCTCCCTGGCTGGTCCAGCTTGATGCTCGCTGCAAACACACAGTGTTCACACACTCGTTCGTCATGCGCTCCACATTTGCAAGTCCCCCTGGGAGCATCAGCATGGACTTTCTGCCCGACTGATACCCTGGCCTGGACCCAAGGCCTTCCTACTCACCACCTAGTCCAGTTTGAAGTTTGTTAGCAGGTGACACATGCACACACACACACACACACTGGGATCGGGGAAGATACAGACACTTGCCCTCCCAGAAGCCAGGACTAGGCACATGGGCTGTGACCCACAGTCCCACTCCAGCCGCCACCACTGAGCTCCTTACTCACCTCACTCACACTGGTCTCCCCAGTAAATGGTTTTGAGAACACACACTGTTCCCGCCCCAGTGGCTGGAAGTTACAGACCCTTTGCACTCACTTCAGGCCAGGGGCACCAGCACCCCTGCTCTGACTCCGGTAGCTGGCACCCAGTCCATTCACACTGATACCCCCATTAGCCGACATTCTGGGCACAAAGTCTGTAGAATCATAGAATTATAGAATGGCTTGGGTTGGAAGGGACCTTTAACGGCCATCTAGTCCAACCCTCCTGCAATGAGCAGGGAGATCTTCAGCTACATCAGGTTGCTCAGAACCCCTGTAGGAGCCTCCCTAGATCCAGAGAGCTATGGCCTTTCACTCACTCCATTAGCTGACACCACAGGCTGCTGGGTGCCCACACCCCTGGTCTGATTGATTCCAGCACCTGGCACCAAATTACTCTCACAGATGCAGATCTCACCAGCAGCTGGCACTTAGTCCCTGCAACACATATACACATGGGATAGAGGGTGAGATAGTTAAGAAAAGATTTAATAAGAAGATACGAGATGACAGGACAGGCTCGTGATCAGGTGCAGGGCTCAGGCAGACAGATGTACCGACCCACCCCATTCTACATGCAACCAACCCTTTTCATGCCTTTTTCTGTCTGCCCCCATCTTTGTTCCTCCCTGCTCCCCTTTCTCCTGCCTGTCCCCTCAGGGGGTTATAGCCTACCAATTCCTGCACCCCTCCCAGTATGAGGTCCCCCTGGTTTACAGTCTTATCGGTTGCAAAATCCAGGTTGATCTTCCTGGAAGTTGTGCCTGTAGTTTCTTGACAGCCCATCAAACAGTGTGACTGGCAAGGTTTGTTTCTTGTCATTGGCTCCATGCTCGCTTTGTTAGGTCTGTGTCTTTGTATATTTTGGTTTCTGGTTTCCCCCTTTTCTATTGGTTTCCCAATTCATAAAGTCCCTGATCAGATAACCTTGCTGGAATACACATTCTCACGCTCTCACTCAGCCTCATCAATTAGTGTGACTGACCAAGTTTGGTTCTCATCACTGCCTTTCTCAGGTCTGTGTCCCTGTATGTTCTTGTTTATGGCTTCCTCCTTTTCTTATTTTCCCTTGCTTCGTTGAAAAATGTCCTTGACCAGACACGCTTAAAGGAGCAGACACTCTCCTTCCACATACTTTTACAATATATATGATCCATATTATATGCACAATTTTTACTGTGCCTCATTATTTTATATATATACAAAAATTTATGTAAGCTGAGAGATCAGTTTATGTACAACTGAAATGCAGCTATCTGTGGGGTAGGATTCTGTCACTGTTTTTTTCCAGGTGTGGCACACAAAGCATGTTTTCTTTTAATAGAACTGGAGACTATTTTATACAATTGAAAACAGGGAAGATTTAACTAAACTGAATGTATTCAATGTTCAGAACTGAAATTTGCCCTAAATGCACAAACAACAAACTTTGCCAAAAAGTGGCATATAAATAACCTGCAGTTCAATGCCTTAGATCATGTTAGTATTTCAGTGCTAGCATTTCCTACCTTGCCAGCCTGTCAGAATTAGTAATGCATGAGGAGAAAGAACACTTCAAACTGAATTCCATGGACTGGATCAGAGAGCGTAACACATGCATTTCCACTGGTTACATTATTTTCTGTTATTACCAGCGTAAAATGTACATACTTTATTTTCCTTCCTGGTATTGATACTGGTGGCTTTTATTTACCGATGATGTTTTTCAGGTGTCCATTTGCAATTTGTGAATTTCTCAACGGAGACCATACATGATTACTTAGAAGTTAGGAGTGGATCTACAGAAACTAGCACTGTTATTGGGAGACTAAGTGGCCCTCAGCTACCAGCTTCGCTGTTCAGCACCACTCATGAAACCAGCTTATACTTTCACAGCGATTACTCACAGAACAAACAAGGATTTCATATTGTATATCAAGGTGAGATTTTGACATTCTTATGTGACAACAAGGTGGCTGTTGAAGGTTAATTCTTTTTTTGGCATTCCTAAAAGATAAATATGAAATAAAAGATTTTGTGTGTTTCAAACCAAAGTGTTATGCATCAAAATGAAACAGAAGAATGCAGAAAATTTAGATGAAAAAGGAAAAATAATTGCATATTCTCTTTAAAAAGCAGTTCAAATGTAGGCAAACAGATAATTTTCCATATCTGCATTTGGTTGGCATATTAATTTACATGGCATAGTTTTACAAAGTAAGCAACTCTATTTTTCAATCTTTATAAGCATATGGGAATCTCAGTTTTGTATCTTGGGTTCTGGAAGGGGAAGATCTAAATACTGTTTTAAGAGTACTGGATCCATGTAGGCTAGTACAGAATAATGCCAACTCAGGAATCTCCAAATCCATTTTATTTCCTAGTTGGCAATATTGCTGGAAGGTTCTTGTTCTGTTGTACCCAAATAGGTCATGCTGAGCTAATGAAGACTGCAAGATCATAATTCTATTTATATACTTGCAGATTCATTTAAAAGGAATTAGATCACCACTGTTCACAAAAAAAAGGTCAAATGTATATTTTAAAGTATACCTGTTTTCATGATAACGTCAAACGATGATTGAAACAGTTTTTACTTTAGAGCAGTCTCCTATTACTTTTTCAGTAGTAACAAGTCCAAGTTGAATTGAACTCTATGTTACATTCTAGAAGTGAGCCACTGTAAAAAGTGTTCATTTTTAAAGAAAAAATCAGTTTACGACTTAAAATGCCTGGTAAGATTTTATTCACTTATTTGGAATATGATACAATTTGTAGGAGTAAGGGAACTTTAAAATGTACTGCTAAGAGGGCAGTAAAAGTCTTGTTCTCAGTTCTGTCATAAGAAGTCAATGTTTCAAATCTTTTTGGAAAAGATGTGAGAGGCTTATTTTCAAATCTTACTTGTTTCCTATCAAATCTTTGATATTCGTAGTTCATTACAGAGCCTTTTAATTCGTCTGAGAAAACCAAGTAAAGGTGTAGACAGGCTTATTTCTCCTCTTCTTTAAAAAGAATGTAAAAACAGAAAACCCCTACTGGATCAGAAAAAAAGCTCCATCTAGCTCGGTATGGTATTTCCAAACGGCAAAAAAGAAATGCTGCTTAGCAGCACAGAAGCCTAGCTAGTTTCTTTTGTACTTTCCCAGCATCCACAGTTGTTGTCACACTCTTAATTCTGTTACTGGGGGATTTGATGGCATGTTCGCATTCAGACTTTCCACTGTCTGCACGATTTTTGTGAACTTCTGTCATACCACCCCCAATCTCTTTCCCAAGAAGCCATGTTTAGCCATGTGGTCAGTAATGTTATTAATTATTATAGGCTGTTTCATATTATCATGTATAGAAGTCGGACTTACTGATCTGTAATTTCAAGGATCCCCTGTAAAGATAGATGTGATTTAAATTGGGAAAGGTCAGATCTTGAAATGATATGATACATATCTTGGTTCAGCAGCTATTCTGGGTGAAAGCCATCTGCTCCTGGTCCTTTGCCTTACCTATTAAGTGTAATACTTTTGTGTTTACTTCAAGTTGATCTTGTGCCTTAGACCTGTGTAATACAAGCACCTTATCTTGTTTGGAAAACTCTACGCCATCTTCAGCAGTAAAGATCGATACAAAGAATTTATTCAGTTTTTCTCTCTATGGCATCCTAATCCATAGAAGTCCTTTTTTCTCATTTGTCATGAATTGTCCCACCAGTTCACTAGCTGACTTCTTGCTTCTGATGTTGTCAAATACTTTTTTTATGATCAGCTGGGACATCTTCTGCAGTACATTTTTCAAATTATTTTTGCTCTCTTTATTTTCTATCTGAATTTGACCTGCTATGTTTTATGACTTTTTGGAAAGGCAGACTTTCATTATTTAAATGCCAGCCTTTTCCCTATTGAAGCTTCTTTATTTTCCTACTGAGTCACACAGGCATTTTTCTGAACCACTTTAGTGGTTTTTTATTCTGAATTGTAGAACATGTTTTACCTGGTCTTTTAAAGTAGTGTCAATTAGTAGATTCCAATCTGCATTACCTCATTTTTGTATAATTTCCTTTCTAGAAAATTGAATATGCCTTTGCTGGGTTTATTTGACTTGCTTCCTCCCAGTACAGTCAAACTGCATTATGACTGCTATTACGGAGCAGCTCTCCCATGAATACTTCTCAAACTAAGGCTTGAGTACCCAGCTTGTTCAAATCTAAAATAACGTATTTTCTTGTGGGCTCTGCAACTGCTTGTTCTAGGGAACAATTATTTCCTGCATTCGAAAATTTATTTCTTCAAGTCATCCTAGTGAGGTGGATATTTGGGTACTCCATTACTACTGCGTGTTGTATTTCTGCAGCTTCTCTAATTTTACTTAACTTGTCCTTTTCACTGTCATTTTCCTGTTCAGACATTTGTAGAAGCAGCTCAGTACTACACTAATATTTCTGGAGTTTTAATTTCCATCTATGAGTATTCCACAGTGCTGCTTTTTTTCTGGTAATATTTTTCTTCTATGGCACTTATAATTTCCAAACATCAGTGCCGCTCTCCCACCTGGAGGTCTCTGCCCTCTCAGTCTTGGAAAGGTGGTCGCCTGGCAACTCTGCATCCTGCTGCTCTATGCCATGCCTTTCACTTCCGGCGTCTTGGTTGGTTTAAGCATTCTAGATCCCACCTCCTGTGTTTTAGGCTCCTATAGTGGTGTGAAAGGGCTTCATATTTTGGCCCTTGTTCAGTTCCCCGATACTGTACGCATCACTCAACATGCGGTGTAGGCTACCTGATGTGCTTTTCCTATTTATTGTAATTCTGCTGTTTGTCATTCTCCTGCACTTTTTTTAGCGGTGCATTGGCTGTTAGCCTCCTCCCTGTCATGGCATCACATCAGTCTTCTGTACCCATTAGTTTTTTCACATGCGTCTAGTTTAGATACTCTTCTACAGCCTTTTTAAGTTTTATTGTCAGCAGCTTGGATCCATTTTGATTAGGGTGTACTTAAGGGTGCACTTGGAAGAAATCTGTAGTCTTAAAGAGCCAGTCAGTGGCCTAACTTTTTGAAGATCTAAGTGGAGAAAACACAAAGTCTAAATTCCTTTCTACTCTCTCCTTCTGTAGTGCAGTACTACTGTACTTACTAAAATTAAAAGATAAAATAAAGAGGCCAGTCTCATTTTTGCCTTCATGAACCCTGTTCCAAAAACATGTAGGGTAGGGTGTTGGGTATTTGATTTTTTGTTTACACACACACACGGACAGACACATTATCAAAGTGTAAAGAACATAAGATCATTTAAAATTTGGTTATAGTATAATGTTTTCCTTATGAGGTTTGGAATTGGAAATTAATTTTTATGCATATATCCAGAATTGCTGTGGGAATGTTTCACTATGCTTCTCCTGGGTTAAGACCAATGATTCTGTTTGTCACCATGATGGAATTTAAGACATATGGGATGTCCATGATTTTTCAATTTTATTCTAATGAAAAGCTTTTATTTTTGAAGTATACAAGAATTTGTATTTTACTTATTTTTTTCCCCATTATTATTATTTATTTATTTCAGCATATCAGTTACAAAGCTGTCCTGACCCTCGTCCATTTCGTAATGGTTTTGTTATTGGGAATGACTTTACTGTGGGACAGACGATTTCATTTGAGTGTTTTCCTGGCTACACATTAATTGGAAATTCAGCTCTGACTTGTCTTCATGGCATCAGCCGTAACTGGAATCATCCTCTTCCCAGATGTGAAGGTATGTTCTGAGTGACCTAGGAACCCTTCATGATTTCTAAGTCTTCCTAAGGACTGTTAACTGAAATCATTTCAACTTTTCAGTTTATAGAGATCTGTATTTTTGTATTGTGGTCTTTGCAGAGGAAGTATTCAATTTTGCACGTGAAAATTTTTGCAGAGAAACTGAAATGTTTTGTGGAAATATGAAATCTCTGAAAAGTTATCTGAGATAATAAGTTTGTTTTTGGAAGGTTAGTCTTAAGCTCTGAAGTGTAGAGACCTATGCTGCTTTTTAATCTAGCTGGTGCTACAGAGTAAAAGCTATGCACTGAGTCAAAAAAAAAGGATAAAAAATTTAATTTCCCAACTCTGGCCACTTATGTTCTGTTTCATCAGTTAGAAAGAAATGTCAAAGGTGGCATAAAGTGCAGTTGTCCTCTAGTCAACGCTGTGTGAAGTCCTTTCTACATTTATTTTTTGAGTATGGGAAATTTTTTAGAATTATATTTTTTAACCTTTTACGTTTTTTTACACTGGTATGCTTGCAGAAGGTAAGCAGATTCAAGGAACTGTGCCTTGCACATAGCTAAAATTTTAAGGAGACAGAATGAATGTATATGACGATTCTGTAGAGGTGTTTATCTTATCCCTAGCTATGCTGAGAGGAACCTGCACCTAAGTGGCAGGCCAAAGGTCAGTTGTCCAGTCTCATCAGACTGAAACAAAGATGGATGTTTTAGTAACACAGAAATCTCTTTGAGAAATATCTGTGCAGCACAAAATCTATTTGTGGAACTGAGGACTGGATTTTCTTCGATATGAAATAATCACTTTCTTCTGGAACCTCCAGGTTTGTCACAATTGTGGCAACATTCAGACAGCACTATTAGGCTCCTGGAAGAACATAGACACAGTGAAGATTCTTCAAACTCAAAACTGTCATCCCAAAATCTACACTTCTGGGGCCACAGGATCCAAACACAATTAGCAATTAAGTTATTGACTGTAAAGTGCTCTATGTGCCTAAACATAGGTTTCCACAAAGATGAGGTGTGTACCAGGTGTTCGAGTGCCTACTTTCATATGCCATGAAGACCCTCCACAATTTCAGGAGGGGTATTCAGGACCTGAGTTAAAGGCCTGACTTCCCTCTATATTGGATGGTAAAAGCTCAGCATTAAGAATGGAATCCTCAATACCAAGCAAGTTGAAGAGGAATGCTGGGGAGGGGGGGAAAGCCACCTTCTTTCACCTTTTCTGGATTTTTGTGTTGTATTCTGAATCACCTACCTAAATTTAGATACTTAAATTGGAAGCCTCATTACTCAAAATGCCTTCTGGAGTCAGTGAGCCACAAGCATTTCTGGGTGATGTGGTAGCTAAATTAAGACATATCTTATACTGAATTCAGAAGGAGAAGCCTTATCATGTAAAAGAGGGATGACACCTACACTGCCTGTCTTTTGAAAGGGGAAGAAGTTAATTCATCACAATTAAGTTTCAACCCCCGTTTTCTGGATCCTGAAGGAATACTAATGGTTCATGTCTTAACTGCTAAACAGCTTCTCTTTTCCCTGTTACTTAGTTCCAGCTGTATTTTCTGTGCCTCAGAATCAAGACAAATAATTTACTGAATGGAGTGATTCTGTTTCTTTGAATTACCTTACCGGAACCAAGAACTTAATTAGTAAATTCTAAGATGCCCAAATTATCTTGCTGTTCTGAGTATCACTTTTGATGAAGTTCCAGACAGTGGCTGGAAGTTCTTTGTTTCTACTTAATGTGATATGAAAAGATGCAGATAAAAAAATCAACCTAATTGATAATGGAGTTCTAAGATGTGTGCTGTGCTGCTTGATTACAGACTGCCAACATTACTCAGCTCCCAGAGAGATTTCTTAAATTACATGGGGTTTTATGCAAATATTTACTGTGGTATTTTTAGTAAAGAGTTTGACGTTTTTATATGCTACTGATGGTTTTGATTTTTTTTTCTTTAGTGTTGAAGAAAAAGATAATTAGGTATCTTCTAGTTGTACTTGATTTGAGATAAAGGGCTTGTGTTCAAAAGCATTAAAATGAAGCAGGCTTTTTTGTATATGCCTAGTGACAGAAATGTACAGTATGTTTTAAATTTGTATTTGCCTTAATATCTTTATTGTAAGGCAGCATACACTAAGGCTTGTTTAATGCCTCAGGCTTCTTGAAGCAGGCAGTCTGAACCAAATATCACTAAACGTGGTTCCTGTTTAAACAGTTTTGTTCTTTTCTCCTTTTACCCTCATGCACCTAAGATCCCTCTAACCTGTGCTCAGCACCATCTAACACTCTCTGACCCTTCTTAACTCATCTTCTTCACTTTCATCCTTTTAGAATCTGTTCCCTCTCCTTTTCCAAGAAACCTCATTGCCTGACAGTCATCAGCCCATTTCTTCACTCCCCTAAGACCCTGCTGCAAAATCAATTCTGTCTGCAGTGTTCAAAAACCCTTGAGACTTTGAAGCTAAAAGCTGAAGAAAAGCAGTATACCAGCTGTTGAGTCTGAATGGGTGAGGTGTGACTATGACAGTCTCCTTACCCTACAGTTCAGCACCAAAGTATATGTATAAACCATAATTCATGCTTTACCTAAATACAAACAGTGCATAATTCCTATATGTCAACTCTGTATTTCTAACAATCTGTTTTCTGGTTAGAGGTTCTTTAAGCATATTTTAGGGAATCTGGGTTGCCATTCCATGCCCATTTGGGGTGGAGTGGAGAGGAATGTATGCAAAATAAAGCAAATTATACTGTTTTACGCTTTGCTCACTTTTCCAGAACTAGGCTTCTATAACATACTTTCTCTTCTGTAATAACAGGGTGGTGTCATGTTCAACATGCATCTGAAACCTCTGTGGAGAAAATCATACAGTTTGGACTAATAGTTTTCCTGAAATTCATAGTTTTGAAAGTCCAAAAGCTGTATGGTCAGTCTTGCACTGTATGATGTCTAAAATTAGTGCGCTTCAACAAGAATTACAGAAAGGACTCTTACTTTGTCTACCAGAATTTATCTGAGGAAATGAAAAATTGCTATTCATGCTGTTGCATACAATATTTTAATTTTCAAATTCCCCTCTAATTTTCCTCCGCTCACCCTCCATCAAATTAGCATCTCTTCTCTCATCTGATAGTTTTGTTTGGCTACCTTCTTGTGACAATAAATGAAAACAATTAATGTGTTACACTGCTAGTTTGTAGCTGGCATTTACACAAGGCCATAACAAAGTGGTTTTCAGTTGTGCAGGGAATAATTTAATCCAATGTCTAAATACTACTTTAGTTCCAGTTCTGATAGTATTTATGACATCCGAATTACTTTTTTTTCTTTTCAATTTGACCAGTAATGTCAAAATAGACTTCTGAGTCTTTGCAGATAGCTCAGTAAAATCTGTTTTCTATACACAGCAACGGTTTTACATAATCTAGTTATAGTGTATCAAATGTAGTCAAAAATGTGGCTTTTACATGGTCTAAGAAGAATGCAAGAAGCATTTAATATTTTTTAAAAACAAATGTCTTTTTTATAGCCCTCTGTGGAGGAAATATAACTGCAATGAATGGCACCATATACTCTCCAGGATACCCTGATGAGTATCCAAACTTTCAAGACTGCTTCTGGCTTGTAAGAGTACCACCTGGGAATGGAATATATATCAATTTCACAGTTCTCCAAACAGAGCCAATATATGACTTCATAACTGTCTGGTAAGAAAACACTTTTGGCATTTATTTAATCTTCATGAGACACGATGCAACAAAGTATGAGTTAAAAAGAGTATATTTGTGATTTCTCCTTTGACACTAGTGTTCTGTCTAGGGGAAATGAGTGATTTGCACTAATCCATGTTTTTCAGTGTATGGTTCTCTCTAGATAGCACTGGACATGAAGTTTCATAGTTCTTGTCTTAAGAATTCAAAACCAGTTATAGTGTGCCTCAGTTTCTCAGTGAAGAGTGTTCAGAAGTATGCTATGACAGCTTATCAAAAACCAAGAGAAGTAATACTTAAGAATAGAGGGATAATAAGCAGGTGCACCTGTCTGTATTACAATGTTTTTGAGTGTTAATACAAGAAACCTCAGCAACACTTTCTTCATTTCTTCGAAGTTGGCTTCTTTTAAACTGTTGACAGTGCATAAAAGGAGAGACTATTTGTATTTGGCTATGACAAAAAGAATTGGGCTAATGATAGCTATAAACAAATTATATTCTCTATACACCTGAATCCATGTCTATCATGAATCTTTTCAGATAATGAAGCCCCCATTTTTCTTAGTTGCAAAGTTGGTAAAGGCAGGAGGCTGTAACCAAGTGTAACAGCTCTTACAGGAATCTTGAAACTGTTACCAGTGAGTCTCCTAGACATTTCAACAGTGGCTAAGACCTTTTGGAAGCTTGCCTAAAACAATAATCCACTGATTATTGAATCTGCAGGCTGAAAATCCACACGTTGAGAGAGTATTCTTGTAGTCTGAGTAGTGCAAAATAATGAGAGGCAATTTGGAATATTAATTATTCATTTTATGTTTCTGTTGCACAGAAATCTAATTTGGATTCATGTAACTTAGGATTTCATTCCTACTTTCCTAAACATTAAACAGTTCTCTGTACACTTTTGTGATCATTTCTGTAGGTTCTGGGTTTTTTTCATCTTATGTTCTACAAACTATCTTGTCCTGCATCCCAGATACTCGATTGCTTTGCCTTAAAGTCTAACCAAAATTTGATCAGAATATGTACCTAGACTATTGCCCTGATAAAACTCCAGATAATTTTGAATCCATTTAACTCTTCACCACTTGTTTTGTGTATCAAATTTAGTCTGACCTTCAGAATCTTTCCTGAATTAAACTTTTGTGTGCATACAGACATCTTTTCTCTACTTCATCCTACACAAACTAGAATACTACTGTACACTTCTAGTGCTTCTTCCATTCAGCTTTTCCTTTCTACCAAGTGATTTCATGTGCTTTCAGTTGTACTCATGGCTGTGTTACAAAATTAGTTCTTAAAGTAAAAGAAATTCAGTATACCATGACAAAGGTAAAACCTCGTTATTCTTTCATTATGTGTTCTTTGCTGATTTTTTTTAGATGTTTTGTATCCTATTTAGATTAACAACACTTTTAGAAGAATGTTCTAAAATTAAAGCATCTATTATGCTATTCATGCATATATCATGCATGTTGTTACTTATGTATGATTTATATATCTGTATAAACTGTATTATATATGTGATGGCCATATAATTAAATAGCTTATGCCACTTCTGGGATATTATTTATTCACATAACTGATCAGAAATTTTGATAGCCATTTCAAATAGAAAAAATACCTTTTACTGACAGTTCAGTTGCTTCTTCGAATCATACTATTTCCCTGATAAAACAGAAGGGTGTGGGAAGGGGCAATGTGCAAGAATTCGGAGAAATGTATTACTGGAAAATTTTCAAAACAAAAAATAACCATCAGTTTATTTTGAAATTATTTTCAGTTCAAATATCTTATGACGATAACAATTAGAAAATTTAAACTTTTAATGTTCATCAGTTCTGGTCTGGAAGGAAGCAAGTACGAAAATTTAACACCCTCTCATCATGATTTTGTCCTCTGTACAGTTCCACTGTTGTTTAGTACTAACTTTGATTCATTTTTTCTATTGAAATGAGTATTTAATTCTTCCATAAGGTAGCAGTGATCTTACCAGCAGTACATGTATTTTCTAAACTATAATAAATAGTACAAAATAATGTCGATCAGTGTATGTGAACAAGGATTTAAGATATTAAATCAACTGCGTGTCATACTTAGTTTTGGTTAAAACTACCAACATTTATATGAATGTTTACCTGTGCCAAAGAGACACAGCCATTTATGTAAAATGCATAGCACAACTCTCTCAGCAAGAAATTGATTCAGAAAGCTCTAAACTACTAAAGCCCCCAAACTTTAAATGAATTCTTAAGTGTCCATATGCGCTATAAATTATAAGTGATAGCATTATAACATTTAATTGGGGGGGGAAGCTAGGTTAAAAAATTCTGACAGTAGAGAATTTCTAAAAGTAGCATCCTTAAAATAATCATTATAAATAAAATCTACAAGTGGAATCTTGTCAGTAGAGTATAGGCATTTTATTTTTAATGAAGCCAATATTTACTCATTGTCTTCTAAAAATTAAATAGTATTCATCTCTTAATTTTCCTAAAAATTACCAAATTCAAAAGACTGGGGAAGATGAGCAATATTAAGTTTATTTATTTTCTGATAGCCACTTTTGAAAGCATAGGTAACTAAACATGAGCAGAGTTTGTGGCAGGAAAATGAAGTACAATCAAAAATGCAATCATTTTGAGCTTGCTGCAATTTTTATTTAAAAAAAAGAATATTACTTCCAAAAGGTGGTTGAATGGAGCATCTTGCTTTCTAATAAATTTTGTTGGTCCTCTAAGCTACTGCCTGCTATACTCCAATCCACATACAGAATTGCAAAAAGCTTTCAGTGCTATCTGATTTTATGACTCATGCCTTTTAGAGTAATTCAGAGAAATTTTACTACATTATACTAAAATTTGGTTGGAGAAATTAAATTATTTGTTTGGGTAAAAAATCTTTTTGTATCTGTTTTTCCTAGGGATGGACCAGACCAAACTTCTCCTCAAATTGGACAATTTAGTGGCAACACTGCATTAGAATCCGTCTATAGCACTTCCAATCAGATTCTGATCAAGTTCCACAGTGACTTTACTACCAGTGGCTTCTTTGTACTTAGTTACCATGGTAAGTGTGACAAATTGCACTTTTTCACTGTCTGTACTAATTACTGCAGGAAGAAAACCTATGAAAAAATTACTTTAATTACTTTTTCTGAGAAGATCTGCTATTATTAATATGACTGACTACCACTAGGGTAATGCAAACATATGAAAGACTAGTAGGAATAATGAAAACAAGCTATTTTCTTGACTAGATATTAAATTTACTAGTAGTCAAGCAAAAAAAAAAGAATGCACTGTGAAGAGACATGAGCAAAGAAGGTAGCAGTTCAAAGCAAAGACCCTGCAGTTCAAGGTGCTCATCTTCTCACTGCTTACAATGCTTCTAAAATTCCTTTGTAATCAAAATGTTTGTGGGGGTCATTAAATTTCTCATAGATATTAGAATCTTTTGAAGAAAGTACCATTGTTCTAGAGATTTCAATGATAGTGAACTATACTGTGTAGTTAACATTAAACTGCCCTTTAATTAAATACTGACTGAATGAAAATGCCTAAGTATTAATGCACCAAATTTACCTCTTTTTGTAGTCATTCAAAACTTTGGTGGCCAAGTGTTCTCTTGCATTCCTATTATTACAAGGAAACAGATTCAGAAGCAAGGGTGTGTTTAGGTGCTCTGTGAATGCCTGTTGGATTGACTATTCCAGGAAACGTGGACAGACTACCGTCTGTTTTCTAGATCCTGGTCAGAGTTTGAGACTAAAAAGCTTTCTTTTTGACTTAGTAAAGACCAAGGTGAATACAGATAGACAGAACTGGGGGGATTAAAGGAACTTTAATCTAAACATAGCAAAGCAAAACAAAAAAGACCTAAATCCCACAATGAAAAAAAGAGCAGCAACAGCACTGGAATTGATTATGGAGTGTAGACTGCAGTAGGACTAGGCAGAGGGAGGTCAGAATTTAAATTGCAGATCTGGGCATGTAAATGGCATGTAGCAGTTTGTGAAGGACAAACTGACCCTTTGAAGTCAGCAATACATGAATTGATATGTATGAATGTATCAGTACATGACCAAACACATGTAAAAATGTTCATACCTAGTAATAAAGTGTCTCTAAAGAACTTGATCTTCTTATACTTGATTCTTTTCTTATTGCGGAAATTGTCATTCCACAAGTGTGGGCTCTAATGTGTAATAAAGATGCAAACTGAGCAGCACAAAGGATTATTCATGAAGAAACTTAAACACTTTTTGGACTGAAGTTGTCAAGATAAATAAATCTCTCAGTATCCTTGAGTCTGTGATCCTTCATATCAGCTACATACAATTTATAACAATAAAGGGAAGGCAGTGAGATGAGTCAAATTTATTTAAAATAGATAATTCGGGGATTAAAATGAATGCCACCCCTAAATGAGAGACATTCAAGAAAATTATATGAATTGTTTATTTGAATCCATTTTTTAATTGTGTTGGTATTTTTTTTTTTAAGATACAAATAGCACAGCTGTGCCATGTTTACTTGGTGTGTGTTATTTTAAATTACTTTATCCTAAGGCAGGATGTTAGCTTTCTGACTCACTGATTTAATTGGCTCGTCATCATTACGTGATTGACAAAAAGGAGTGGAATAGGAAGATGTCAAATATGGGTGACTCAGTAGCAACAAAAGCTCTTACCTGGATAAATATAAATTTTGTGATGGACAAAAGTTTGACCAGTTCGATTACTAAAGGCACCCAGCACAGGAAGCAACAAAGCGTATAACTGAAGCTGAATCATCATCTGCCATAAGTAGATGATGTTTCCTTGCTAATGAGAGATGCTATAAAACAATGCTATATGAAAATGTAGTATCAGTGAAAACCAGGCATACTTGACTCATTGATCAACCTGAGTGTACACCTTAAAATGTGGAAGACTATGCTGTCAGTAGAAATACTTCAGTGTTTATTTCTTTGGCTGGATTCTGGCCTAATTGCATTCAGATTGAAGGGAGTTTTCCTCTGTGTACAAACACAGGCCCATCCTCATAGGTTCTTTGTAAAAAAATAAAGCTATATAGCTACTGCAATCTCTTCCTACTTGTCTTTTTTATCATTTGTTTCACCTAATTATTTTGCCTGGCTGTTGCATACATGTGTTAAAACTCAGAAAATTATTTCATGTGAGACTTCAAATGAGAAGTTTGAAACCAGAATTATTCTGTGACCCTGTCTGCAGATGAGATGTGCTCCACAACTATTAATTTCCTGGGAAATTTCACATTCAAAATGCTTCTGTCCATCAGTTATGCTGCCTCTGGGTAGAATCTTTTGGATTCAAAAATTTGTCTTTATTACAAAGTTTCAAAAATGGAAGAGTTCAGCAGTAAAAATATATTGTAAAAAAAGAAAATAAACAAAACAATGATTGAACAATACAAAAAGTATTTGCTTTTCAGATGAGATTACCTAACTGAGAAAGCTGGCAACCACTTCTAAGCTTCTTAGGTTATTTATGAAAAGGGTTTTGCCACTGAAATTAAATAACTAATTAAGAACATATCTGCAACTTCCATTTTTTCATTAATTCTGATATTCATGTTTCCTTTCTTTTGATTCTCTTGAAAGTTTCAAAGTAAATGAATGGATGTTTATTTTTATCCTTTTAATGTGGGTATTAACTCAGTTATGTTTGCATGGCTATGTTAACTAAGTATGGGAATGTCAACTGTGCTTTCTTCCTGTTTGTAGCCTATCAGCTCCGGGTCTGCCAGCCTCCAACAAATATACCAAATGCTGAAATTCTAACTGAGGATGATGAATTCGAAATAGGTACTGTAAGAGAAAATTAAAGCAACATTTGTTTCAAAAAAAAAGGACTGCTATGCATAGAAATTTCTTGCTTTTCAGGATGCAAATCATGCCTGTAATATGTTAGATTTATATTTGAAAATAAAATTTTTAAGAAGTCATTCCTCTTCTCTATACTTCCTGAATCCCATCTATGTTTCAGAGATCACATGTAAGTAATAAAGTAACTCCTTTCCAAGTAACTTCATTTTAAAACACATTTTTCATAATGTTTAATATAAAATACTGTCTTATATTGAAACAAACAAACAAACCCCACTTAAAAAACATGTAGCCAATGGTATATTCTGTACCAGAATTAAGGTTCTGTGACCTGAAGGGTAAAATCAAATTTATAAAATTTAGGAGGATCTGAGAAGAGGATGACATTCTGACCTTCTAAGACATGTTAATAATATTACTTAGCCACCTGTCGTTCAAAGAAATATGACTTACATGATCAGACATCAGATGTCTGACCAGCTAGTTTTGCTCAAATTATGGCAAAGAAAAATAAGTTTATTTTTAATATATACCAATATTTGATTAGTTCTATTTTTTTCTTTTTCTGCTCTGTAATCTGAACCAAAGAGGACTGCTGGGATATACAAATTTTTGCTTTTATTGGTACATGAAACTATATGATTTTTTAATTTCTCAATTAATAAATGACATTTTCTTATTCTCACCATGCCAAACGTAGATATGATCAACTAAATCCAATTCCTATTTAATTTTTATTCCCTCAGGATTGTATGGGTTACTGACTTGATCTTACCTCTTTATTTAGTTCCATAATGGTTATCTAATAAATTATATTGCTTAAAGCTTTGTGGACAGATGGTTCACACGGCATCAGTCAAACCCAGACAAATTAGCAAACTATCCAACTAATAACGTGGTGGAAAACAGTGATAGATGCAGCATAGTGTGCAACACAGTGCTCATTTACCGCATTTCTTAGACTAATCAAAGTTGTTTATGCCAGAGGTCATTTAGCCCATTATATATGGTGGCAAGAAACTTCATTAATCAATAATGTTTTCAAAGCTAAAAGTCCCAGTTAATAGCTGTTTAATGTTTCTTTTGTTTGTTTGTGTTTTGTCTTCTTTTGTTTTTCCAAACAGGAGACATAATAAGATACCAGTGTCAACCAGGCTTTACATTGGTTGGTAATGAGATCCTGACATGCCGACTCGGTGAAAGGCTTCAGATGGATGGAACACCACCTACCTGTCAAGGTTTTTTCTCCTTTTTCTTTTCCTCCTGCCTGAGCAGCTGAATGGTGATTCCTTAAATACCTTCCACTGTCTGTTTAGATAAGATGCACATTGAAAATATTTCAGACTTTTTGATGCTATTCCAAATATTATCACTGTTTGTAATGGTGAATATGTGTCAAATATTAATGCAAAATAATTAGTAATGTTTTAATGAATTTGATGCATTTAAAGGACTGCTATTCTACTTTGTAAAAATGATTTCCAAATTCTTTTTTTGGAGTCTAAATTCAATAAATAATGGGATTATTTCATTTTATCTAGAACATAATAGTATGAAAATTTATATGGAAATTTTAAAAAACAGAATGGATTTGGGAGAACAAGATCACAACATCATTTTTCAGTGCAATTTGAAGTGCTTCCATTTTTATTCATTGTATTCTAAAGAATAGGTTTCCTGTATGTGCGTGTGTATGCCTGTGTCTGTTCATGTTTTCCTCCTTTTATTGAAAACTGTGAATAGAGAGATACAACATGACTTCACTGTTAAGGCTCAAACAAGATTACAGTCCTGCCAACAACTAACATCACAGTTTAAACCAGTCTGTATTAAGCTGACATTTTATGCGTGAATAGAATGGAATGGAATGGAATGGAATGGAATGGAATGGCTTGGCTTGGGTTGGAAGGGACCATCAAAGGCCATCTAGTCCAACCCCCTGCGGTGAGCAGGGACACCTTCAACTAGAT
>JAVKLA010000027.1:36267617-36293976 GCA_034782735.1 Sagittarius serpentarius | reverse complement strand
ATGGGGCTCTGAGCAACCTGATCTAGTTGAAGGTGTCCCTGCTCACTGCAGGGGGGTTGGACTTGATGACCTTTGATTGTCCCTTCCAGCCCAAGCCATTCTATGATTCTATGATTCTACATTTGTATTAAATGAAAAATACTGCCATCTGGGTTTTCTACCAATAAGATGTTGGTTGTTCCCCCCCGCCCCCAGCAATTTTAATTAATTAGCATGTCTATAAAACACTAATGGTGAAAGATTTATTTGGAAATAGTAAATTAATTGTGAATAAACCTACTACTTTTAAAAGTAAAGCTTTAATATTTGACTGTTTCATAGTAATTTCTGAAGTTTCTAACTGGTGCACAATTTAGTTGCAAATTTAAACATCAGTGTACTAATTTTTAGGACTTAATTATAACTACAATGTTCAACTCAGTTTTCAGCTGAGAGCTGAAAAATTACTGTCTTATAAATATACCCTTTTCCTGCATTCCTGAAAAACTGGAAGGATCAACAACTACTGCTGAATTAACTATTTTCCTATATAAATTTATATATTCCTATATACATTTGTATGACTATACAAAAGTCAAAATCATTTGTAACAGTAGGTCTAGTTCTTAAAAATGCAAAGTGATCTTGAATTGTGAGTTTTATAAGAACTTCAACACTGATAATTTCTGAAAATCCATGCATTTATTTAGGTTCAATTGTGTCTAGGAATAGCTTCCAACACCCCAATTTAAATTAAAATCCTAACTTTGCAGGGTCATAGCATGTAACGGGTGGACAACCACAGTAACCTCCAGGCACTGCTTTAAATATTAAAATAATAGATAAGACAAACAGAGACATATGTGCTGATCCTGAGGCATTCTCTCAGCTCGTGTTGCTGAAGGCATAGTTATATTCATTGCAAGACGCAGGACAAAAACTCAGGAATAATTACTTCAGTTACCATAGTTAATCTTTCCTCTGTCACATATAAATGCTAAATATTGGATCAAATACTAAATACTAAATCAGTGCTCTTACCGTTTCAGTTTAAAGCTGAGTGAAATTAACATAATCTTCAGAGTTGGTAGACTCAGAACATTATAAAAAAAAAAAGAATCAAAGAAATCAGTTAAAACATGTTTAAAATGACCATTCAGACTGGCCACCTAGAATAAGCAGCAACATAATTTTCTCTTGTATTTATTTATATAATGTGTAAGTTTGAAGATAGCAATATGTAAGCTAAATTTCAATATTGAAACCCAGATCAATAGAGGGCTCTGTGGAATCTAGAGCCAGCAAAATTATATGCCTAAAATTTATGGCTTTCGTGATTTTAGTACACTATGCTGGTTTATGTATAAGCTGCCATACTTTAATTGTGCAGGCTATAACACGTTACATAAGAGTCACTCTCAAGGAATAAACTCAGCTCTTCTGTTGGTTCATATTTGTATTAGTTTACTAATTCTTTTCACCAGGCAGAACATATGTTTATTGTTAGACTTCATAGTGTTAACTTCTGTTGCCTTAACCCTGTGCATAAATTAGACATTTTAGCCAGTGTTAAGTGAGTTTTGGTTGAATTTTGCTTTAGTTTTTAACTTGAAATAAATTAATACCCACATTCAACATTCATTTCTTTACTGAATCTGAAGAGTGCTGCTGAACAGAATCTACATAACAGTATTTTATTTTTTAATATATTGTATTGCAGTAAAGATATAGTAGTCAATAATGAGGTATCCCTAGGAGAAAATATTGAAACAAATCTATTTAAGATTTTGTTTTGTGATTTTAATTGTTACACATTAGTTTACATGACCTTTAGTACTATTTAAAACTGTCACCTTTTTTTCTATTTTTATCTGATGTGTTTCAGTTGGATGAGCATTTCTTAAAATTCTTGAAGATTTCTTTCTTTAGATGAGAAAATAATTGCTAACTTCCACAAGCTTATGCCAATGCCTATCATCTTTTGTCGAAATAGAGTATTTCCTGTATGCAGCATGTAACTTTGCCCTTAACTTTCCTTGAAATTAGCTTCTACTTTCAGGATAAAATGAAAGCTTCAGAGTAAGAAGATTCAAACTGCATTTTGCATTATAATTAGAGGACCCTGAGAAAATTCTTGAATGATGACTCTCAGCAGTATCTCAGCTACATTAGCTCAGATTCATAAAAAAAACTTCACCACCTGATTCCCAAGGGAATCCATTGTACAAAAATAAGTCTTTAAGCACTCTCTAAAATTCCTGAGGGATGTTTACCTGGAGATCCTGAAACTGAGGACAGTTCACAAAGCAGAATCTTGTGGAGACAGCAAAACTAGCTGTAAATAAACTAGTGCAGTCAGATGACTGTGATGCTCTTCCTACCTTCTGCCACACCTCTCTGTGTGTGTTTATATATATGTATGTACGTATAAAGCTTGAGAGGATCAGTTCTTTCATTTGCTTGAGATAAAGTCTGTATCACAACTGGCCCAGTGCTGTAGTTTGGCAGCCAGATTCCAGCCATATGATTTTTCTCATGTGGAGTGGAGGTATTATATTCAATCTCTTCTTGATTAATTGAGACAAACACAGGACATGAGAAACAACTACTTAAATTTAGCAATTAGATGCTAATTTTGAAAGTGAGATGAGTATTTTAACACATATGGACAGATTCCTTTCTCTTTTTCAGTATCTGGTTGGATGGGGCTTTGAGATACCTGATTTAGTGAAAGATGCCCCTGCCTATGGCAGGGGGTTGGACTAGATGATCTTCAAAGGTCCCTTCCAACCCAAACCATTCTGTGATTCTATGATTCTTATGAGTTTTGTCTATGAAGATGATTATTCTTTTTCTCTCTCTGCTTTTCTGTGTTCTCTATCTCTCTCCATAGTCAAATGACTTTTTCCCCGTAAAAATCTGATTTTTGTATTTAATAAACCAATAATATTTTCAGTGTTCTTGAGAAATCTGAGAACCTATTATTTTCTTGTGTAACTTGTAATGGCTCAGTACTAACTCACTTTCATATGTGTTAGTTGTGAATATAAAAAACAGATTTTAAGGCTCCTATTTAGCAGTGTTCAGTTCTGAATAAACTGTAGGCACTTGTTCATATATCATGAAGCAAAACCTGTTCCCGAAAAAAGTTCCAATAACATGGTAATAACAAATATTTTTATTTAATGAGATTGTTATCCTGTGTATAGCTAGTGAATCCAAATAAATTAAAAATCAAGCCTCTTCATCATACTTTTAAACACCATTTTGCTCAATTTCAGCAACTGCTTTAAATAGTGGTGATAACTTATGTACAAAGTAGCATTTATCCTGCCAGCATCCTCTAGCCCTCCTGAAACTATGACAATTAAGAATAGCCAGAGCTGCTATGTGTTTTCGAGCAGAGCTGCAAGTGGAATATTAATAACTTCAGAATATGGTGTGGAATATAAGAAAAAAAATTCTTCAGAGTATGGTGAAGGTATGGTAGGCAATACCTGCTGAAGAAGTCAGCAGGGATGGAGCAGGTATCTTCTTTTATCCCTGCAGGAAACACTCTCATGTTGTGGGGCCTAGCCTCTCCCAGCAACGTTTTAGAGAAAAGGGTAAAATATATTCCTTATTTCCTACAGTTAAATTTGGGAAAAAGGCTGTCAGCAATTACGAACTTCAGATTCTTATAATTTCTTCTTCAGCTGACTTACATTTACTCATCAGGGAAATAGTCTGTCCCAGTGGCAGAAGGAGGAAAGTATCCAGTTGTCTGAACTTGAGAGTTCACTAGAAATGCAAATGTATAACCAAAACTCCCTCATACCAGATTTAATAAAAGGGAAGTGGTTTGTAAATATATATTCAATATGCACATAACATATGACACAGTTACACATCTGTTATGCTTACCAAAGAACTGAAGGATTATGAGGAATATGGAGTTAAAATAAATGTATCTGTTTATCTATACCTCAGGGTGATATTTGGATTTTTACTTCTAAGTGGGGCAGAAATCGCATATTTTTTTCCTCCTAATTTGATCTTTATTTCCTCAGAAAGTGTTTGTCATGTGGTGAACAGCTGTGCCTTTTTATAAAAGGAGGAGCAAATAGATGAATTGTGCAAGGTCAGCCTGACATTCTGTAGCTTACTCAGGATTATAACACCACCGTCTTGACTGTTAGTCATAGGCTTTGATTTTAAGAACTCTTCTTTGGTGCTTCTTTTGGTAAGAGATAGGAAAGAAATGGGACCGTATTAGGTGTGGTGAAGGAAAAAATAGAATTTCAAGTGTTTTTTAATACATGTAAAGGCAATAACCTAACATTTCCTGAGGTTTCTATGAATCTAAAAACTAGGTAGCTGGATTAGCACAAATCATCTTCTTGTCTAATTAGTCCTACTGAGCAACAAAATGTCAGCCTGAAGTATGTCTTTTATTTTCTAGGCCAAAGGCCTCATGTCTAAATAGTGCTTACATTGGGTGTAGGTACATCAGTGTCCTTGGAACTTGACTGAGGATCTCGAATTTCGGTGCTGCTTTATACAGATTATGGGAAGGATTGCTTACTCTTTGTTTAGAATATGACAGCCAAAAATCACAGTGTCTTCAGGTTTTGCTTTCAGTGCAAGACTTTACCTGGAATTATTGTTGACAGTAATAGTAATCTGAGGGGGGGGGAAGTCTATGGTTCACTTTTTGAACAATGCAACAATTTAGTATTTAAGCACAGCCTACAAGAATATCTTATCTTCTAGAAGATGAAAGAAAAAAAATGTCACAAATTGATAACTTCTGAGGGTTGCAGGGATTATTTTCAAGATAAACATTACTTTAGATTTTTTTTCTACTAACTGACTTTGTTTCTAAAATGTTGTTAGTCTTTCTGTATTTATGGTAATAAAATGAGTAATGCAGATCTTTTAAACTCGGGAAAATCTTGCCAATCACATGAATCAGAAATAGTGGGCTTTAGATTTTTTTATCAGTCTTTCCATTTCACAGTGCTCTGTCCCGCCAATGAAATGCGTCTGGATTCAACAGGAGTAATACTGAGCCCTGGATATCCTGACAGCTACCCAAATCTCCAGATGTGTGCATGGACCATTACTGTGGAAAAGGGTTACAATATCAGCATGTTCTTTGAGTTCTTCCAGACAGAAAAGGAGTTTGATATACTTGAGGTGTTTGATGGTAACTATAGGATGCACAAATTTAGATACTTTTTCTCTATATATTGCATCTATATTATATATATCTCTATACATTGCATCTATGTAATCAGTATTGTTTATGTACTATAATTTGTCAGTATAAAAAATCTTGAATAAGCTATTATCTGGATTTGTTGTGCTACAAAGAACTGTTGGATTACTGTGCTTCAAAATTGTACTGCATTAATAATGTTTAGAAATAATTCAGTTTCTGAAAAAATACGTACTCTCTAGTGTGTAATATGTAATGTCAGCTTCCATTTTTAATTCAGATTAATTTACCATTTGCTTGGAGGATGTTTTCTATGTATATTAATTGTATGCATATAATTTATTGTATGTTATTTTAAACTTTGTAACTCCTTTTTTTTTTTTCCCCCTTCCTTGTATCAAGGACCAAATAGTCATAGCCCATTGCTCATTTCTCTCAGTGGGGACTATTCGTCTTCTCTAAATATAACCAGCAATGGCCATGAAGTATTTCTCCGGTGGTCAGCAGATCATGGCACCAATAAAAAAGGTTTCAGGATAAGATATATAGGTATGTGAATCAAACTTTCCTTAACGTGTATAAAATTTCAATACGGAACATATTTATTTATGTGTAAAGGGTAATGTAAGCTATATTTTGTAACATTAATTGCCCAGACTGAAAGGAAATCCAGTCTGTTTTGTATATGAACCTGATGATACTGATCTTGTATCTTGAGGAAAAAAAAACCCACACACCCTAAGTAGAATATATGAAACACATGTGCTCTGTAGAGATTTAAGCAAATGTTTCACAGGACTTTAAAACAGCAGAAGACAGTACTAAAGATGAAAGAAGCAGCTTCTCCCTTCTCCCTCCCATCATTTATTTGCACTGATGTACCTCTGTTCTTCTTACTGGATCTTTATGCAATTAATCATTAACATTTTTGGTGGGACAGGGGAAGAGGTGGCAACAAGGCAGGAATGAGCAGCTGTAAGGTGGAAAAATGTGAGACCAGGAAGGACTGAACTCTTTAATTAAAGGTTCAACAGGAGAAGCAAATTTTATTGGAAGAGATCAGTTAGTGTGTCAAAAAAGCCAACATTGTATGCATTATTAATTCAGATGAACATATTTATGAATAGTGCCTGAAGACAATACTTAACAAAGATTGATTTTTATATAATCGCTTTTATAGAATTATTATACAATATTCATTTTCACAGGATAATAAGAATTATTAATCAAGCTAAAGTAGATCTGTTGCAATTTCCAGCAATTACACAAAATCTGTATTTGATTTTCTTATTGTGACCAAAGCCGTGAAACACACACAATGAAAAGTACTGGGGTTAGTATCTGTAGATACTAGAGAAGTTATTGGCATAAACCAATTTCACTTTACCAAGTGGACAAAGCAATAGAGAATAAATGTAACATTCTTTCTGCTGTGTTGGTTTTTTTTTTTCTAACTCCATTTTGGCTACTGCATTATTGCAGAAGAATAATTAGGCTTACAACAGTCTGTAAAACAGTATCAATGTCGTCTTTCCATTTAGGAGAGGACAGTTTTTTCAGAGGTAAAATATATGTTGTATAGCTGGATAAAAATCACTGTTGGCTAGACACAAAATATTACATAGTACCTGTTTTTGTTGCCTGTAGTACCTGCTAGATCTGTTAAAAGAGAAAGAAGAGAAAGTTCTTAAAACTCTTTCCCTAGTGGCAGTGAGAGAACTATTGAGAGGTAGACAGGAAATATTTACTAGTGATCTGTGTCACTCAGAAAATACCAGTATATTTTCCTGTACACCAAAGAAGTAGAGTTGTCTCTATCTCTGGTTCTTCCAAGAGTAAAAGGCAGGAGCAATTTAGTGTAAGGAAGAAAATATTTTCATACTGTGTGCTCTGAAAGATACGGTGGTGCTTCTCATTCAGGTGCTTGCTTTAATAAAGAGTAAACAGCCACATGATTCCATCCTGATCAGAAGGACCTAAAGTAAGTCATGGGACATGGAAATGTTTAAAGAGCAAGTGAATCAACATTTTTTTATTTGCCTGAAAAAACAGATACCAATAGTTACCAGCATTTTTTCAAAGCATGAAGGCAGCACTTGGAAGCAAAATTCCAACTTAATTTTCTTTCTTATAAAATGGGAAAATGGTCATCTTGGCTAACCAGTCTGCTCGTTCCTGAACAAAAATGATCAGAGACCAACTTAAATTCTTAAACAAACATTTCTCTTAAACTGGCTACCAGGTTTTAAGTCCCTTTTAGTCCACTGTTTTGGCAAGGTAGCCAAAACCAAGTAGCTTTGTACTCGGACTTAATGAACAAGGGATTTAAAAGAAATACAAGCATAATGACAGTATAGTAAGTAAGCTATCTTTAATGTCAGAGAGACTTAAAGTACATAAACCTTTTCAGATCATAACAACTATATCTCTTAAAGATCTTTTTGCTCTCAGAGATTTCTGATTTTTTTTCATAGTATCTAAATAAGACTTCTGTAGGACTTTTTGTGTTCTAAATAAATCACACACACAGAAAGCAGATGCAGTGTTTTTGCTGTGGACTTACAGTGATACTCATAAATATAATTAAAATCTATTTTAGGTTTGCTAGTTCACTTCAGTTCATTGTATCACAGAACTTGAAAGAAATAACATGTTTAGGACCAGAAGGAAAAAATTATTTGAAAAGTATTATGTGCAGTATACCCTTGATGTTTCCTCCTTTAAAAAAAATGTATACTGAAATTTATACAATTGCAATAAATTTCATCATGAATTAAAATTCTGTAGCTTACTTGGTTTAAAAAAGAAGATGGTGAGAAAAAAAATCAGTTATAGAAGAGAGCTATCCCTGTATTTCCTTTGAGGCTACTAAAACCTGAAGCCCTTACAAAGCCCTATTCTTCCACCTTTATACTTAGTGAAATTGCTTGATGCATGCATGATCAGGATACAACATACAACAACTTTTAGTGACATTTTCTCAGCTTGTTATCAGATGTCCACTGAATTCAACAAGAATTTGTCAAGAATTGTCATCTGGATTCTAAATGCATCTTTTATTTATTCAATATTTATGTTTAAAGCTCTCTACTGTAGTACTCCAGAGTCCCCTCCACATGGTTTCATTGTCAGTCAGACAGGTGGACAGCTCAACAGTATGGTTCGCTGGGCTTGCGATCGAGGTTTTCGGCTCATTGGGAAAAGTACTGCTGTATGCAGGAAGTCTCCATATGGTTATTACTCATGGGATGTTCCAGTCCCAGCTTGTCAAGGTAAATTCTTTCATTATAAAACACCCTAAGAAGCTTCCTCTTGCCTTTTCTAGTGTAAGCCATCAGTTTTTTTACTTAAAATGAATAACAGGTTATCATTTAATGGTCGTGCCTCTGTACCAAAAATTTTTCTACCTAGTAAAACTTACAAAAAGAAATGTACTTTTAAGAAACAGTATTTCAACAGAATTTGCTAAGACTGGCAGATGCTAAAAGTAATCTACGCCACTGTGAGGGAAAAAAAAACCCACAAATGTAAAATACGAAATTATTCAAAAAGTTCATTTAAAACTGAATATTCAGTAAAGTTCATTTATCATGATCCAAAAACTCTATAAAAACCAGAAAGACCTGAAATTTGCTACATTTCCAAGAACAGGAAACTGGACCAAAAAAGCATTGACTATGATGCCATTCTGTTCTTTTGTGGTGAATCGGAATTCATTGGATTAACTGTGTATTTAGTTTCTTCTGCCTTATAAAAACAAAACATATTTTGCTTAAAAAGGAAAAGGAAGTGGTTATTTAATACCCATCATGAATGTGTTCTAATTCTTCCTTTCCTGAAAAGAATGTTATTGTTCTGATAACTTACCTGTGTTACTCTTCAGTGAATGATTATTAGAACGATTTCTTTTCATGAAAATTTGTAGATGTGTTTATTCAAAATGTGTACATTTCGTTTCTGTTGACCAGTGGAGATAAGTGCTGTAGGAATGTTCCAAGTTAATTTCCCATGAGTTTTTTTTGACAAAAAGTCTTTGAACTGTGTGTTTCTAAAGCAAAACTACCTGACCTTTGTCAAAGGTGAAACAATCTCAGTTTCAAAGCTTTTTGATAAGTTTCTATTAATATATAAAACGTATGCCTATATTTTTAAAAACTGAAAGACCTCAAGAAAAAAAAGTACAGGCAATGCATGTGCTACATATCATTCTTTAGTTTTTTCTCCTCATCATGACAGTTATTTGTAGAACTTGATCAGACTGTTAATTAAATGTATCACACAATGTGGAATGAAAAAAAACAACCCAAAACAAACGACTTACCTAATTCAAATAGCAGATGATTATTCTCAACATACTGACTAGAGTTCAGTAATGGAAATAGTTGCAGTACTGAGATAATCCTTTAGGAACAAGTGGAGTTAAGTGCTTAGTAATCTCATGGTGTCTGATCAAGTACAAAGACTGTTGGTACCAGCTGTTAGCGTATTGAAAATTATTTAATGTATGTATTAAATGAATAACAGTTAATTATAATTATGCATTTAATGAGGGCTAGCTTTGATACATGATATGAACTTTATTCAGTTCTTCCAGCAAGTCCTTGTGCGCAGGAAGTGGTTTGTGGCCATGATATGTAGCTGCAACTCACAACAGCAAACTCTTCAGATTCAACCTAAAGACACATTATTACTGCAAAACTCCTCAGGAATAAGCTGCTTCTGAACATCAGTCATGCATCTAAGCTTCTCATTGTTTTGCTGAGATGAAAATTATCCCCCATACCCAGATGATACAGATTTATGATACGATCTTTTGTATCAAAAGGTTGAGAACACCATCAGTAAATATCCCTCATGTTCTGTCACAGGGGATATTTACAAGACACAAGGGCTTTGCCGTTCCCCCTACTACTGAGGGGTACAGCTTCATCTCAGAGCAGTTCCAACTCTTTTAAATATGGGCTAGTGGTTTTTAGAATTTCATGACATAGAGGATGAGCATTCTTTTAAGAACTGTTATAATTGTCAGTCAGAATTTACCAACTATCAGATGACAACATCACAACCTTACCTTCTACTTCACATTCTCCATCATTTATAGCATAACTAGCAAAGCCACTTTAATCTGTTCTTTCACACATCTGCATGTAGGATTGCCATAGATGACCATTTAACACAGCAAAAAAAAGTATTAGGCTTTTTTTTTTTTCATAGCAGTGCAAGTTAAAAAAAAAAGGTATTTGCAATTTCATTAAAAACAAGGCATCTCATTTTAATCTATTTGTTTTCTGTCTCCTAAATGAAGATTACCAGTCAAATCACAGTAATAGTTACTGGTATTATCCTATAGGAAATGAAAAATCTAAAAAATCTAAGGCCTCAAAATTTATGAATTCTTTAGTGATACCTCTACAATCAGCACAGCTAGTGGTTTGTGGTGGTCTGGGTTTTTTTAGCAATACTAGGTTCATTTCTTGGGAAACATTTTTTACTACCTGCAGCATATTTCATGACTGTATTTAAACTAATGCTTTCTCTTTACATTTTTCATTTTGTATCTGTACCATTATTATCACTTCTGCATCCTTTCCTGTAACTAATGAATGGCAGTAGCCTTTCCACTACAGCTGTTTTTTCCAAGTTCATGGGTAATGTTAGAGCAATTTTTAATGTTCTCATTGTTATACCTATATGAATAGAAATCTTGATCTCTGCACCTCTACATAGATAATACCAGCCATTCTTCAAATCATTTGCACTACAGGACTGACAGAACCTGAAAAATCCAGATACATGCTTTAACCTTGGATGAAAGCTTTTTAACATTATTTATAGAATCAAACATATCTCAGTAGAAGAGACTCAGTGCAATAGTAAGGAATCAAAAAGAAATGCGTCACGCCAGACTTCAGCAACTACCTGAAACGTTTCAAAATTAATACAAAAGCACCCTTCCTCTGTCATGAAAAGAAGTAAAAGGAAACTGCTTCAAAATCTAAAATTGTAGTAGTATAATGGTAACAATAATACAAATTAATTACAAACTTTCACTGTTCTAACTTTTAGATATTAACTATTCTGTTTATATAGACATGCATTAAGTAAATCATAATGTGAAAGTGTTGTCATCCATGTATCCGTCTCAGTTTTAATGATATTAAGTCTCTGATCACAAGTCGGTAAAAGATTTCCATGGTTAACTAAATTATGAGGTCTGATTACAATAAACTTTTGAAAGAATTAATAGGTTTACAATGATCTATCTGAATCTAATCACTGTTTTCTTATTTTCTTCTAAATGTGTGTTTGTCCTAGTTGCCAGTAGATATTGTGATAGCCATGAGATATATGTTTTTATGGTTACCCAGATAAGGTGATGAGCAAATTAATAATAGTTTCCTGTGAACTTTTCAGTACAGTGTGTCATATGCAGTTTCTTTTTATGGCAATTCAAGCATATTTTAACATGGATCTTAACACCTCTGTTCTGCAAGTTGTGATAGCATTAGTGCTTTACCTGTGTCTCAGCTGTGATGATTAGCTTTGGTACGGTGCCACACTGCTGTTATATTGTTTATGAAGCAGATCTGTCTTGTGTCAGATCAGCTCAAAATAGGGGGAAAAATAGATTACTATTTTCTATCAAGTATTTATACATCGTCTGAGAGGCTTAACTTTATATATCTCTGTAGGCAGGATAGGTGTTTTCTTAGGGTTCAAAATTCCACTTCAAAGTAAAGTACTTAAGATTTAAGCACCTAAGTCCTTTTTTCTTTGGATCTGACCTGCATTAGATGTATGGTGTTAAAATGTGGAAAAGATTTAGTTTTGATTTTATTCCTGAAACAGACTGAGCATTATTTAGAGCCAGATCTTCTCTTGATACTTCTTTCTGCTGAATAATTAAGAAAAAAAAAAGTGGCTTACACTTTCTTTTGCCAATTTTCAGTATTTTCAAAAGGTTATTTTCTTTCTGCTTTGCAGGAGGAAAATAGAATGTTGAAAGTTAATTTTAGTGCTTTGCCAGAGGTCACACAGTTCATCTCATGGAAGAAACCTGAAGTACAAACTAGATTCCTAAGGTCTCAGACTGGTGCTTTACTCATTCAACCATGCTGATCATATTTTTTTCCAGATAGTCTCTATTCCCACTTCTTTGAATATCTTCTGCATTTTGAATGGATAGCTGCAGAGTTATGAACCATTGTTCTTCTTTTTAGCCTCCTCCATCAAAAGACAAAAACTTCCTGAGATTTAATTCCCTAAAATTTTAAGGGAATTTATTTGTAGGCTTAAAACACCCATTAATGAGTTAAAAAGTCATTTTTTTGAATTTAAGACTACTGTTATCACAAGACATAAACCCTTTGAGATGAGCGGAAGTTTATATTGAAGAAGATGATATAAAATAACTATGTCTTTCTCTTTACTCAGCAATATCTTGTGGAATTCCTAAAGCTCCATTAAATGGTGGGATATTAACTACAGATTACTTAGTTGGCACCCGCGTTACTTATTTTTGCAATGATGGATATAGACTATCAGCCAAGGAACTTACTACTGCAATCTGCCAGCCGGATGGTACCTGGAGCAATCACAATAAAACACCTCGCTGTGTAGGTAAGTAACTTGTAAAAACTC
Source organism: Sagittarius serpentarius (assembly GCA_034782735.1). Classification (NCBI taxonomy): domain Eukaryota; kingdom Metazoa; phylum Chordata; class Aves; order Accipitriformes; family Sagittariidae; genus Sagittarius; species Sagittarius serpentarius. The sequence continues at coordinate 36,281,156 of JAVKLA010000027.1, read as the reverse complement.
TCCAGTGACTAAGTACCTGGCTGTACATTTTGTTTATTTATCCAAGGTGTAAATCTTCTCATTACTTAAACTTTCAGCTTCAGGTTACTTTAATCTATGAATAATTGCTGGTGTTATATTACTGTGAAATACGTATTAGAAATGTATACATCTGAGATAGATATTGAAACAGTCTGTGACTGCAGAAGAAATACACTAGAGATTATAGAATACATTCACACTGATAATTAATTTACAGCTAAATCAATGTTAATAGCTGTAGAGGTTTATGCAAAAGCCATCTCTTCAGTGAGAGCTGCACAGTTCATACACTGTTAACAAACCCTATTTATTATCTAGAATCTCTGGTACTCTGGGACACTTGTTTGAAACTGCTGCATTATTTATATTCAGTCCATCATTATAATCCTACACTATCTAAACTTGGTGGAACATCACGAAAGAGAAAATGCACGTTCAGTCCCAAAGAGAAGTGGGTACCATCAGTTGTAAATGGGGTATGAAAACCCAGGTGATAATAAGACTGATACAGAAATGTCAGAGTGACTGATGCACGTTAAGAGTTAGATCATCTCACCCAATGAATTTTGGAAAGGAAAGAAAACGTACCCTAGAATAATTTTCAAGGATTTTCCCTTTTTCCCTTTTTTTTCTTTTTCTAGTTTGCTTGTACTAAGCCACAAATAACTATGTGTTTTTGTTATTTTGGAAGTTGTTACATGTCCAAGCATCAATTCTTTTACGCTGGAACATGGAAGATGGAGAATAGTGAATGGTTCACATTATGAGTATAAAACAAAAGTAGTTTTCAGCTGTGATCCAGGGTATTATGGTTTGGGACCAGCATCTATCGAGTGTCTTGCTAATGGCACCTGGAGTTGGAGAAATGAGCGGCCTTACTGCCAAAGTGAGTAAATGTTGTATCTGCATCCGCTGTACAGACTTCAGATAAAAATATTTTCTTTGGCTGAATTAGAAATTAACTAATTAAATATTGAAATCAGTTAATTAGAAAAATGTTCCCTGGCTGGAATTCCTGGGTATCCTAAAGGCTATTACTTACAAATACAATCCATTAGGTTTAGTGACAAGGTAATACCTGTAAGCACACTTCTGGATTTTAAAGGTCCCTTAATCTATAAAGATACAAATAAGTAATAGAAAAAATTTTCCTATATATATTTTCTAAGTCAGGAATGCTGTATAGTCTAGAAAAATGCAAAAACTTCTGTACACTTGATAAATAAAATCTCTCCTTTCAGGTGGTTACCATATAGCATGCAAGTCCACATCATTCCTACCATTAGCTGGTATCTTGATAACCCGCAATAGCTACTTTTCAAAAAAATAAGTAATGAATATTCAGATACTTTAAACAAGCTAAATGTGTGGTTACAGTTATGATCCCTTCCCCCACCCCTCTGAAAAGCAGGTTTCTTTATGTATTTAAATTTAGGCACCTGTTTTTCAAAATTGTGGGGGTTTGGGTGTACTTAGAAGCCCCAAAATTCTTCCTCTTCATGAACCACCACATGATGTACACTCTGATAGAATGGGATATGACTGTGGTTTTGGTGCATGTATCTAAACTGTGTATATCTGCGTATATGTGTATAAATCCACACATAACTAAAAAGCAGGAAAAAAAGTGTAGACAAGCCAGATAACTGTGGGTTAGAATATATTTAGAATTTATTGAGAATATATTTGAAAGTAATAAGAAAAGGGGCTAAAAAATGCAGTTCCAAAGACAGATGAATTATGTTGGAAATTAACCTTCATTTTTGAGTTCTTTATAACCTAGTAGAAATTTAATTTTTTATTTAGAGGATTTTTAAAAGTTAATTGCAATATTTCACCTCTGCTAGTGTTAAAAATATTGTGTATGTGTCTGTATCTCTTTCTCTGTGTATATAGATATTTTACATAGTTTATATGTGCTTGTAACCCTTTTTTCTTTAAAAGACAAACATTTTTCACTATGTTTTGGGAAGTTTTGTTTGCAATATTACCACTTACATTTTTTTTAACATAAAGCGCACTAGCTGCTTTCATCCTTTGATAATCCACCATCTTGTTTACTAACAGTAAAGTTCTTTTTGCTAATATTTAAAAGAAAATTATTAAATAAAGATAATGATTATGAATGAAAAGATGCTTTGAATTGTAAATAAATAGCAAGGAATTCCATGCACATCATTCACTCATTATAACAATGTACTGTGTGAATGCTAGAGTAAGCATTTCATTATGAACTAGAAGATAAAAATTACACCTTCCCAAAGAATTATAAACATAATTTTTAAAAAGGCAACAATTGTGACATTCCAGTATTAAGAAAAAGTCATCGATAAACCCAAGGTAATGAAATAGCAATTAATAATGTTCTGAATGGTGGATGTTTTTAACTTTACAGAGAAAATTTTAATTGGTCCTCCCCCACCCCTCTTTCTTAAGTATTATTTCTGGGGAAGTAATAGTCTTTGTATGTGGAGCAAAATACTTCAAGTTGTGAAATTTATCAATCTGGTTGGTTGATAAGTATTACTGGTTGATAAGTATTATTGTATGTGTGTTTCTGATACTCAGCTGTATATTTTGTTTTGTTTTGGTTTTGCCATAAAGTTATTTCTTGTGGAGAACTTCCTACACCTCCAAATGGGAATAAGATTGGAACTCAAATCACATATGGATCTACAGCTATATTTACTTGTGATTCAGGATACATGCTAGTTGGCTCTGCAGTGCGGGAATGTCTGTCTTCTGGACTCTGGAGTGGAATTGAGACCAGATGTTTAGGTATGGATACTACTGTCATGGCTTGCCTATTTTCTTTCTCTCTAGCAGACAAAACTAAGCAAAGTGAATCAGCTTGTCTCTGTTAGCACATTGAAGAGTGTTCTGCATTTTAAAAATGTGTGTGGCTGGGTTGTTTTTCTTATCAAATTATAACTATGGTTACCTTTCCACAGACCGAGTCCCTTTTTCAGTATCTTCCCAATACGCAAAACCTATGTCACTGGGTTGCTGCATATATCTCTAAAGTAAACCTATACATAAACAGCATGACTGACTAATTCCAGATGTGTCAGCTTTAATACATGTCCTCAGTAAAATATCTACGTAGTAGACCTGAACTCAGTGGTTAAGTTATAGAATTAATTTGTACACTTGCAAAAGATACAGAAAAAAAAATGTTTGTGAAAACTTTGACAAGAGCATTGCAGCCTTATTTCTGAGAGAAAATCACTATCCAGACACTATTTACAGAATTTAATACCCTTTAGTTGTACATCTTTAGGCATCTTCAGTTATTTAAAATATTCAGGCACCAGTCCCTGAATCGTTTATGAATTAAATGAACATGTGATCTCAGTGAAACTATTTGAGGGCTTCTTTTTAATTCATTATTATCATATGTACCTTGATCTGGGTTATTGCGTTAACTGTAGAGACATTGATTTTAACTCTATATGCAATTACCATTTTAGTTTCAGCTGAAATCAAAGCTATGATAGTATTCTGATTTTAGAATTCAATATGAAAGTCATACTATACCTTGTCATTTGTGGGGTCATGAGAATATAAAAGAATATCCATGAACTGAGACTTTCAGAAGAATCTGAACTAATATATACATTAAATATAGGGGTTTGTTGCAATATCTCTTTGTGCAGATTGCCATTTACCTTTTTAGACCACTTTCCATCATAAATAATTTTCCTTCTGTAATACATTGTCTGGTGCAAATCTTCAATTAAGCTTAATTTGAATGACTCATGAACGAGCAAGTGTTGGTTATCGAGCTACGAGTCTGAAGCTGGAATGTTTCCTGACATACAGCCGAGGGGAACAGACAGGCTTTGTTTATGTTTCACTTTTATAATGAAAACCATTTAGCAGAGGGAGAAAAAAAAGAAAAGGTCTTCATGTTTGACTTTATCTTCTAAGTTGTCAGAAATGGTAAGACAAACTGTTTTAAATCTAAAAGTTTTGATCCATCATAGCAGGTGTGTAATCAAAATGTTGTGACTTTTTTTTCGTTTTTATTGGTTTATCTCCAAAGGTTACAACTATTGAAGTTTGGAGAAATGTAAAAATTTTCATCAGAGAAATATTAATCTAAAACCAGCCAAATTGTCTGCTATTTGCATTTAAGAATTTTGCCAGAATAACTTTATGCCAAGTGAAGGTCAATACAGAATGAATTGAATTTTTCCTACATTTGCCTGTAGAAATAAAAATGTGATATAAGCTTAATAATAGTAATAGGTTGCATAATCTTTACTTGAAACTTAAAAGAAGACCCTGAAGTAATCAATTTTCAGATAAAATAAAACTTTTTTTGCTTCTCAGAAGAGATTAATTATTATTAAGTTCATATACTATAATGTCCAGTAACAATAAACAATTAAGAAAATGTGTTAAAACAACTATATGACTAGAGGAGAAAACAGTAAAAGATACCTTTTGTATCAGACTAATAGGTTCAGATGTATATCTTCAAAGCTTTAATGAAGGCAAATTGTTGAAGAGAGCAGGAATAAAAGTTTCACTTAGAGAAATAGAATGTAATATATATCATATATAGCATACAAAAAAGCATGCATAGGTTGCTTTTTGGGAAAAAAAAAAGGCAAGCTATTGACAGAGCAAATTTATAAAAGGGAGAGAGGAATGGCTACCATAACTGCACTTGCTTCAACACGGCTGGTTGTGGTACATCACTGTGGAGAAATGAGCTTTCTGGAAAGACTCAGACTAACTCAGTTCAATTCTTGTTTCTTCAACAAGTAATTTGAGACTTAAGATAGAGGGATGGGTTCAGCTAATGACAAATCAGAAGTCAGAAATTCGTTTAAGAAGGTTGAGAAAGAAAATGTCGTTGGAAGGTGGAGGGAATGGAGTAAATGAAAGAATGTGGGAGAAGGGAGATCAAATACAGCAGGAAGTTCTACAAAGCAGGTATTGTAATGATTGGAGAAATACATTTTTGTGCAACTTACGAATAAATTCTATTGTTTGTTTTCAATCACTGAAAAATAGTAAGAAAAAAATTTGTTTCACTTTCTACTTCTAAAGCTTTTCAGCTTTACAGCTGTAAACCTTTCTTATCATTTATCTTAGAGCCTTTCCACTTTTACTTGCTGAAAAATTCAGCTATGCTTGGACTCAAGTGGCTACCAGTGTATTTCTGTTTTAAAGGTTGACGATGCCTTTAAGTACACACTTAGATGACATTAATGAAATCCTACAGGATAAAATAATATCCTTTTCCAAGTATTTTGTTTTAAAATACAAGTTATTTTTTCAAAAGTGCTACTCAAATTGTTTGTTTAATCATCATGTTAGGCAACTTAATTTTCATTCCAGTTATGTGTAATTTGAAAAAATTATGAAAGGTAGAATAAATAAGAATATAAGTATTATCAACAGAACCTAAAACTAGTTACTGTTGAACCCAATTAGATACAGGAGAGAACTAGAACATAGGTAAGCTTTAAATCACCAAAAATATTGACTAAAATCCAAATTGTATTACAACACAAAATTCCATGTCATTGTGGACAGTAGTGCATGATTTCAATGACAGCCATAGTAGTGTCAGAGTATGTTGATAGTTGTCACAGCCCTTTTTTGTCTTTCTTTTTACGTTCTTGCTTCCTTTATTACAAGGAGAAAGATAGTATTTTATGGCTATTGAATCTTAGGAGACAGTAGATGGCAAAGAGAATTAGAACATTTAACACAACTGCCCTCCTTTCTGCACCTCACAATTTTTTTTTTTGCAATATACCTAAATAACAATGTAGTACTGTGTGAGTAATCATATTAATGTAAGGATCTTGGTTTGATCTTTCATTGAATGTAGTGGGAAGTTGAGTTCTGGATCAGTATTCTTGTTCTCCGTAGCTGGTGAGAAGAAACAATGTTCAAATTGAAAAAAACAAAACAAAACCACAGAGAGCTCCTGAAGTAATTCTGTTGTGGAATTCTTAAAAACAAATAAATGTTTCACAAGATTTATGATGAAAAAGTATGAAAAAAAATCACTTCAGTCTTTAAAATAACAGTCAAAGACAAAAACCATGACTATTTTATCTCCAAGGTTACAGACTGCCTCTCACGATTTACTGTGCTTGATCTTTTTCTATACCGAAAACATTAAATCAGTTTCTGGGGGAAAGTCTATGTAACAAATCCGAGGGAAACATTCAGAAACATAGAATAGATTTCTGTTGAATATCCTATTCATAAAATAGACTGAAAAATCAGTGTATTTTGTTATACACTTTCCTCAGGGAAAAACATTTAAATACTTGGTGAAGAAACTAGTTGTTCTATTTCTGTTTATATGAAAACTTAGCATATTTAAATTATTTTATTTATTTATTACATTAATTTTATTTGCTTTAATTTACTGACATGAGTAAAAGTGATAATTAAAACATATATTTTTGTGACTATAAAAAAGTTTTGAGGGTTTTTTTATGTGTTTATTTTAATGCCTGTAAGCAGTTATTTATTAAACTGAGCATTTCCCGGAGCAGAAATAAATAGGGTCTACTTCGTTAACTCCATATTACTTTCAGATTTTTTAACTGATACATGAATGATGAATAAAATTTCCCAACATTTCCTAAGGTTTCTCTAACACTGAGATTTTCTTCCCTTTCTTCATTAGCACTATCTTCACACTTGATAGGAGAAGCACTATCAGAAGATCATTACTTTACAACATCCTGATTTGAGGATCAGGACCTTTTTTTTTTTTTTTGCTAATGTAGCTTGGCAGGAGGAAATACATAGACATTTTGAGAAAGCAGCACAATTTTCAAAGTGGCTGTGAATAGAAGTTTATGTGGTGGAGATGAGTATGTGCTGAAATGAATTTTCTTGAGGTCATTTGTTGGCTTTTAAAATGTTTCCTGTATTATTGCGGTTACCATTTCAGAAAACCCAGTTAAAAAAAAAACAACAAAGTAAAGCCAAGAAACAAAAGTATAGCATGCTTTGAGAAGCGTTTCTGTTGGATCCAATTCTTCTTGTACTTAAAAACAGCAGCTGTTTTCTTAGATTATTCCAAAGCATTCTGATTTCTTTCTAGGACCTTGCTCATTGTTAATGTAATGTACAAAGTTTCATACTTTTCTTTGGGGGGTATCTAGTTTTACTGAGTTTCTCTCAGTTGTATTAGTTGCATGATTGAAAGTAATTTAGTAGATGCTTAGAAGCCACATCAGTGAAAACCATGTGAAAACTGTATTTTCAACCAATTGTCAAACTCATTAGATGAAAGACATCTTATGCAAACTTTTCTTTTTTGTTGATTGGTGAGCTTACTCCAGCTCTTCACCTTTTTAAGTTGCGAGTCCATCCTCTTCAACTCAGCTGGACTACACTTAACCCTCATTTCTTAACTCCTTCTTCTTTCTCAATTCCTCCTGACATCTAAACATACTGATAAAACAGATCTGTTGATATTCTCTCCCCTATTTACCAAAATTCATTGCTGTAATTTCCTGCATATGTCCTAGAAAGAACCAGCAATTGCTGGAATGATAGGTGTGTTCAGTTCTGCTAGTTAGTATTAAATCTGAAATGAAGATAAACAATGAAATATGATTAAATTTTTTAAAGTTCTATAAGATCTCATATTTTGTTGTTAATCTTGACATTATTAAATGATGTTATATTTAGTTCACTCAGAGAACTAAACACACCTTTATAAAATGCTAAGTATCCACATGAATTAGAATGAAAAAATGAAGAATGGAGTTTACTTATCAATAAGACATACAGAGGTATGTTTCCAATACATGACTAATACTAGAGCACTTTTCAATAAAGACAGGTAGCAGAAGAAAGCTAATTGGGTTAGAGTGAGCATTACCTGTCAGCATTTGTTCATACTTGCCATACAACAGTATCAGGAATAACTTTCATCTCTTCTCCTAAGAGAAATACTAAACCTCACATACCATGTCTTTGTCTGCATTGACAGATAATCCAGCAGAAAGGAGCAGATAGTGAGACAAATAATTGGGTTTGAATTCTCTGTATCTGCATTACATGTGGTTCAGAGAACTTTCCTTGGACAATATCTGGTCTAGTCCTCTGGGCTAAATGTCATCGTTACTCATATGGTTCTACATTGTCAAAAGGTCCTGTCAGTAATTTTGACCCCTTTGTCTCCCAAAGGAGATAGAATACTTGTATTTTGTGCCTAGAGTTCAGCTTCTCAGTGTGCTCCCTCTGAAAGTAAGTTGATTTGTTCATAGCAAAACCACTTAGCACATTTAAGAGTTACAAGTAGGATCTGAACCAAAATGCTAATGTAGGCACAACCTGTGACTTGTTAGATAAGGAATTTTTACCCCATTTTTACTCAACTCTCTTCCTTTTTTCATACAAAAGTACCAATTCCAAACACTAATGAGTCATTGGTGACAGCCTGCTACTCACAAAGAAAATACGATGACGTATGAGAAAACAGTTATCCAACAGGTCTGTACGGAGAAATGCTGTCAACGGAGTAAAAACAGTAGCAGACACACCAGCTGGGGCAGGGCAACCATGTAAGCTGCCACTGCAGAATATGCAGTGCGTGAATCAGTGATGTGGAGAGGTGTGTGGGACAGGTAAGGATCTGCCATCTAGCACCTCCAGTTGATTCATAACTGAAAGATAATGTGATAAGGAATGAAAAGATTTTTTCATAAGACCGGTTTATAAGATGTGTATACATTAGTGAATGAAAGCACCAGTGGGGAGGTTAGATAATCAAATTAGAAGGTATGAAAAGATACTAAATTTATGTATGTCAAGGATCAATTAAATCAGGAACTGAAATATATATATATTTATGTTATATGCAATTTATGTATTTGGAAGAGCAAGGTAGAACAGTACAGCTGTAAAGTTATCTTTCAATTCTTTTATCTGAAAGGAAGGTATGCATACTCAGGAGTCAGTGTACCTTTACATTTCTATCAGGTAAGCACAAGGGAACCATAGTATATGTATTTTCCCAATCAGCTTTCAGTCACTGAAAGGTTTCTGTGGCTATGTATCCTCTGAAGTGTAGACTTTCTGCCACTATTTTCATCCTTAAAACTTGTGGAAAAACACACAAGCAACTAACTTCTCCCTCTTCGCCATTTTTAAACATCTTTTTTCTTCAATACTACTGCATAATAATAACTAGACTTTCAAATGCGGTATATGATGTTTCATCTTTAAAGAATTATTCAGCCATTTCAAGGAATTTAGCAGACAACTTCCCTCTCTGGGCCACGGATTTAAAAAGATTTAAAAGAACATTACCATTCATCCTGAACTGGTTTAGTACAGCTTGAACAGCAGGCAAGGTGAGGATCTTCTGAAACTAGCAGGATAAAGACCCCAAACCCTGTTTTGTCCAGGGCTGTGCCAGTGTTGTTTCAATACTGTGATTGTCTACAGAAGATGTTGTTTGTGAACAGGAGGATGTAAAAAAAAATATAGCCTTATAAGAAATGCAAGCCTTGTAGAGAAGAAAGAAATTCCAGCAAACAATTCTTCCCTCCTCAGCTGAGGTCATCTTGACAGGTTAATTAACTTTGTTGAATAATAACCTAAATCTCTTTTTTCAATAATACATTGATATGTAGATTTCTTTCACTACTATGCTCATGTTTGACATTACTGACAGCTAAAATAAGCATAGGCGTGGTTTTGCCATTATGTGAAGATTCTGTATTCATTTATTCCTAGTCTTGCATCTCAGAGAGTAACCTGCAGAAAAGAAACCTCATTTGCACCTGAGGTTGAAAAGGTTCTGACGCTAAGTTATTATGCTCATTCTGCGTTGCTAGAGCTGGATTTCTTCTCAAGTTAGGTAATTTATTTGATGCTCACACATTTTAATATCCTTCATTCCTACTTCTTGACTAATTTTTTTTCATAATAATATTTCATGTACTTACTTTTCTCAAGCTTTGCTAGACTGGAAACTGAGAATATTAAAGTACTTATTTCCCCCCTCAAATCTGCTGCTCAGTAAACCCGTCACATTTAATCTCTTTCTTTGTAGCATTCCCTCATTGCCTTTACAAAAGTGACACCTTTTGATTCAGTATTATAAATTACAGGTTATATTAAGACCTGGGGGCCTCAACTGGATTCATAGAACTGCTGTATAGGTCTTTTATATCTGTATCATAGAAAAGATGGAACTACACCCAGTCTTACGATACAGCACTAAAATAATGACATTGACAATGAACAAGGCTATTCTGAAAACAGTCTAGAATAGCCTAGCCTAAAATAGGCTAGAATCCTAACCTAGTGTGAAGTCAGCTGTTTACTGCTAGGGTGTTAGAATATTTTTGTTGAATGGAGATTTTGATTTACATTTGCTAACTTTATTTCGGGTTTTCTTCTATCCATAACCCTGTTCTTAATACAGTACAGTAAATGTTCTATTTGTTATGTGTTTATATTTGGCAATGTACCATGCAAGGGTGTATTTTTTTTCCTCACTCATTCATTCTGATAAATGAAGAGCAGAAGTACAATATTGTTCTTACTGCTTGAACCACTTCCTCTGTCCCATGTTTCTCACAAATCCTATATGATTGTTTTTCATTTTTTGTTTCCAGTGGCCTTCCAAGGTCACTACAACAGCTTTGTATTTGCTTGTAAGTGGTCTTAGAATATTACTTTGGGGTTAAAAAAGTGATATGCCATTAGATAATAACAGTACTATTAAGTCTTTTATCCATGCTAAGTAAATATTCAATGACTTATTGGCTGTTTAAACAGGAGTGTAAATTGATAATAGAATTAGTATTTCTTAAGTACTCTGTCATCTATTTGCAAAATAAATTTCCTGTCAAACAAGAAAAATAAAAAAACCAGGAGGCAACGTTGTTGCTCAGTATTTGAACCTTTATTTTCCCAGCAGTACTCCTGGTTTTTTTCTCAGTAGTCCTTTCCTTTCCACTTCCTTATCTTTTTGCATCTGTTTTCAGTTTTATGCCATAGTATTTCTGGCAGATTTTGTCCATATTTACAGAGAGCTCTCTCAATATGATACCTGGTTTGCAGTATTTGCATTCAGTCCCCAGTGAAAACACTCCACCTGCAGAGCTTAGCTCCTGAGCAGTTTTGTATCTGGGTTGTGTTTAGGAGGAATAATTTAGCAATCTCATTGCAAAAGACAGTTAATCACACCTTATGGTTATATCGAAAGAAGGCTAGTTATTACCACAAGCATTGTTATCATTTTATTCAGTTTTGTTATGCCAAAGTTCACTACTAAAATGTTCGTCTTCCATAATGATTCAATTGGGGTAAGTATGACATACTTCTCAAATGAGAACAGGTTTAAAATTATGTGCCTTTACAGCTTTGCACTCTTTTGCAGTAGTGAAATCATGTTACTCCTTGTTTACATCAGTGTGACAAAACTCACATCAGTTACATGGTAGATGATATATATATATAAAATACAAGCAAGTGAGTGGAAAAAGGTTTTAGGCATACAGCTGTGAGATAAAATGAAGGGAGTTGATCTTTGATGCCATTGCAAAATAAGTATGTCTCATTCAGAAACAAGGGCAGTTTCTCAGAAAACTATACATGTGCAGTATTTGTTTTTCTCAGACTACCAAAGAATTAGCAGTAATCTGAAAGCTTTGAAAACTTTCCACAATCCAAAAAGCCCTTCAAAACCCCAAACTCACTATTTTTGTCTATGTATGTGCACCTACATATATAAATGCAAACACATAACACAAAAAGAAAAGGATCAAAGGCTACTGAATGGCACTTCAAAAATTCATTTCAGAATGTTAATAAGGGGAAATAAATATCTTTATTTGTCACAAATCCCTTAAAATAAGAGTATAAATGGAACTCCTGAAAAACAATTAACAGCAGAATTGACCATAAAAGCTACTGGGATATGCAGTAATGAATATGAGCATATCCTTAATGTATAATGAACATTTTGGAATTCTTTTCTTCACAGGTGTCTTAAGAGAAAAATGTCAAAAGGGAAGAATTCTACTAACAGTCATAAGAAAAATAAACAAACACCCTGCTTTTAGAAGAAATGCAACAAAACTAGAATAGAATGGAAGAGAAATTAAGTAATAATTACTCTTCCAGATACGGGTGTGGATGGTGGTAGGGTTCTTTGTTGGTTTGGGGGTTGGGGTTTTTTCCTTCCTCTTTTTTTTTTTTCCTTGGTATTGGAGAAGTAGTGATAACAACTATTATAAGTGAAAGGTCTTTATTTCCTCTGAGGGAGACCAGCTCTATGGATGTGTGAAACAGAGTGGGAAAATAAAGCAAACAAAGAAAAAAAACTTCTGGAAATTATTAATGAGTCTCTGACTTTATTGCAACTCCAGGAATTTATTCAGCTGCATAAATTAGTGGAAATTTCAGTAATGTTCTCAAAGGTTCTCTTAACAGAAACTATGTACACCATTACATACCCTTTCAGTAGCAAACACAGTGTACTGCTAACCATATGGACCTACGTGACAGATGGTATTTTGAAAATGAAACAAATAGGGCTGAACCCATTCTTTTGGGGTTTTTTTGTTTGTTTGTTTTTTCGCAGGGGGGAGGGGGGAATGGTGTTTTTCGTGAATTTTTTTTTTTTTTAAACATCTCTCAGTCAGATGAAGCTTCCTCTGGAAAGCAGAGTGAAAACTGGAGGCAAATCCTGCAAATCCCAAATGGTTTTTATTCGTTTTTAAAACTGAGATGAAAAATGTGTCACAAGTCTGGCATACCCTGTTTTTAAATGATATTTACTTCCATAACACTGCCACAATAAGTTGATTTAGAATTCTGTTATGATAGAACTATGGTTTTATAATATTCTTCATACATTTAGATTTCTTTATTTTTCAGTTTAGAAACCTTACATGGGGTTAGGAGTAGGCTCTAGTATTTAAAAAATACACACTTCTTTACTAGTTCACAATTAGTCATGCAATATAGTTAGTGCTCCAAAGATGTAACTGTTGTACAGAGTGGGAGGAAATAATCAGTGCAGAGAAATTAGAACTAATAGAATCATAGAACAGCCCAAGTTCGAAGGGGCCTTGAAAGGTCATCTGGTCCAGCCTTTCATGGGAAAGGGAGCTGAGATGGGATTATTTATCATAGAATCTTAGAATGGTTTGGCTTGGAAGGGACCTTAAAGATCATCTAGTTCCAACCCCCCCGCTGTGGGCAGGGACACCTTCCACTAGACCAGGTTGCTCAAAGCCTCATCCAACCTGGCCTTGGACGCTTCCAGAGAGGGAGCATCCACAACTTCCCTGGGCAACCTGTTCCAGTGTCTCACCGCCCTCACGGTGAAGAACTTCTTCCTAATATTTAGCCTAAATCTGCCCTTTTCCAGTTTAAAGCCATTGCCCCTCATCCTATTACTACCTGCCCCTCTAAAAAATCCTTTCCCAGCTTTCTTGTAGGCCCCCTTCAGGTACTGGAAGGCTGCTATAAGGTCTCCCCGGAGCCTTCTCTTCTCCAGGC
>JAVKLA010000027.1:36254423-36267517 GCA_034782735.1 Sagittarius serpentarius | reverse complement strand
CTCTTCTCCAGGCTGAACAGCCCCAACTCTCTCAGCCTGCCTTCATAGGAGAGGTGCTCCAGCCCTCTGATCATCCTTGTGGCCCTCCTCTGGACTCGTTCTAACAGTTCCATGTCCTTTTTGTGTTGGGGTCCCCAGAACTGGACACAGTACTCCAGGTGGGAACTCTGTCCAGTACTCTGTCCAGTCACATCTTGAAAAGTTCCAGTGATGCGGACTCCATCATGTCCCTGGGGAGGTTGTTCCAGTGAATGTTTGTTCTTACTGTAAAAAAATTCTTTCTTATGTCGAGATGAGACCTCTCCCAGTGCAGCTTGTACCCATTGACCCTTCTCTTCTCCATGTGACTCCTTGTGAAGAGAGAGCCTCTATCTTCTTTGTAGCTACCCTTAAAGCACTGGAATACTATGTTGAGGTCCCCCCTGAGCCTTCCCTTCTTCAAGGACTAACACCTTCAGCCTTTCCTCATAGGGCAGGTTCTTCAGCCCTTTGATTATCTTCATAGCCCTCCTTTGGACCCTCTGCAGTCTGTCCACATCTTTCTTCAGTGGTGGCAACAAGAATGGACACAGTACCCCAGGTGCAGCCTGAAAAGTGCTGAGTAGAGTGGGATGATCCTGTCTCTGTGTCTGCTAGTAATGCACCTGCACATGCAGCCCAGGATCTAATTTGCCGTCATTGCTGCAGGGGTGCACTGCTGGCTCATGCTCAGCTTGCTGTCCACCAGGACCCCCACGTCCCTTTCAGCAAGGCTCCTCCCCAGCCACACAGATACTAGCTGGTACTGGGCTCTTTGGTTATTCCTCCCCAGGTGCAGGACCTTGCACTTGTCTTCATTAAATTTCATACACTTCTTGCTAGCCCACTCTCCTAGCCTGTCCAGGTCTCTCCGTAAGATGGGTCTCCCTTCCAATGTGTTCACGTCACCACCCAGTCTGGTGCCATCAATTAACTTCGTGAGGGTGCTTTCAAACCTAACGTCCGGATCATTTATGAAGAAGTTGAACAGCGTGGGCCCTGTATCAACCCCTGGGGAATCCCACTTGTGACAGGCTGCCAGCCTGAGTAAAAAACATTGATCACAACCCTCTGAGTGGGGCCTGTTAGCGAATTCCCTACCCATCCTGGAGACCACTCACCCAATCTGTACCTTGCCAGTTTGTCCAGGAGAAGGCTGTGGCACAGAGTGTCAGATGCTTTGCTGAAGTCCAGGTAAACAACATCCACTGCTCTCCCCTTGTCAACAGAAGATGTCAAAGAAAGTCAAAAGAAAAGAAGAAAGAAAAAAACTCAAAAGTCAAAAGAAGTCAAAACTAGGGTGTGAGAGATTTATGACAATGAGAGGAAGTAGGTTAAGAGGATGGGAATTTAAACTGATTTTAAATTTTCTCAAGCCAGACAGAGACATTAATGCAAGACTTACAGGTGATTTACAATGAATTCTTCACATTTTGCACTTGCGTGGTTTTTTGTAATGTCCACGCACAGTTGCAGAAAATGCAGTGTGATCTCAGTCATCTGATGTGTTGAATTACTTCAGTTTTACTCCCTCTGCACAAGAAACAGGGCTTGACCTTGCTGATGATGTATTCTGCTTCTACGGTACTGCCATAAAGCAACACTAAATCTTAATTAAGAACCAGGCCAAATACTGTAATCAAATGCAATTAGAAAATTGTTTTCTTGAACATGGTCTGAATCACTGCAAACTGTCTGGTGGCACTTCTGATAGAAGCTGATCTTTTCCAGCTCAGTTTTTACTCCTCATCTGGTTAGTCCTGTTTATCACCACAAATGTGATAAGATGGGGAAAGTGGGCTCTTTATGGCATATTCAAAAAGTCTACTATGTACTGAATAGATTATGACTTCCCTGGAGAAACAAGAAGTACTCTGACAAAAATTTTGTAAACATGTATTATGCCATCTTATCCCAGAAAACATAAAACAAATTTCAGGTATGCCTGGTCCTTATGTAACACTGAGGGAAATGGGGAGGGGACAGACAGGGAGGAATATACCCTTGAACAGTACCAGATTTGGACTCCTGTTCCTTAGACAGAAGTCAAATTGCACTCATCAGTTTAATCTGTGTGAATGTCCACATGCTGCCTGTATTGTAAATACTGACAGTTTTATCATGATTCATACAATGAAATTCTATACAAGGCTTAAGTTGTCAGATGCAAGTTATAAGAAAATCTCAGATTTGCTTTTTTTTTTTAATATAGGAAGTTTCTGGCCCTGGAAGAATGAGGCAAAATGCTGAAAATTACATCAGAGTAATATAAACACGTAAAAGTTCAAAGGAGAAAACAATCCAAACTTTATTGCTTCTAAACGTCCTTTCTTATTAGCAACCTCATGTTCTAGGGGTTTGTTTGTGAGGGAGTTTTGAGGAGAAGTAGAGGAGAAAAGGAGAGCAGAGGAGTTTGGGTGGCTGGTGTATTTTTTTTCACTAAAGTACTTGCTGAAACACAGCTCATTTTTCTTGCTTGCCTTCTTTTTACAGTGAGTTCTCTGCCATATGTCACAGTCTCCATGAGGTCAACCATTCTCAGAGGATTTTCCATTACCACATTATTTGCTGAATCACAGTGCCCATTTTCCAGAATTCATTAGGAAAAATAGTAACAAATGATAATATGGTTCATTCTTTTTCCCAGCCTCTCTCTAGATTAAATGTCTTTTTGTGACTTTCATAGTGTAAATAAAATAATTCTCATATTTTGAGAATACAGGGTAGAAGATTAGGCCAAGTCATAGAAAGGTTTTTGGTTGGAGGACATTCGGATGTAGTTGCAGTGACTGCCTGTAACCCAAACATGGTAATCTCTTTGGATTCCTCTGGGATCAATAGGAGAGAAAGAATGGGAGACAATCCAGAGAGTCAGATTCCAGCAATAAGTTGTCCAAGTGAATTTGTTTCCATTGTAAGATGTTTATAACATCCACATGGATTGATATTTATAATGGATTGATATTTGTAATATTTATTTAATTTTTGTATATATATGGATTTTTTATATTTATTTAAATGTATAATAGTGTAGTGTTAAGTTTATTAAGTTTAATCTTAACCAAAATAAAACTAAGGGAGATAATATAGAATTTTACAGTTTTTAATAAAAAGGAATTACTCCTATTTTTTGAAAAGAAATTTGATAACTTACATGATATTTAATCTCTTTGCTACACTGTCTTTTTGGTTTTTTTTATATGTGTACAGTCCTACCTATACATATACAATAATGCAGTTTTCTCCAAGTTAATAAAAATAAACCTTTGAATGAAGTCAATAAAAAAATTGAAAGATGTTCAGCATTTCTTTGTTTTAATTGAGGAGGTATATTTAAAATTTCTCTGGCATATTTACTGATCATTTTTTCTTTTTTATTTCCTTTGAAAAATCTAGCTGGTCACTGTGGTATTCCAGATCTTATAGTCAATGGTCAAGTAATTGGAGAAAATTACGGCTATAGAGATACAGTTGTATACCAGTGCAGTCCTGGTTTTCGCTTGATTGGTTCTTCTGTACGAATATGTCAACAGGATCACAACTGGTCTGGTCAGCTTCCATCCTGTGTGCGTAAGTAAGCATGGCAACACATACTGATCTATGTCACAGGAATGTCTGTGTTGGACAAGATGAGGAGTGACTTTGCAACTTGGTATTCTTTTTCCAAGAAAAAAGATTTAAAGCAGGTCCTCAAAAGTATGTGGCCACCTAAAATCTGTGATTCATCTGTCAGATGAAGTTTAATGTTGTCACTTAAAATTTCCATTGCATCTTTTGGCTACCAAATACCTGTCATTTATATATGAATATGAAACTTCTTCAAAAAGTGATGGGACTTAGGCACCCAAGTACTCAAATCTGGAAATGGCTTTATGTCCCTTGGTGGCTTTTGGAAATATTTAATGTACATTTACTTTGGCTGTGGTAGTTAGATAAGTAGATACTCTTCAATTACATTGTCAGCACTGATGATTACAATGTTCGTTTCAACAAACTTACACATTTTTATTCTTCTGATGGAAATACTGTTACTTTGTTTTCTGGTTTGGGTTTTGGCTTTTTTAGCATGAATTTTGTATTTTGTTAATGAGGCTTCTTTTGTGTGATGTGTCAACATACCACATGGAATACCCTTAAGTAATAACAGGAAATGCCGTATTCCATTTAGGAAAATTTGAGATTTCTCAAAAGATTCTCAAGGAAATTACAACTCTGTTTCAATAATTCAGGTTCTGTAGTATCACTGTATTGAAATATATTAGTGTGCCTCCAAATATTCTATTTTTATAGCTACATATTTGTAGCAGAAACTATCTGAATAATGAATCGTAATACACAATGTTAATTCATTACCCTTACTGCTCAATCTTTACTTTGTTTTACATAGAACTAGATATACATAACATGACTATAATAATTGTATTTCTTAGTTTTGTTTCTACTTTATGATACAGTCATAGATCATTACTTCTTTGTATTACATTTCAGATCAGCACACCTCTTTATAGGTAACTGTTAAGGCAATAAAATTAGTGTTAATCAAGAATTTCTAAATTAAAATGTTTATATCAATGTTAGAACTGAAAACAAATATTGTTTTGGATGTGCTAACAGTAGAGAAAATGGACATATTTTCTTCCTCTAATCAAATGAAAGCTGTTTGTTTGAATACAAGAGGATGCGCAGTACAACACTTCAGAAAAGGACCCAAGACTTGGGAAAAATCTTAGACTTGCGAAAGGCTGCTATAAACGGCAGCTGCCTCTAATTTTGGATACATATTTAGGAACAGCTCCACTTCAGACTGAAGGTTCAAATGAAGTGTAGAAAAACAGCCTCACATTTCTTTATTATTTAACTTTAGATGTTTTAATTGAAATTTTGAGATAATGTGTTTAAATTTAACAATTCTGACTACTTTTGAATTAATCATTCTTCTTGCTTATACAGTGGGTAGATGTATTACTACTGTAGTGTACTGCTACTGTATATGCATGGGTATTATTCAAAATTTTATGCAAATTTCATAGTTCTGTTTTCATGAGAATAATTATTATTATGATTACATGTACATTAAAAAACATATGTGTGGGCTGAATGCCTATCTTTACCTGACAGTTTTACAAATGTTAACAGTTTAGTGTATGATTCCAGTTACTCTTTTGGGGAAAAAATCCAATTCCTTATATAAAAATTTCTGATACCTGTAACATAAAGATAACATATTTAATTAAAATAACTTGCTTAGTGATATTAATGGAACACACAAAATTTATTTTAACTTTCATTCAGGGAATATAGTGTGGCTTGCCTGTATGATATTTCTTAAGGACCATTTTCACTTTTTTGGTGTTGCTAAAAATTTTATTTTATTTAGATTACAGGAATGGGTTTCTTTTAGAGTTAGCATGATAAGTCTATTCTACATAGACAAAAAGAACATATATTTCTCAGACTTAACAAAATTAATTTAGGAAAATTAATTTTCTGAAGTGATAAAAATTTGACAGTTAAATAATCTAATCTGTGGGTTTTTTTCATTTTAATTTACTGAAGAACACTTTATTTATTAAGAGCTGGAGTTTGTTAAAACATAGAAGAAAATATTTATATATTTTTTTACTTATTTTGGGAAAATTAATTTATATTTTATTTTCCTTACTATTTTTGCGTTTGGTCTTTGTGGGCACAGAAAAGGAACTTTACCTTCTGTAGTCGGTTTGGTATAAATAGAAGAAAAGTTTCACAGTGCTCACAGTGTTTCATATATCCAGTCATAAATTTATAACTTCACGAAGGACTTAGGCCTCAAAGATAAAACTGAGTGAGTTGATACTGAGACATATTTTTAAGAAATAATACCTGTGAAACTAACGCACTGAAATATTTCCATTCAATTTCAGACTATATGTAATGAAAATCAAGTCCTTGCTTTTCTCCTGATTCTTCAGAAAAGTTTTCTTCATTTGCCTTCATTACTGCATGGCAAATTCTATTTAGTTTATTTAAATATTTTAAAAAGTGCTTGAACATTTACTAAAATATGTCTTAGTTGTTACTCAGTTCAGAGAAATGTGAGTCTTTCATGAAAACTACTCAGTATCTTACAGTATCAACACTTTAAAATACTATTATATAATGATTACAATGATTATGTATTATATCATAAATCATGAGAAGAGATAACAGCATGCTTTGTTTGTTTTATGTTTCTTTGTTTTGTGCTATGCTAGCTGTTAGCTGTGGTCACCCTGGTAGTCCTATTTATGGAAGAACAAGTGGAAACGGTTTCAACTTCAATGATGTTGTGACATTCTCATGTAATACTGGGTATGTTATGCAAGGACCAACCAAAGCACAGTGTCAGGCTAATAGGCAGTGGAGCCACCCACCTCCAATATGCAAAGGTAAGAATGCAAGCGTTTACAGATTTCAAACTCAGTTGGAAAATTAAGGCTGAAAAATAAACTGAAGGTAAAGGGACACTGTCAAGACAAAATGATGCCTCTGTTACTAATAGGTGTCAGATTATTAAAGAAGATGTTTCATGATTCTATGATTTTTCAGTTAGGTCTGTTCTACATTCAGGGTGCCAGAATAACTTGCAGAGAAACTTCCTTATGTGTCTGTATTTTCTATTGATTTTTTTAAAATGGTTTCTGCAAGTTCCTTAAGCAAAATTATGCAGAGATAATTAGCTTAAATTCTGAAATAATGTTTTCTGCGTTTTTAGCCAACGTCGTTCTAATAGGTGCATAAGAAAACATACTTTTTTTCCTTTTACATTTCCATTGATCTGACTGCTCATCTTGACTTTTAAAATTTTTATTCTAATTTGTTAGCATAATCCATTTGGGTTGGTTCTCAACACTTCTGGATATTATATTTAGAATTCTTTCACTGAAAATAAAAGAATATTAGGAAATCAGTTCTGTTTGAGTTTTCATAAGCACTTTCAGAAAAGTTTTATCACCATTGTTGTTTTTAATTGTTATGTGCTTTTTAAATATTTTAATTGTTCTCATTTAGAAAAATGTACCTTTTGCTGTAACCTGATTGCACATATGCAGCAATTGGATTGATCATTTTTCAGCATCTTTCCAGCAGCTTCTATGGATTTTTATCTGTACAACAGTCTAAGTCATGTTAATGTATTTATATTAATTTTATTTATTATATTTTCCTTCCAATGGGTGTTCTCCACTTTCCTTTGATCACTTTGCCTTAAGCGATACTGCCAAATAGTTCAAAGAACTTAAATTTCCAAGGACCTTGCTGTTGATGAGAAGTTACTATTTTTTAAGTTTACAATACTAAACGTACTGTGTATTAAGGGTACCTAATAAATCTCATTTTCAGTCCAGTTGTTATAAATCATCTCTATGTTCTGGTATTGCAGAGTAATGTGCCAAACTGTCTGATACGTTATTGGCCTGTAGGCATTGGTAAATAAGGTGATCAGGTTATTGTTTGAAATTTTACATGGTCCTGAAATCTTCTATTGGTTTTAGAACAGACTTGAAAAATGAAAAGAACCAACTTTGTGTACAACGTTATTAGTGGTGTCTGTAACGTGCAGTGAAATCAGTTCTAATTAACATGATTTTGTTCTATTTGCATTGAAGTAAATAAAAAAACCATAAAGATGTTACTTTGCATATTTGTAAACTGCCTAAAGTGCAATATTATAGCAAAGGCTGCACTCCTTTGTGAAGGCTGAATTTGCAATTGTCATATAAATTCAGCAGTGCACTTGCTGTTGTTACACTGTCTACAACTTTGCTAAGTAGCTAGTTTCTCAGCCAACTATAATGATAGTGGAAAACTATTGAAATGATCAAAGGTCCTTGTATTTTTTTTCAAGTATTCACTACTCCAGATTTATTAATAAAAAGTTTTCATTACTTAAAACATGCTTAATAACATGAAGATGAATGTTCAGTTGTTATAAAATGCTTGTCTACAAAAATGAAAATGGATAGAAATACAGCTCAAATTTTCCTTTGGGGAAAAAACTAACAAATTTTCAACACTGTTCATGAATATAACTAAAAAAATTGACCTATCATTTAATATTAAAGAAGTCAAATCCAACCAGAAAGTTATTTCTATCCTTGAAAAATATATGTACTCCTGTCTTGCGATACCGATATTTGAGAACTGCTAGGAGGAGCACACAAGCAGACTGCCAACATTTAGGATAGTGACTGGAGAGAAGTAGGTGAGCCATAAAATAACTACATTGAGTGATGTAGGTAGGAAAAATTATCTTGAATTGCATCTGGCAATAGTTTTATTTCTTTTTAGATTACAGAGCTTCTTAGCATATTTTGATACTTTTATGTACACACATCCATGCACATACACACAGATATATATATATATTTGCACACAGGTATGCATATAAACATGAAACTGATTATAAGGATATAAGGATAGTAATCTTTACATGAACTGTAGTTTTCTGTAGTAACTTTGAGTAGGTGATGATGTATTTACTTGACAAGAGGAGTCTATTGCATGGAAACTGTTAACAAAATCTCCATGACACCCAAGATAAGTATTATACTCCTCTCACCAGACAGCTGTAAGTTGCAGAAAAGGGGGGGAAAAAAATCAGTCTTCAGTAATTTTCAAATATATGAATCTTAAAGTAGTTGAGGACTCAAAAAAATCCATCAGTATTCTTAACCGCCAAAGTATACCCCTGCTTTTAAAAGCACATACCCATTTGTTGGGATATTTCCCTGTTCTAGCAGAATCACCACAATCTTACCTAACACCACGTGCCCTTTAGCTCAAAATATCTGTCTCAAAGGTGCTCCATTATCAAAATGTTAATAGAGGAGCATAAGTATATTTGCATGGCTGTGTGGGTTAGACCAAAGGCACATCTAGCCCCATAACCTGTTTCCAGCTGTGGGCAATAGTTTATGTCAAGGCAAGAGTACAAATTGAGTATATTGGTATGTTCAGTCACTTTTAGTGGCAAATACTTTTACAGCATCATCACACTCTGTGAAGAAATGTTTCCTTTTATTTGCTCTGAGTTTAGCATCTCATAGTTTTAGCATCTCCTGGTTCCGTATCATCTTCCTAATTTAGTATCATTATATATAAAATCAAGGTTGTTGTGGTTTAACCCCAGCCAGCAACTACGCACCACGCAGACCCTCACTCACTTCCCCCCCGCCCATGGGACGGGGGAGAGAATCAGAAAAAAGGTAAAGCTTCTGGGTTGAGATAAGAACAGTTTAATAGAACAGAAGGGGAAAAAACCAACAATGACACTAATAACAACAGTAAAGTGACAATAATAACAAAAGGATTGGAATACACAAAAAGATGCACAATAACTGTATCCCGTCTGAAACCAGGACAAGGGTATACAAAATCAAGGTACAAACACACTGTAAGTTTCTCATACAAAGGATAGGATACCATTTAAAGACCATTTTAGTAGACTGTATTTGTATGACTCTCAAGTCTGTCCTCTTTTTCTTTTTAGTGGTCAATTGTTCTGATCCTGGAATTCCTGCAAATTCTATAAGAGAAAGTAAAATTGAACATGGAAATTTCACATATGGCACAGTGGTATTTTATGACTGTAATCCTGGATATTTTTTATTTGGATCTTCAGTTTTAATTTGTCAACCAAATGGCTACTGGGACAAACCTCTACCTGAATGCATTAGTAAGTAGATAATGTGTATGCTTCTACAAAGAATGTGGACTAGACTACGTATTATTTAACACATTTCCTTCAGTCTCATGACAGCCATTAGAATAATCATATTTGTATACAATTGTATGCATGCAGTAATGATGGAAGGTCTCAGCAGCAGCTGAAGTAGCACAGTTGTATTGTTACTGTATGTAGCAAGTAGCACAGAAACCTTGGGAAATGCAATAACCAAAACAAACATCTCTGAATCCTTCAGCGCAATGATCCCTGATAGCAGGGATAGAAGGTAAAAACATACTCGAATTAGCCAATATATGGCCTCCATTGGCCACAAAGCTATAATCATACTGAAACTTAAAAACTGTAGTACCCAATTACTGACATATCACTATAGTATTTTTTGGACTTCTCTTGTGACAACAGCAAGATCAGGCTATCTATGAACACAATAAGCAAATAGTAATGGCACTGTCGAGCATCAAAAGTGTCCTCTGGATCATGTCTTCAGCTTACCACACTACCAGATGTACCTGAACATCACAGTCGTATGCAACCTATCCACTAAGGCACGTGGATCAACACAAGGACGTTGTTTTTGTTCTGGCTTGTCAAGAACAACTTCCTAACTGTGATGTAGATATAGCCACAGATATTTCATAGGGTTTTAATTGGCTGGGACAGCTGGTGTACCCCATTCTCTAGAGGTTTATGAAAAAGTATTTGGTTTAGGATCAAAATTTCTCTCTGAGAAAGTCTGAAAGTTTTATTTTCTAGAGATTGAAGAGGAAACAGGCTAAGGATTCCTTATTCAGGAATCATGGACTGATATTCGCAGTACTGTAGGTATTAGTTCTCAATTTTACCTTTATTAGTCCTCCTTAATTGACGTTTCTCCAGTTCTGCTATTCTGTAAAATAAAAAATCTGAAACTTTATTTCTTATTACTGTTAAAACCTTTAGTTCTGGAAGTTTTCCCTTTCTTTGATAGGACAAATAGCTTGACTGCAAGTCACAGTTAAATTTACAACAGTTTCACGTTAAATTTTAAGGTAACATTACCATTTCAGAATGATAAATGTTACTTAACAGTAACATGTCTCCAATGAGAAAGAAATCTTAGAGGTAAAGTTGCGAAGATTTCTTCTGTTTTTGTATTTTTATCTCTTAGTCTTATTTCAGAATTGTCACAAGTAATGTAATAATACTTTTCTTTTAAGCTGACCTTTGGGAGTAAGAGTGCTGTATGTACTTTTGAAAGGACATCCTCAGGTTTATTTGTATCATTTATATAGAGAGGTCAATGAATTCTAACCTAAGCACTACCCATGATATTTTGTAATCCTAAAGCTTACCAAAACTTACTCTGATGTAGCTACTGAATACTTTTTATAAGAGCCTTTCAGCATCTGGAGTGTTTTGCAAATTGTTTCCCTTTTGGACATATGCAGGGCAGTCAGTATTCTGCACGTTTTTCCACTGTAAGAGCAATGGAAAAGAAGCGGAAAGCTTACTGGATGTTTTTGTTTGACCCAGATTAGATTTCTTTTTTTGACATAGCTGGATTTCAATCTCTGTCTAACTAGTCGCAAAGAACATACCTTTTTTTTGAAATATCACTAGAAAAATGAAGAAGAGACGTGGTAACAACGGAAAAGTTGTTCACCTGTAAAGTGACTCAATTCCTTTGAAATGTATTGTAGCTAGAGTACTTCTAGCTGCTATAAATCCTGTAACAAGCAGAATTCAGTGTTGGCCTGGACCATAACGCCCTTTCAACTCTCCCTTTGAATTAAAGACTTTCAGGGGCATACGCTACTTAAGCACATGTTTCTCATAAAATACTTCAAATTTGAAATGTACTCAAAATGAAAGATGTGTTTGGACAATATTCCTCAAAGAGTTCCAGTGACCATATCAGGTTTTTTTGTACTGTAAAGTCTTCTCAATTTAGTTCTGATAGATGTGCTCTGATTTGTAATTTTTAAGCTAGAGATGTGAGTACATACAATCCACACCTTCCAAGCTTGAAATCCAAATAATTTTTTACTAGTGTCTCTGCCATCCTCTCAATAATTCTGTTGCAGCACCTTATCCTGACATTTCTTCCCTCACAATATGACATATACAGCCATTCCCAGCTGTCAGATAGAATGATAAAAATTGTTGACAACTACAAAGATTCAAGAAACGTCAAGTGTATTTTTTAAGTCAGCATTCAAGAATTAGGGTATAACATTTGTAAATTTAATTGAACACTTGTAAATCTAATCAGACTTTAAACTAATGCTGTAATTTTACTGATAAGTCATCACGTTTGACCAGAAGAGGATGTAAATGTATACTTCTTTCTGTTTTTCCAGAATGTCATATATCTCATCCATAATCAGTATTAGCTGTGTGTTTTGTTTATTGGGATTTTTTCAGGGAAAAAGAAATAGCCATTGAAATGTTACACTGGCAAAAGAATTATTTGCATATCTTTCTCTCCAAAATTCTTTTTTTTTTAAGGAAAGTGAGGTTTTAGTGTGACAGAAATTGATTGATAATTGTCCATAATAATGAAAAATATGATTTGACCTGATGTTTTTACATACTCTGAAGAAGATTAATAATATTATCTTTTTTTTTCTTCATTTATTATTTGTTCTTTAAATCTGAATCAAAGCTTAATGTAAAAGTAAATTTACACAGCTATAAAATGTACTGTGCAGGTGTGTGATGGTACAGGACTAGATCAGATGGCAGATTTTTAATCACTTTCCATAAACCACAAGATCTCTCGGTCCCCAAGTGTAAGAAACCAGGAAAGGAAGCAAGAGACCAGCATGGATTCATTGAGACCTGTCGGTCAAACTAAAGGGCAAGAAGGAATTGCACAGGCAGTGGAAGCAGGGACAGGTATCCTGGGAAAAGTACAGGGACACTGACTGGTTGTGTAGGGATGGGGTCAGAAGGGCCAAGGCATGGATGGAGCTGAACTTGGCAAGGGATGCAAAGAATAGTAAGAAGGGCTTCTGTAGGTATGTCAGCCAGAAAAAGAGGGTCAAAGAAAGTGAACCACCGTGATGAGCAAGAGTGGCAAACCAGTAACAGTGGACAAGGAGAAGGCTGAGGTAGTCAACAACTTTTAGCATTAGTCTTCACTGGCAACCTCTCTTCCCACACCTCTCAAGTGCATGGACTGCATGACGGGGACTGGCAGAGCAAAGTCCCTCCCACTGTAAGAGAAGATCAAGGTTGGTGACCACCTGAGGAACCTCAACATACATAAGTCTGTGGGACCTGACAAGATGCATCCCAGAGACCTGAGGGAGTTGGCTGATACAGTTTTCAAGCCACTCTCCATGTTACCTGAAAAGTCATGGCAGTCAGGTGAAGTCCCTGGAGACTG
>JAVKLA010000027.1:36241373-36254323 GCA_034782735.1 Sagittarius serpentarius | reverse complement strand
CCCAGAGTCCTGAGGGAATTGGCTGATGTAGTTGCCAGGCCACTCTCCATGATATTTGGAAAGTCATGGCAGTCAGGTGAAGTCCCTGGAGACTGGAAAAAGGGAAATGTACCCATTTTTAAAAAGGGTAGAAAGGAAGACCCTGGGAGCTACCAGCCTGTCAGCCTCACATCTGTGCCTGGGAAGATCATGGAATGGATCCTCCTAGAAGCTATGCTAAGGCACATGGAAGACAGGGAGGTGATTCGAGACAGCCAGCATGGCTTCACCAAGGGCAAGCCCTGCCTGACCAACCTAGTGGCCTTCTATGATAGATTGACTTCATCAGCGGACAAGGGAAGAGCTACGGATGTCATCTATCTGGACTTCTGTAAGGCCTTTGACAAGGTCCCCCCACACCATCCTTCTCTCTAAATTGGAGAGGCATGGGGATTTGATGGGTGGACTGTTTGGTAGATGAAGTCACAGGGCTTGTGATAGGGCAGGGGGTAATGGTTTTAAACTGAAAGAGGGTAGATTTATCCCAGATATAAGGAAGACATTTTTTACGATGAGGGTGGTGAAACACTAGAACAGGTTGCCCAGAGAAGTTGTGGATGCCCCCTCCCTGGAACCATTCAAGGTCAGGCTGGATGGAGTTCTGAGCAACCTGATCTAGTTGAAAGATGTCCCTGCTCATTGCAGGGCGTTGGGCTAGATGACCTTTAAAGGTCCTGTGCAACCCAAACTATTCTGTGATTCTATAACACAGAGGCAGAAAGGAAGAAATGGATGGAAATAAAATGGAGGATGAACTAGCGTTAGGAGAAAATAAGAAATATAGTCAACATATGAAATCCCCACCTGAGAACATGAACATCAAATTAGATTTTGTAGAATGTATGATCAAGGGTAGCATTACAAGGTGGCATAATTTTCTAAATAATTTCTTAGAAATCCAGGACTTTTGGACGTTAAGTGTAAATCTAAAAGAGAAGTATGTATAGGAAAGCCTAAAACTGAATGGTGTAAGGTACCAGTATGAAATTAACTTTTCCTATATGACAACATCTGAAAAAAGCAAAAGAATCAATCAAGAAAAACACAGATAATAAAAACACTCTGAAAAATTGTGAGTTTTTCACAAGAAGGAAGTTTCATTTCCTGCATGACCAACATGCCTTTTTATTAACAATGTTCTGTTTTCCTTCTCTACAATCATACGTAATTAATAGTAGATTTTATTTATGAGCAATTAATTAAACAAATAGCATGCTAACAGCAAGTGCCCAGTTTGTAAATCTGACCATTCTGACCATTTTACTTAAAGTCTTGCAAGCCTACAAAATGCTCACAGGGCTCAGTGGCACTAGGTAGGAATCAAAGTCAATCAGTCACATACCACATTCCTAAATCCTTTGTGGGGTTGTCAGGAAGGTTCTGTACCTTGCAAGTTGGACCCCTAAGGGAACAAGTGTCATTGAACACAGATCAGTACATGTATAAATGTAAGGCTCTAAGACCAAGAATAATCATTAAAGGAAGATTAATCACCACACATTACTTTGGTCATATGTTGTATTGTACAGCCCTTGTACTGTTGTATACATCTGAAGTGCTAGGGGATTGAATACATCCTCAACCCTGATCAGGCTTCTGATCAGGCTTTTTTTGGTAAAAAAATGCTGTTGAAAATGTAATGGTATTGAAGATGACGAAGTATTGATAAAAACTACATTTGTATGATTTAGGGGGCTGTTCTAGTACTCTGGTGTTTGCAGCTATAATATGTGGTTTTCATGATGCGTAAATACAAATATCTTTGGCCAAGATATGCCACATGCCATGGACAGGTGTAAGAAGAAAAGAAATCAAACATGCAAGGCTAGATTAATTCTTTAAACAGAGTGAACTTGGTTTGTGAATTTTAACTGTACATTTCCTGAACTTGACATATTTAGTTTGCTTCTAAATTAACTCCTTGCTCTGAATTCTTAAAAATTTTCTCTATATTAATTCCACAT
This sequence comes from Sagittarius serpentarius, assembly GCA_034782735.1. Classification (NCBI taxonomy): domain Eukaryota; kingdom Metazoa; phylum Chordata; class Aves; order Accipitriformes; family Sagittariidae; genus Sagittarius; species Sagittarius serpentarius. Next base: position 36,252,320 of record JAVKLA010000027.1, on the reverse strand, counting down.
GTGAGGAAGTTCCTTTTGCACATTTTTGGTATGTGCTCTTAATCCTAAAAGACAGACTAATGATTTCTTTTCAATACAGAACTTCATTTCCATTGCATACATTGTCCATGTAGATAATGTTCTCCATAATGATGCATAAGACCTTTTGTCATTTTACTTTAGTCTTACGGAGTAGCTAGCTTCCTCTTGATCTAGCCAAGGTAGCTTCCCTGTTACATTATACAACTTTCTAGTAGATAGGAGGCTGATTTTAGTTCAGGTTTCTATTATTTAGCCTAGTTTTTCTACCTAAAAAAAATTACTGGTTTTGACCATTTATAGCAAGAGCCACTTATCATAGTTTATAAGAGGCTACTAAAGGACAAAAGATATCATGCCTAATTTTCCCATTTTCTTTCCAAAGTTTATGTACTTCATGACATTTGAGCCAGTTAGCAAAATTAGGTATGTATAAGATAACTGTTGGATACCCTTAATGTGCAATCTGTAAGTGAAAATCACAAAAATGTCAAGATTAAGAGTACTAAAAATTAATTACAGTATGGAAATAACTAGCAATTACAGATCAAAATTTAGTGAATAAACAACTGATAGGGAGTTTATCCATGACCATTTCTAAGATTGGGATCCTATAGAAATTCCCTCCAGTTCTCTCTATGCAATTGACATCAATAGATGATGCCTAGGAATATGTTAAAAATTTGTAAACAAATATTTTATTTATGTAATACAATATTTTAAGTAACCAAAACCATGAATATGAAAATAGCATATTAGCATTAAGGTTCATAGCAAAATTTAGTAAAAATTATCTTGTTTATAAACCTAATAGACTTCATGACCAATGATTTGGGACCAGTGGATGAGAGATGAAGGTCTGCATATTCTCTACCCCAGCAGTGATTTTGGCAGATTCTGTCTTCCTGTATTTTTTCTTTGAAGAGTACATACATGAGTGTGTGTGTGTGTTTATGTGTTAATGGCATAAAGATCAGGTTAGTGAATGAGTGTCTTTGGACATCAGTATCTTTATCTAAAATACCTTTTTGACATCTCCAAACATTTCACAGCTTTTGGTCTTTAATATATTTCGCATTTTTAATCACATGATGTGTCCCCCTCCCCCAAACCCTAAGAAGGTCAGCCTTTTCACAAAGTTTATGTATGGAGTTATGAAAATGATAACTACAAACTGTTTGATCAGTGATAATAACCTTTTTTTATCTCCAATAATTATGCATTGTAGTGATTGACTGTGGCCATCCTGGCATTCCTCCTAACGCGGTCCTGTCTGGAGATAAATACACGTTTGGGTCTACTGTTCGTTATACCTGCACAGGTAAACGATCACTGTTAGGACAGTCATCTCGTACATGTCAGTTAAATGGACACTGGAGTGGATCTCTCCCTCATTGCTCAGGTAATATTTTTGAATTAATGAGCATGCCCTGAAGTTGTTTTGAATTTATTTTGATTTTATCAGAAGGTCATTTTAAAATCTAGAAAATCATGTATAAAACTGGAGTACTATTCAGTAGAAGTAAAAAAAGTAAAACTAAAATAAGTATAAACTATTAGCAAGGAAATAATTTGGAAGAAATAGGCTTCTCAGTGACATTTAATATGAATAGGAAACTGCACATTCAATAGAATGTTGAAGGAACCAGTTTGTTTTGAAAATTTTTTTCTGTGTGACTTCTGATGAGTATTACTTTCCACAGGGAAACCTTCCATCTCTTTAAGGTGATGGATTTTTTTTTTTTTTTTAAATTTGCAAAATATCTGGATACAGTACTCCAGGTGGAGTCTCACATAGTCCAGTCCTTTTTTTTTCCCCCTCTTGCCTTCATCTCTTTAGTGTATTCAGGTATAAACTGATTATGTCAGCTACAGTTTCAGAATATGGATTTTTTACAGCCTATGGCACAGAAATGGTTAAAAATTAATAACAAATATTAAAATAGTGCTGCTTTGTTAAAATCTTGCACTAAGTTCCAAGGGGTTGGAAGAATTTTTCAGTATCTGAACCTTCCATTGCAAACTTTTGGGAAGTGGTTGCAGACAAGGACAATCTAAATGTTATTATTTTGCTCTATCAGTCCCTCTTCTTTCACCTGAAATGTGACAGAAACTAGAAAATGTGAACATCTTATTTAATCCCTTAACTTTCTATCAATAAAATCAGAACGAAATTTGCTGCAGTGGGAACAAAGATCAAGTTCTTACAGCCTATGATGTTTAGAGCTATGCACCACAAAGCAAAGCTTAATGTAAAATAATATTACTTAATAAATAATGATATATTTATGTGAATTGCAACTTCAAACTAGATTATTAAAAAATGTTTTTTACAGCTAGTATGCATACATATTTGGTTTTGGGGAAAAAAATATTCTTTAGATATAATCTAAGGCTACTTCTTGTAGTTTTCCATAGTTTTCATAAGGAAAAAAAGTCTAATTTGTGAATTAAAAAAAAAAAAAGAAATAGACAAAAATATCAAGGAATACAAATAGGAAGCCTGAATATGCACATGAAAATATCAGAGAAATATTACTGAAAATAAAACTATTGTATAATCATCCTGCTGTTAAATAAGTGTTCAAATATCTTGGGATAAACATTCATCAGTGAGGTACCTGAAAACCCTTTTTTTTTCTAATGACAACTTTTGTACCCACAGACCGGAAACTCTAATCAGATCTAATGACTTTTTTCTAAGTACATAAAGAAACATAGATTTGACATAGATTGAAATGTTAATCATAGCAAATCAAATTGTGACAGAATACAAACTGCTATTTTCTTCAGCTGTACTGTACCAAAATATAATTCTAGCTTAGGAAAACTTTGAGACTTTGTTTTCAAATTGTATTGAGACTTTATTTCCAAAGTGTGTATCTGAAATGCTTTCTCAATTTAAAATAATTGCAGTTCACCATAGGATTTTCCATAGTTTTTGTATCTAAAAATATGTGAAATCATTAGCTTTCATTATTAGCCTTGATAACTTGATTTCTTAATTTTTAATGTGTATTAAAGCCTTAAACTTTGTATTTTTTGGTTGATGATACTAATAATAAATAATATAGAATGTTTGACTGACAAAAGATACAGCATGCTTGTCCTTTTCATATATGGAGAAGAATTCAACCAGAAAACGCTAGGTGAGTGAACATAAGATAACCAAATTTTGTCACATCATCCCAAAGAGAGTTTCCTTTTTGTCACATGGCACTTTATGTTTCACATCCTAGAGCTAGAAGGAATTGTCATGTCCCATTGATATCTGTTGGCATTCAGAAACACAGTTTTCAGTCATCACATGCATAGCAGCTGGAGTCAGAAATTTGCAGCAACTTAGAATTCTTCATAAGTGCAGCAATGGTTGTGTACTTAAGTGGTCTAAATACCCTCCTTTTCATTAAGATTAAATGCCAGCTGAGAATTTGTTACGCATGTGGGTGAAGGATGGCTCATAACTGGCTGTGAAAATCACTTAATTGAATCTCTGAATGTTCTGTTATGATATCATTGATTATATCACTGTCACTTCCTGATGTGATTAGTCATTTAGAAAAATTATTTCTGTAACCTTCAGTCAAAAGAGCTGGTGGTTAACCTTCCTAAGATTAAAAGAGTAATAATGCACGGTAATAATTAGGCATTAGGAAAGAACACATGATTTCATTTACAAGAGGAATATGTAATTTATACTTGGCATAGCAAAAAGCCTATTTTCATTTTTTCATCATAAAATTATTTTAGGCATAATGCCAAGTAACTTGCTGAAAACTGAACTGTTATTGTAGAGATTTTACAAGTACAGAACAATGAATAGGCCCTATCCCAAATTCTTGATAGTCTAAATAATACTGGAAAATGTAAGATATGGATTCTGGAAATAACAAAACAATATCTTGATCTAGGACATTTTTAAATTATTGTAGAAATACATAGCAGACTGTTTTTAAACTAGAGGGATTTTAAGTCACCTAAGTAGCTTGGACATAAAGTATTTTGAAAGCTTGTAAAATTATTTTACTTACTATAATTTGGAACTATTTACAATTTCTTTTTAAACAGGGCTGGCAGGCTGCTTTACTGATCTGTGTCACATAATGAAATGGGTAAAAAGAGAAGAGCCTAAACTTTTGAGTCTGTGATTTTGAACCAGTCAGCTAGGCCTTATACTTACTTGAGTTAATTTATTTCTGAAAGCATTAAAATAAATAAGACCATGTACTTTTTGCACATACATGCTATAAAAGTTCACAATGTAATAGGCATGACTACATTAGTTTGATTATTCTCAAATGAATGATGTCAGTTTAAGCTTGGCTAACTTAAATAATGATAAAATTGGCTCCTAAATTAGTGAGAGTGGATCATAATTAGCCTACTTTGTCAGCTGCTTCAGCAAGAGGTTGGACACGTACTATGAGCTGCCAGGTTTGTTCTCTTTCGCATTTCCAAGCAAAGTTCTGCCCTTTTCTTTGACTCTCCAGATGTGCCTTCAGACTGTGGCTTCACAGCTGCATTCTCTTTTCCCAGAAGCCTATAGGAGCTGTGCAGATCAGCTCCTGTGAGGTGCTTAGTTATATTGTTTGTCAGTGGATTCATGGGGAAAGAAGGAAGCATGGCCTATATGAAAGGAAATAAAAAATATTAAGTATGACCTACAAAACTGCAGGTTGGCACATGAACTACCTTCATAAATGACAAAAATTCGGTCAGCTTCTTGGACATACCAGACTAAATGAAGTATGTGCACATACACCGTAATTCTCAAAGCAAAGTAAGCTAGCTCTACTCTTCTTCCTTTCACTATTCAGTTCTGTACATGCTTTTGTTAGTAGAGAGATGTGTCCAACCAGACACTCCAACAGTATGGTTTGCACACATATGGTGCCAACCAAGGCAAGGGGAGCTCTGTTTTTCTCTGCATCTACCTCTCCAGTGTCCTCACTTCCCCTAGAACCCCTAGATAGTGAGTTTGTTACTTTTGGTCTTCTGGGTACTTGGAACAGACAACTTGGATTACTACTTCTATGTAAGAACTTCTCTTACTACTGCCATTTAAGCTTAGATTAATAGCAGAAAAGTATGAGTATTCTACAGAAAGCATTCTTTACATAATTTTGCGAAACTTTTAATATAATCATCTCTAACGTGAAGTTGTAACATGACGTTCTTCAGTAGCTGAATTAAGCTTTCTAGCTGATTCTTAAAATATTTCTTCATTTACATTAGCATAACTAAGTACAAAATAATGCAGACATGATCTTAAAAATACTATGATTTTGAACTATTTATTTTATAGAAGACTGTTCAGTTTATGTTGAAGTTGTCATAGAAAACCATAAGCTGAATACCTGTGGGTGAAAACCTGAACAGTGCAGCTCCAAGAATTCTAGAATTCAATTCTTCTGTGTTGAAACTCAGTAATACAATATGCCTTCATCTCTTATTACATAGAAAACTAGCTTAAAGACCTTTAAAAAGATAAACCAGCAGATCCTAAGTACATAATAAAAGATTTAAACAACTGACCTGCTGTGCAAATACAGTGTTACCTGGAGCTTCCTAAAAGTTCTCATCATAAATGAAGATTTAGATGTATAATCTTAGATATTGTTGTTATTATTACTATGACTCTGTTGATTGTTTTAACGTTGATGTACAACAGATAGTAGAAAACATTAACTCTGTATCTCAGAATTTGCTTAAACACTTCTAGCTGAGGGAGATTTTAGCTATTAGACAGATAATTATAATTTCTGTTCTGTACTTACATAAAATAAGTATAAAGAAATTATTTGAGAATCGAGTAATTTTGTAATTACAGGGACTTACACCCACTGAGATATATGTTTTTTTCTAAAAATATAGATTTATTTATAAATACATAGAAACATATCTTTTAAATGAAGTATCATAATAATAATTCATATTTATTCTAATCTTTGCACTCTAAATTCTAGGTGATACAGCTGATTCTTGTGGTGATCCAGGTATCCCAGGTCATGGGTCTAGAGAAGAAAACAATTTTAAAATTAAAAGCACAGTACATTTCAGCTGTGATATTGGATATATCCTCCATGGCTCAGAAGAAAGGACATGTATGGCAAATGGAAGTTGGACAGGAAGACAGCCTGAGTGCAAGGGTAAATCACAGAAGATCCACTCTATTTTTAAACTGTCTTGTTAAAAATGCTAATCAGAAAAACAATTTTACATTGCCAGTTTTGTGTTGTGAATGGTATATAGTTGATTTTGGACTGACCATTAAATTTTTTTCGAATAAGTTGTTACACCATAGAAATGGCTTGGCATCTGGTGACAAATCTGAAATCAGTTCCTGGCACCCATGACACTGCATGTTTTCAAAGTTTTGAGAAAAAAAAGTATACTGAACTGTTTATTTCTTCTCAATCTTATGTCAGCATCAAATATGTATTATCCCGTACAAACACCTAAACAGAAAAGGAAATAGATAAGGCCTCTAGAACTCAATTTTTGCCAAAAGATTTTTTCCCTTAAAAATCTCACTATCACCTGATCTTTAATTACAACCATTATACACCTGAATTGCAGAGAAAAGAGATGAGTTTTAGGAAAATGTCAATGTCAGGATTTCACTAGACACATCTATGGCATAAATGATTGGCTTAAAAATTCTGTTTATTAACACTGTTGACATTATTTTTCAATAGGAAATGAAATGCTGAAACAAGTTCATTTGGAAAAAATAATTCTAGAAATTTCAAACAAGATGTATTATCATAAAAGAAAGTTCTAACTGGATACTTATGCAGAATCATTTATTGGCTTAATTATCTTGATTCAAAAATAGGAAATAATTCCCAACAGACTCTTCTTCAAAGAAAAGCTTCCTGAAAAGCAGAAAATAATTTGAGAACCTGTACTCTTATTTTCCACTTTATCACTGTTGACTGTGTTATCTGTATGAAATAGTCATCTCATTTTAAAAACTTGCTTTACAAGCTGTTTTTTTAATATCCTTTCTGCTGGATGATTGCCATCCTGACACAGTGTAAATATATATATGTGTTTGTATGTTAGTATCTGAAGGGATATGCTTAGCCGAACTGAACTTTCTGCTCTTCTTCTTTGATCTTATTGATTACAGAAATGAATTACCCCTTTTACATTTTAAGATACTTTTGATGGGTTTTTTCCCCTTAAAAATCTCTTGAAATGATGAATCAGATTATAGGTATATATACAAATGTATATATATAGGTGTGTGTAATGCATACACAGGTATATTGTTCTAGCTTAGGTCATATAGATTGGATGTATATATGTAATCACATAAGAAAGACACATTCAAATTCCAAACTTGAGCACTGAAGAATTGGGAAGCATCAGGCTTGCACCCACCTATGAAATAATAGTTTGACTCTAAGCTGTGCTTTGAATTAGGTAGGAAACCTACTTTGGTGATGCTCTAAGTGCATCTATATATTCAAATGCATCTATAGATTTAAATTAGATCTACGAAGATAATTGTAGATCAGGCATTTTCTTGTAATTGGGAGTTTGTCTTGGCAGCTACACTAGCTTTCCTTTAACGCAGATTTTAAAGTTAAATTTGTAGGCTGTGTTTCCCTACATACAAAAGGATAAAACCAAATAATGATGCAAACAGCTATTTACTGTACAACAAGGTTTATCAGTAGGTGGTGAAACTTACATTTTTCAGGACAACAGCATGGATTTTTACCACATAATACTGCTGGCAGCAGGATTGTCCTTAGACATTAATATTTCAAAAATCATCTTTACTACATTTTAAAAATATTTACCATCTTGCTTTATAGCTGTGCAGTGTGGTAATCCAGGAACAACTGCTAATGGAAAAGTATTTCGTATTGATGGAACTACATTCTCTAATTCAGTAATTTATTCGTGCATGGAAGGATACATACTTTCTGGATCATCTGTAAGACAATGCACTGCCAATGGAACATGGTCTGGATCCTTGCCAAACTGCACAAGTAAGACACATCTCTAATGAATAGTCTTTGTTTTTCTCTGCTCTGAAAGACAATAAAGTAAAATATAGGAGTTGGATGGAAATAAAGTAAGTCTTCAGCTTTTTCTTGCACTACTTCATACATAATTTTGTACAGGAAATACTTTTAAAAATATAGCGATATGAGAAGATGAAGAATATGTTTCTTTTAGACAGACACAGTATAGTAAAATATATAGACTGCTGTTACAGGTTAAAGGAGTTGTATGGTTACATGATCTACCTACTTTAATTCTGTCCTAGTATACATTTTTAATCTTGGTTTATGTTTTGTGATATGTCACATTCAGACATTATTCATTTAATTGCTTTTCTTCGTCATGAAAACTTAGCAGTATAATATTCTGGTCTTCCAGAGGGCAGAAAATAAAAACCTTGAAATGAACACTTGAGAATTATTTTTGTAGTGACTCTGAGGCCAAAAACTCTTGTCCCGCTCTCACATAACATCTTCTGTTTGGCCTCTTCATTAACCTTATACTTGCTTTGGTTACTCAGCTAACGGAAGCTATTTCAGCTTCTCTCACATTCATAATAAGCATTTTGCAACAGTTTATTTTCAAGCCCATCTCTTCCTGCTTGATTACATGTCCTAGTTCATCTTATAGTAACAATTAGAAAATTTTATATTTGTGTGACACATGAGAGTGCCTATTCTTTTGAGGAAACATATCCTTATCAGAGGTATACCAAACTGTTGCTTAAATTTTGAACTAGTACCCTAGTTTTCATAGAGTTGGCTACTTCACACGCTTACAGCAACCCAAATAGAGGCCAAAAGTAAGATGATAAAGAAAACTTCTTCTTGTGTTGTTTTTTAATCCATCTTTAATGGTAAGGATGCAAACAACTGCTTTTGCAGTTAGCAAACCTGTGAGAGAACCCAATGTTTTCATTTATTTATTGTTTTCCAAGTTATAATGAGGACTAGGTTAAATGTACCAAGGATAAAGGTGTTTTGTGATGGTAACTGCATCTATATTTTTTTCTTTTATTTTATAATGACATTTAGCTGAAGGACATGCTAGAACAGTATTCTCAAAAAACACTACTCAGGTAGAAACTTGGGATTTTTGCTTAAAACCTAGAAAAATGTCTTAACAGAGAAAGTATCCTCATAAAACAAAGTGAGGCATTGTGAAGATTATATGGAATAGAAAAAATATTCTTAATTTAATTAATATATAAGTATTTTAACTTGTTATACAATAAATCTATTGACATTCCTAATATGCAGTTCTCTCTGTTATGATTACCCATCTAAAAAGTATATCCCCTTATATGTTTATTCCAGTGATAAAGTTATTTAGCGGTTTTTAGTTTGATGCATATCCCCTGGAGTAGTCAGAATATTAAAAGAACGGTTCAATGAAAATCTTACCAAAAAAGGTATGAACTCTGAGAATTTCAGCCTGACTCATTTCTGCCTTTTTGCTAAAGGGGGGCGGAAGCGCTACTAGGTGCTGTGTGTCTAAGCTGATAGAGGTACTAGCAGCAGCTCAAACATACCCAGAAATGGAGAGGTATTTTCCAGCACTGCAGAATGGCTGAGGTCGGCAGTCACCTCTGGAGATTGTCTAGTCCAACCCCTCAGCTCGCGGCAGGATTAGCTAGAGCAGGTTGCTCAGAGCTGTGTCCAGTCTGTGTCCCTTTCTACGGACCTTTAATTCTACAGTTCCCTAGCGCATCTAAATATAAAATAAAAAATGTATTGTACTTCATCACACTTAACTCGCTATGTTCTCTCTTACGACAATATATCAATTTTAAATCACTAACAGATAATTAGCAAAAGTTAATGACAGTATTAGCTAAATAGCTAGTTAACAGATCATGAGTTAACAATTCCCTCTTTCTCCTGCCAGTTTATCTCCAGGTCTATAAAATATGCGTGAAGAAGATCATCTATTGTAAGAGAACAATTTCCTCATAATGATTTCAAAGTGTATCCAAAGCAGTAGACTTGGCAGTGCCAACAGAATTTGTTGACAGGGCAGGTTTTATTTAATTTTTTTCCTAACTGTCCCTACCATGCTGTTGTGGTTTAACGCTGGTAGGCAGGTAAATACCACACAGCCACTCACTCACTCGCTCCTCCCCAGTGGGATGGGGGAGAGAATTGGAAGGGTAAAAGTGCAAAAAACTTGTGGGTTAAGTTAAAGAGTTAAAGCTGTGCATGCAAGCAAAGCAAGTAAGGGATTCATTCACTGTTTTCCGTGGGCAGGCAGATGTTTAGCCATGTCCAGAAAAGCAGGGCTCCATCACGCATAGTGGTTTCTTGCAAAGACAAACACCATAACTCTGAATGTCCCCACTTCTGCAGCTTTGATTGCTGAGCCTGTCGTCGTATGGTGTGGAATATCCCTTTCGTCCGAGCTGTGTCCCCTCCCAACTTCTTGAGCACCTCCAGCCTACCCACTGGCAGGGCAGCTTGAGAAACAGAGAAGGCCTTGATGCTGTGAAAGCGCTATTCAGCAATAACTGAAACATCCCTATATTATCAACACTGTTTTCATCACAAATCCACAAAACCATACAAGCTAATATGAAAAAAATTAACTCCATCCCAGCCAAAACCAGTACACATGCTTTCCGTTTTTTACTATGACAAGATTTCCCAAAATTTGCTTATTGCCTGTTCAAGTCATAGAACCTCATGGAACCACTGCAGGTTTCCAGAACAGCTTAGGCAAGCACCTGTCCCGAGTGGCTGTCACAGGTAACACAAAGTAAACAGCAACCCACAGTGGATCTGGATGTTGGTGTCTGTTTAAGAGCTATGCAGTTTAGAGCCTTTACCTGCCTGGTTATCTGTCCTGGTTTTGGCTGGGATAGAGTTAATTGTCTTCCTAGTAGCTGGTACAGCGCTGTGTTTTCAGTTCAGT
>JAVKLA010000027.1:36215759-36237054 GCA_034782735.1 Sagittarius serpentarius | reverse complement strand
ATCGAACACAGGGGAAGCTTCTAGCAACTTTTAAAGAAGCTGCCCCTGTGGCCCCCCCGCTACCAAAACCTTGCCACATAAACCCATTACAATGCATTTGACCAGAGCTGAGAGAAACTTACCTATTTTAACATTATTCTCAGATTATAATGATGTAACTCTTTATTAACTCCTTGTGAATATTTAATCTCATTAGGAGATTAAATTATCTCCTGACACTTGAAGTCAGAAGACATTTTACAACCAATCCCACTCATTAAAGTACTGTATGCCTAATTTTGTCATAATCCATGGCCCCGCTTTGGGGGTTGCCTGGACAGTCTCATCTGTTTATGTACGTAGTAACCATGTGAGCATTTACAAAATGGGAGCTTTTTGCAGACACATACCTTAAATTTTCCAGACTGTGTTTCAAGATGTACCCATGGAAATGTGAACTAAGCAATAGGTATCTGTTTCTTTAATAGTGGAACTCTGAACTGATAGGAAAATTTGAGGGTATCAAAGGGTGGTAGTGACATGTGGATTATTTCTTGCTTTTGTTTTCATTTTATAATCTTGAAATTTTACTGATCAAAATCGTACAGTCCATTACTTCTACTGTTGAACAGATGCATTGACGTTCTCCAAATATAACTGTTATACAGCTCCACATGTTGTGTTTGGCAGCTAATTCAGATGACATATATGTTTATCTTCTCTTGATGGAAATAAGATTTGTGATACCTTTTCCTTCTCCTTTTTTTCCCAATAAATTCCTAGTTTTGCCCTGTGTTTTCGCCCTCACATATAAATAAATCACTTTTAGGTTTTAAAATCTGTTCCTCAACTATTTACTTGCAGTTATCAGTTGTGGAGATCCAGGAGTCCCAGCCAATGGCATGAGATATGGTGATGATTATGTTGTTGGACAAAATGTTACTTATATGTGCCAACCTGGTTATACAATGGAATCAAGTAACTCCTTAATTCGCACTTGTACTAGCAATGGCACATGGAGTGGAGTAATCCCAACATGCAAAGGTACAACATTTATTTTGATTGTCAACTGTTTCTTCTATGACATTTACATCCACTGTTTATTGTAATGGGTCAGCCAAATATTTTCACAGAAATCAAAACTTACTGTTAGTATGAACACACTGAATTGATTTTTTGGCTGCAGGAATGGTGACTTCATCCTTTGCTTCTTTTCCCTTTTATTTTTCATATCAGCACAGTATGTTGAACCGTTTTTTATAGCTTTATACAACATTTTATTACCTTGCTGCTAAACTGAATTAGCCAATATAAAATGATGGTTTAGAGTTGTTTGTTTGTTAAGGTTAACATGTCATACCAAAAATGACCTTATATATGTCCCTGTCTTTACAAAAAGACCACTCAAGCATGTGATAGACACCTTTGGGAAAGGTCTGCATATATACAACTGAACTTTGTCAAAGGCAGATTGTTCTGGGTTACCCTAGCCATAATACTAAGATTTTTCTCTGATCCCTCCTTCATTAGATGTGCACCTTTGAGCATCACTGTGCTGTATCGACATACTCAGCAAAAAGACTAAATCCTTCTAGCAAATTTCCTAATATACATTTTTCTGCTTCATGTTTTTTTCTCTACTGTGAAAACTGAAGGGATTAATCTCAAGATCTTCCTTTCTTTTACCAATTGCATTCCTGATTTTTCTGTTTTATTGGAATTTTTTTAATGCGCTCTGTTAAAATTTAAACAGAAAAAAATCTGAATGTTACTGGAAGATCACCTTATCCGTGTCATAAAAACAATTTTCTCTGAGAAACATCTAAAACATCTTTTCTCTAGAGTAATTTTTCTCACTCTTCCTGATACCACACCTGTAGAGAAGCAGCATTACTGGTTTGGTGTTTTTTTCCTTACTTCACACTAAGTACGTCTGACCTCTGTTCTTTTAAAACTTAGTCGTCTAAGTTTGTACTTTGTTCTCTTCCATCTTCCTTTTGTTTTGTTTTCAGGAAGTATAGTTACATACCTGCTCAGCACTCCTCATTTTCCTCATCTGAATTAATTCGTCAAAACCGATCAAATACATTAGAAATCTCCACCTCATTTGCAATTACTTTCCTTGCTGGGTACAATTCTCCCAATATCTTACCAAGTCCAATTTAATTCTATTCACCTTTGATAACGTCAATTTTTAAAGTGATTTTCCAAAGACATTCTTGAGGGTGTCAGACTTTGAGATCGTCTTAATAATTCACTTTTTTTCTGTTTGTATTGTGCTTAGCCAGCCTGAGCTTCAATTACAAAACTGATTTTAAGAACAGAAGAGCAGCCACACAGGTCCTATTGACCACGAGAGTGTCTGTCTCAAAGAGTGGCTGTAAGCAAACAGCTAGAAGATCATAAGACAGAACACGTATTTGTGATCTAGTCTCCCAGCCTCAAATTCTTAAGGACTATAGGGCACCTAACTGGGAACAGGAGATCTAACTCTGGTTTGATTCAAACATAACCATACAAAGAAAGTTAGACTGTCAATTTTGGCTTTGAGTTTTTGAATCCTTCTGGTTTTAGGTCATACATATTTATGGCTTGTATAGATACTAAATAATAGTCACACGCAGAATCTCTAGTGTTCTCAGAATTTCGTTCTACTCCACACAGGTTTGTGTGAGCGTACTAGATAAGTTAATAATGCCCATTTCTTTGACTGTGTAATTAAAAGTAATATGTAATATGCAGTAATGTGTTTGAAATACATAACAATTAGTTCTTACTGTCAGGAGGAAGTGCCAGGGTCCTCTAGTACTTAAAGTAGTTAAAATAATTGGAAAATGAACTGTGCAGAAAATGGATGCATAATTGTCACCATGCCATTGAAACAGAAGTTACAAATAATTCTCTTGCTTTGCCTAGTTGGAAAAGAATGCATGTTCATCTGCAGCTAAACATTCAACTATTCAAGCACTGTCTTTTCTGCAGACTTGCATTTGTAATATACTTTCAGCTCTTACACTGAGAAATGTTGCTGTACGTATTTATGGTTAAATCCCTGAACAAAATATTTGGAGAGGCATTCTGCCTTGTTGCTGGGTGTTGTTTTATTTTGCTTTTTTGACCCCAAAATTCTGATATTACACCTATTTTCATGCTACTACTTCTGTCTGTTTTCCTAATTTTTGACTGGTATTTCTTCCTTTATTATTCAGCTCAGAAGTTAAAACATACAGATCTTTTTAAAAGGACTAGTCATGAAGCTCTTGGAGAATGCAGACAGATTTTTGCTACTTGGAGTACTTACTTTGACTTACCTTTGTTAAAGCATCACGAAAGTGTGGCAAAAGCTATCATGTCCTTTTCTGGGTTGGTTGTTTGGTGTTTTTTTTTAAACTATGAACCAGAGCAAGAGAAACAGAAAATCTAAAAAATAGGGCCTTAAAATTTAGATGAGGTTTACTGTTTGGCAAAGGATTATTTGATTCAAATATGCAGTGCTCCTGATGTAGTGCCTCTGACTTCTTTTGAGCCTGCAAGATGACAGGTGTCTGAACAGAAGTTTAAAGGTTATGAGTGCAGCATTTCATTTCCTCCATTCTTGTGACCTGTGTGTTCTCTGCTTTATTTTTAGTCACCACCTCTTCTCATTTACCCCAGCTGTCTCCACTAAATTAAATCATGCTAGTTTCATTTGCTTTCTTTCTCTTTTGCTAGCACTTTTTCTCCCAAGTTTTCTCTTTTTTACCCCTTTCCTCTTTCTAATTCGTTCTAGTAACTTTGACCTAAATTTCCCCCTTTCTGTCTTTGTTTCATCTTTGTTTTCATTTAACTTTTTTTATACCCTTTTCCTTCAGCTCTTAATTAGCAATTGCCTATTACTACCCCATTATCCAGTGAGTAACACTTTTCCACACTACAGTTATGTCTCTTTATTTCTATTGTCTTCCTGTGGTGTTTTTCAGTCCTCTTTCTTACAACTCTAGAAGATGTTTCTGTTTTTTTCTGGGAGGCCTGGAAATGAGAAAATATACTGAAATACTTCTTGTTGGTCTTCTTAGATGTAGCAACACTAACAGTTTCAAGAGGTTGCAAATCCTTACATTTTCTCCCTCCGCTAGGAGCTAGGTGCTTTTGGTGAGGAGCTATTCATGATGCAAATACTAACCAAACTAACTAGTACTTAGAAACAGGCTTTCAAGTCATATTTTGGAATAATTGTCCTGGAATTTCATCCCTGGGCATTAATATCTAGCAAATGCTTAAGCTGGTTAACAGGAAGGAAGTATTTGACTATTATCACAGTAACTAAAGATAATTGTACTCTATATTGTCTAAACAAACAAAACCATTTTGTAGTATACTACCAGACATATCTTAAATGTTGTACACTTCATAGTTTCCATACTGATTTTTAGGTAGTCTTCCTGTTTGGTTTGATGCAGCATCCTGTTTTATTTAAGACACTTCATCAATCAGCCACTGTCTCCTAAACGGAGGAAACCAGAAGTACTAACTTCAGGAAATGTGGCAAGAATACAGTGAGGAAGATAGCATGTCCTGACTGTATTGTCCTCTAAAAAAGGTGAAATTAGCACATATGGTTCTTCTAGTAATTGTGTACACTGGGGATATTTACAGCAGCTGGGCCTAATTATTTTGAATATTATTGCAGCTGTTACCTGCCCAACTCCTCCGCAGATCTCTAATGGAAGGTTGGAAGGAACAAACTTGGACTGGGGATTTAGCATTAGCTATGTCTGCTCTCCAGGATACGAACTCTCTTTTCCTGCTGTTTTGACTTGTGTTGGGAATGGAACATGGAGTGGCGAAGTACCTCAGTGCTTGCGTATGTATTCACTTCATAGTTTTATATTTCTTTATTCAACTGTAGTGCTTTTTTCCTCTTTAAAGTTTTCACCTTTTTTTTTTTCCCCCTTCAGCAGTGGCTCAGTTAATTTCAAACCTGGGACAAATACGAACCTTCTATGTTTTTCAAAATTGTCATATAATTTGTAGATTGAGGAAGGCATAGGAATATCTGTCAATCCTTTGTGAGCATATAGGAAGCTGTAAACACAAACACACAAAAAAATTGCAGGCAATGCATACCAAATGATCCAAGACAAAACAAGATTAAGAGGTGCTGTCTTGTTTTCAGATCCAGCTACATATAGAATAGGGGAAGTTTCATTATAGTCTCTTTTATTTGCTCATTACTCATCCTAAACTTCCTCTGATGTCACAGAGTTTTTTCTGTTGGTAATGTTGACTAGGCCCCAGGGTGATTTGCTGACAATTGTCTGGTTTTCCCCCCTATACTAAATTAAGTTATATGTATATATGCAGTAAATTTTGTTAACCTGAAAGTTATAACACTGGTGGTTTTTTATATGGCTACAAATTTCATTACAATAGCAAATATAGCTTTTTCTTTAAGTTGGTGTCATTCCACTCATTATTTAAAAAATCTTTTAAAAGAAGTGCTTGTGATGCTTCTGAGAGATACTCAGTTGATTGCACTGAAGAAGGAGGTTCTGTAGTTATTTGGAGAACAGCTATGCCACTGAAACTCTGTAGTGGTCTTGAGCAAGGAGGCTACCTGGAAGACGATAATTTCATCTTTGTGGCTTTACAGTTTCTGAAGTTTAATTCAAGCTTGCCAAGTAGCTGAGCTTGCCAGGTAGCTTGCTAAGTGTTATAAAATGCAGTTCTCCATTCTTTTACTGTTTTTTTCATTCTTCATTTCTCCCTTTCAAAAACGTTCTCCATTTTGGCTAAATTCTACTACTATGAAAGCATATCATATGGATGATCTTTTATTTTCCTTTTTTTCCTAATGATATTCTCATATCATCAACAACAGTTGCTTAGTTCTGCTGAAACTGTATGTGCCAGAGCTAGAACATGGTGAAAGGCATTGTTTCTGGAATAAAAAAAGGCCCACCATTTGTTGTTTAAGTTCTCTAGATGGACCTCTTCTAGAGTCCACTATATTATGAACATCAAAGACCATGAAAAATTATTTTCGTCATTTGTTCTTGATTGAAATAATGTGTCCTTTACATTCATTTTTGGATACCACAAGCTATTTGTCATGTTTGAGGTTGGACTACTCAATACTGCAATATGCTCTGAAGAAGGGGCTCCACCTTTAAACTTTTTAAATGGTATAGTTAGCACAGAATGCAGCTGTCTGGGAATTAAAGGCTATTTCATGCAGAGATTGTATTAACTGAATGTTGTTGATGTGCAATGGTTACCCATTGGCTTGCAAGAGAAATGACTTGGCAGCCAGTGCCTGTCAAAGAGCTTAAACTACCTGCCATCTGGCAGAAATGAGAGGGAGCTGGTGAAAGTCATTCTCAATGAGCAATCTTTAAGCAGTTCTTGACATCAGAAATTTAGTTCCCAGCTTGGTTCCATGGATCCTGTAGCTGAAGATATGCAAGGTATAGTTATAACATGGAATAATTATTCAGAATGGAACATGGTCATGTTTTGGTTGAGTATTTGTCATCTATGACCTAGTAAATTTGTCTGCTTAATTATTCATATAGTAATTTGAGTAAAGGACTGCTGGTTTTATAAGCTTGGAAATAGATGGCAAAAAAAAATACAGGCCTATGCCTGAAAATTCCTAAGTACAGACATAACTTGCTGTTAATCAATTAAATGTCTTTGAAGAATGAGACTAGCCTCACCTCAGTGCCAGAGCTCCAAAGCCCTGTCTCTGTTAAAGGCTCTCCGAGTCCTTAGGAAAATATTTCTATTGGGACTGGGAGCACTCACAGACTGTCCAGTTTGCTGCAGCTTTAGTTTATTGTGTAGTCTCCTGTTCCAGTATCAGAGGAAAACTGCTGTGTTTTACTGTAGTGCTTGGTTTCCATGGTTACCTATATAGAAGGCAGATATTCAGTAGCTATTTGATGACTGGGTAAAGTTGACTGGCAACTAAGTGGTGGAGTTTACTTAGATTAATAAAAAATTAATAAACTTACCAAAAAACCCTCACTTTTTTTTCCTTGAGAGTGGTTGCTACTTTGTTGGTACAAAGAACTGTTCAGGAGACAATTTTAAGCCTCTGTGTTAAAAATCTGTAAGAGTTTCATGCATTTCCAAATTAAGACTTCCACAGAGTTTTCTGAAGAAAACATAAATTACAGCCATGATCTGTCAATCACACGATGAGTTTCACTGTGTGGCACTATCCCCAATTCATAAATCTTCTCAGAATTTGGCTCATAGTTCTGCGGACAGTCCCACTTCACTTAAAGCCATTAAATTGTATACATTTGTGGTATATTATAGATTAAGCCCTTTTTCTTCAATGTGTGTATGCATGGATTTCCCATACAATCAGTGTCTGCAGTAAGAGGTAGAGGGCAGGACCATTTCATGTGAGCAGGTCCTTTGGAAAGTTTAAGGCATAGGTGACAAACGTCGAGATAGTAGAAACGTATTTTGAAGGTGGTTGTTTAAGAGATATAATTTGTATTTTATTTGTAGAAGAGAAAGATGGAGCAGAAAATTCCACTGTCTGTACAACGTGCCTTTTTAGAAATATGTCATTGCACGCATCCTTAGTGTTTTATTTTTTTGTGTGTATTACAGCATTTTCAGCTTGATATGAAATTACACTCTACAATACTGGAATTCATTGTGTGTCAGGGAATAATATAGTCTGATGGCACAGGGTTTACCATAGCTGATTGCATTTTCTGAATCAATTATTCAAAATGCAGCTTCTGACAATAATCAGTACGTTATACTGCGGAAGGCGGCCAGTAAATTTGCCAGCAATGCGTTTACTTAGTTATTTTTTGCTATAGACATAAGGAATCTTTAGAGATAGGTATAAAGTAAAAAGGTCAATTTAAGAATATGTTCTTATCAGTCAAATTTATTCCACCTAATTACAGCTTATTAGTGTTTGACTTCTAGATTGCTGCTGAAATTTTTTTATTGTGTTGTGATTTTTTTGTTAGCTTGTACTAACTCTCGAGTACGGTACTTCCATACATACCAAATCTTATCTTTCAGTGAAGGATCAGGAAGTAAGAATTTATGATTCCTAAAATCTGTCTGACAAACCCTTTAGTCATACAAAAATATTGAGCACTGTGTAGGTGGCAGAAAGCAGGATAGGACGGGAGATTGAAGTGAAGGTTTGGTACACTGTCTGATTGCTCTCTATAGGAGGATTTGCAGATTGATGTGGTTTGGGGCAAAGGAGAATTGCGGACATTTGGGCCTTAACAAACTAAGTTGTGTAACCTTGAGTGTCAACTTCAAGCTACTGACCAAGCCCACTAGCTTTTGAACAGCTAGCAAAACTACTGCAGACTGAAGCAGACTGAAGACTAGCTATCTAGTCTGTCTGTGAATTTATATTAAATGTTTATATATTTGACCTGTGTTTAATAAAATAAATACAAAATTTGGAGTAACTGCTTGACTGAGTTCAGGTAAGTGTTAGTTCTGTGTGTTTTGATAAATGATGCATTCCATTTCTATCATGTCTTTTCTCACAGCAAAGTTTTGTGGTGACCCTGGCATACCTGCTCAAGGGAAAAGAGAAGGCAAAAGCTTCATCTATCAGTCAGAAGTCTCTTTCAGCTGCAGTCCTCCTTTTATTTTGGTTGGCTCCAGCACCAGGATTTGCCAGGCAGATGGCACATGGAGTGGTGGTTCTCCTCGATGTATAGGTAAGGTTACACCCATATTACTGAAATTTCTTGAAATGCTTATTGTTCCTTTTCCTGCTAAGTCAATCTAGGAGTTTTCAGCTATTTTGAATTATCCGGGTGTTATTCTATACTCTCCAAGAATCAAGTCACTTCATTTTTTTTCCCCTCATTGGCTTATTGCATGTTGTCAAACAAGCTTAATTTTGTGATACATTCATATATTTCATTAAAATACTGTAATTTGTTTAGTCTTTAATTTATTGTAATTTTTTTATAAGAACCTACTCGCACAGCATGTGAAAATCCAGGAGTCCCAAGGCACGGGTCACAGAACAACACATTTGGCTATCAGGTAGAGTACACTATTTTTTATTAACTTGCATATTAAAATATTTTTATACTACCTTAATGTCCAGAAACTTCTGGTTAGAGGTCCAGAAGCTGCTCTTGCCTTGTAAGACCTGGCTGCTGAAGTGTTGCTGTGTTTCCTTATTTCTAGCTGTTGGATTACACTGACCTTGTGTCCCTATTAGCAGTGTGCTACATGAAACCCTGGTGATCAAGTTTTCCTTGGTTTCACCTTGAATGAGTTCAGTGTCTCCCCCACCAATATATAAATGCTCCCTACTGTTTATCAAATAGGCTTTTTCTCCTTAAAAGTGTATACTGTGTGCCAAACTGCTAGTGTAGACATACTCTAAAAAAACAGTGGATTTTTTTTTTTTTCTGAGAGCAATTCTGTTGTTACATTTGGAAATGATGTAACCACAAATGAATCAGAGTCATGGAGGCTGGCAGGCACCTCAGGAGAGCTTCTGGTCCAACCCTCCTTCTCAAAGCAGGGTCAGCTAGAGCAGGTTGATCAGGGCTGTGTCCAGGTGGTTTTGAATACTTCCAGGGATGGAGACTCCACAGCCTCTCTGGGCTACCTATTCCAAGTTGATCACTCTTACAGTGAAAATGCTTTTTCTTTTTTTTTTAAACAGAATTTCCTATGTTTCAATTTGTGCCTGTTTCCCCTTGTCCTGTCACTGGGCACCACTGAAAAAAAATCTGTTTCTGTTGCCTTTCCTGCCCCCAGTAAGTTTTAATACACACTGGTAAGATTCCCCTTGAGCCTTTTCCTTTGCAGGCTAGAAAATCCCAGCTCTTTCAGCCACTCCTTGTATCCCAGATACTCTAGTCCCTTAATCAGCTTTGTGGCCCATGACTGGACTCGATGCAGTATGTCCCTGTCTCTCTTGCACTGGGGAGCCCAGCACTGGACCCAGCACCCACTTGTGTGTCACCAGTGCTGAGCAGAAGGGAAGAATCACCTGCCTCGACCTACTGGCAATGCTCTGCCTGATGCAGCCCAGGAGGCTGTTGGTAGCCTCTTCTACAGGGGTTTGTCGTGGCAAATGGTGTTTGCATGTGCTTCTGTTGGAAAAAGAATTGTGAAATTGAAAATGCTTCTGAATTTCAGATTTTCTGAGTCACACAAAACGGTGACATCAGTGAGATATTTTCATGGGTGAACAGTGTACAGATGCAGAAATATGCTGTATAATTTGCTAGGAATCTGATAAGGCAGCTGCAAACAAACTAGGAGAGACTTCAAACTATACTGCTACCTCTGTGTTTGGTGTCAGGGCTGAAAGCTCCAGACATGTGAAGAGGACTAGGCAAAAGTGTAAGCTATCGGCTCCTGGTTGTGTGTGGTTCCTGTCTAGTAGCAGGAATTAAACTGTGGGTTGCCAGAATTGCAAGAAAGGGCTGACTGAGATTTTAACAGATTTACAACATGAAATTAGTTTTTAAAAACAAAGGTTGTAGCTAAAGATTTTTCAAAGTTTTGTAGCCAAAAATTTCTTTGGTTTGCCGTTTTGGTGGCTTTTACATAATATTCCTCCTGCTTAGTGATTGTTTTAGCAATCTTCGGGTTTTCAGATTGCACCAGATCACAATCATATGTGAGTGATAATATAATTGTCTTGGTCTTCTCCAGGGAATGGAGTGCTGTTCCGTGCCAGGATAGAATATGCGGGGCAGTCCTTGGGCTTAACTTCCTTTGGGTATAATACAATATTATGCTAGAGGGCAACTCTTTATTCAGCTATGTAAGAAATGAATCATTGCAATGACCATTTTCTATGATTTTATCGTCACAGTTTCTCTGACATATTAATGAGCTTTCTATGACTGAAGAAGCTAATGCAGAGTTTCTCATTTGTGGTGTAGTTGTTGTAGTTGTGAATGAAAGCATCACTCACAGCTGGCATGGAACTGTCAAAATGCCAGGCAAAATGTCAACTGATAAATAATTTCTAAAACAAGTGTAGTTTCTGGCAGAATTCACAGTTGTAAGGTTAATGCCTAGCAGATTTAAACTGTATGAGCTATACTCTTCTTACCTAGCCAGCAACTTATCCTCACGCTCGTGTAGCGAATTTGGTTTTATATAGTAAATAAAAGTCTGCATGCAATTTCTGGTTACTTTAAATATGATTGCTTAGTTAATACAGAACAGGGTAGGAGTATCATCTGTACAAATGAAACTCAATTTAGCTCTTTATTGGGTGGAAATGACAGTGCAAATGATCAGTTCCAGACAAGTTATTGTCTGTAGAACCTGAAAAGAAATATTACATTACCATATATTCAATAATGTTATGACTCATTTAAACCACAAACATATTATAAATTAATTTATATTATGCTATAATTAACTTCCTGTATGAATGGGATAATAATGACTTTTGCTTCCATCCATAACAAAAAGGTAAAGAGTAGTTCTAAATTATACCAAAATACTGAAGATGAGATGGCTTTGATTTTCTTTTGTCTGATAGATCCATTTTCTACCATTTTAAACAGTAGACCAAAAAGAGCTTATGCAAAATTAAGCAAAATGTTTTACAGATGGCAAAACACATAACAAGGAGTTGTTACTGTTGAATATAGAAGATGGTTTTCTGACTCTAACCCTTTTCTCATTTGGGGGTTTGGTGGTTTGTTTTTTTTTTTGTTGTGGTTTGGTTTTGGTTTTTTGTAAACTCTCTTAAATAGGGCCATTTAAGTGACTTAATTGTTAAGTTTTAAATTTATGTCTCTGTCTCATAAAAAAATAAAGCTGTAGCCTGACAGTAGAATTCAAGTCTTCATCTGTGGAGTCCTGTTTTAAGTGCTTTTCAACAAATGACAATACCTCGTCTTTTACCTGACTATATCACTGACTGTCACTTGCTTTTCACAATACTAATGTCAAGTCATGAACTTCCACAGCACTGTTTTTTTTTTCTTGTTGTTTCCCCTACTCTTGATTATCTATTTTCCTATCTCATTGATTGCATTAAAAGTTCAGGCATATACAACATAATTCCAGGCTTGACTGAAAGGCGTATCAAAACCTGACCTCCTGGAACCTACACTAACAAAAGCGCAAACATTACCACCTCACATTTGAATGGTGTTTCAACTGTTAAATAGGAGCTTTGTAACGAAGAGGTAACAGAATTTTGCATGGATTTTATTGTTCAGTATTGAATTCAGCAGGCAGAAGCAGATCAGGTTCTTGTATGTTCAAATAACATCAAAATACTAGTTTAGTGCTACTTGGATATCAGGCATGGCATGTAAATTGGTAGCATCACCTGCTTTAATTGTTATGAATATGTACTTCTAGGATATTTACCTTTCATCTTAGTATTTTTGATTTGGCAGATCTACCTTAACAATGTGTTACAATGAAGACAAAATATCTTTAGAACTTAGTGAATACTGACTTTGTCCGTAATCTGGAAAATAAATTGCTCCTCGGAAAGAAATCGTGGTTTTGAAATATTTCTTCAGATATATTGCTTGTAACATAGAAAATTGCTTATAGCACTTTCACCATAAGCTGTTGTATCACAAGATACAACTGAATTGAAGAACGAGTTTAGAACTGCTTAGACGAATCAGTCATATATATAAGATTTATTACTTCTCATACTCTTCCAACATATGTTTTTGTAGAAGTGCAGCTATTTTCCCCTGCATTTAAGCCTGTAGGGAGCCAAAGGGCAGTCTGAATTTAGAAAGGAAAATAGCCACATTACAGTAGTGGTAGCCCTGTGCTAGCTCTTGGGTTCTATTTTATGAAATGCTGTATGAAGCTTGATCTGCAGATGAGGAGCAACCTTGCAAATAATCTCCTTCTGTGAATGTAATGCTTATAAAAACTTTAGTATTGATTGAATTGTAGGATGAAATTCCAAGAGAAGTGCTGTACTACCACAGTATAGCTGTCTCCATTAGCACAGTTGGCATCATCACTGCATCAATGAAAATGTAATGTAAGCCTTATCAGACACCACGTAATTTTCCTGATTCGTTCTGCTTCTCAGGATCCTGAGGTCTGTGGCTTCAGCCTGGTGTTGGTGGGGGATGTTAGTGTCAGAATCTGAAGTGCTTCACTGGCAGGAATGTGATTTTGACTTCTTTTTTCCTTTTTATTTTTTTGAACTCTGTCTTTCTTGTTTCACCTGGGATTATTTATAATGTTATAACACACTTTTACACCAATCACACTGCAGCTCCACATTATACTTCAATCTCCTCTATAAGGTGCATTTCACCTTTGTTAGATACTTGTTCTTTTTTACCCCTGAAACCTGATTCTGTTCAGGTCTGCATTTCTTTAAGTGACCACGGGTGAATGGTTCACAGCAATGGGGTTTCAGGTGCCAAGCCTGTGTCACATCTCGTATCATACCCACATCTGTAGTCTTCTTCACAGTATCCCATGTCTCCATTTCTCAAGGCCTTTGCTGCCATTTCAGTGCCAGGCCTGTAGTTATCTATACCGCATGACATTAGTAGTAAACAGCTCATTCTGCGCATAACAGCTTCTTGTTACTACTATGGATATAAAGCTGTGGTTGTACCATGCAAAGATAAAGGAAGGCATAAACATTAGTCATAGCCACCTGATCACAAGAAAATTTGATGTTACAGCTAAACCAAGTGTAAAAAAAAAAAATCCCCAAAACTAAACTCCAGGCAGCTCAAGGCACTTTCAGACAGAGGAAGCCAGGCAAGCCTTTGCCTAGAGGTATTGCAAACTCAACAGACTGGTACTAGTAGTGGCAATACTGTATTACTGAGCTATCAAACTACAGATACAGCAAAGACTTAATGAGTTGTGTTTTCATTCACTTAAAATACAATGCCAAAAGTTAGTCAAGAGAAATAACTGACATTTCCTTAGCCTCTCAATCCTTTGGCATGAATTGCGGGGGATGGAGAAGATTGTTAGAGTATCTTCATGTTCTTTGGTAAACTGAAGTCGAAGAAAAACTGATTGCAGAGTAACTCATGAAAGTTAGAAATATCTTCTATTTCTGTAAGGTATATAAGAAATAGTAAGGATAATTTATTATTTTTTTATAATTATACATTATTATGATATTAATTTGGTAAAAAAAAAAGTGTCTAGAGTACTATCCTGTTCTTTATAAATGGATGCAGGTTGTTATTTATGTATTTTCTTCTCAGATTGCTATTTCTCCTCTTAGAGAACAGCAGGTATATGGTCTTTGGTTCTTAGCAAAAGGAAAAGTTAGTGATGTTGATTTGGGGAATACCCAAACCATAACTGACCCTATGGAAAAAGCAGCTATGCAACAGAGATGATCAAGAACTGTACAAGGAAAATTTTTTTTTTCCAGGATTGGATGCAAGCACTGTTTTGCATAGAACTGTTCTTCCCTAAAACCAGAGAGTACAGTGAACAAAGATATTTCAGCTGTTTCCCCACCTCGCCCCACTAGTGTTTCTATTCAAGCTGTATAACAAAGAATTCCAGCAAGTCGCAAGGTCTCCAGTGGGTGGCTTTGAGGAGCCCAGCAGGCTGGTATTGTAGCACCACCTGGTGCCCCTGGAATAACAATATTGCAAAATGGACTTCCCGAAAAGTCATTTTTAAATTACTTTTTATTTTTAATAATTACATATTTCTTGTAAGCGTTTCTTTTAGGAGCAGGGAGCCTCATTCCTTTATTTGTTTATTCATTATCTTGAATAGCGTGGCAGCACTTCTAAAAACATCTTCATCACTCGGGCAACTGTTGTATTTTTGATGCTAGTTTGGGGGCTTACATATATAAAGGTTATGTTTCCCTAACAAGGATAATACAGGTGACATCCTTTTTTTCTTTTGAGGAAATAAGGAAAACAATTTCACTACTACTTACTGTTTTGGATAGAAAACTTAGTATTGCAGCCACTGGTTGCAATATCAACAATGGTTTGGTTTGAGTTCTGTTTGTTTGCTGCGGGGTTTTGGTTGGTTGGTTGGTTGTTTTTTTTTCTAAATTGCGGAACGCTAAAACCTCAACCTTTCCACTTACTTGGCAATTTGAGCCATTTCCTTATCTCACTGATATATTTCTAGTACTAAAGAACTGACTTGATGTTTAGGCAACTAAGCTTCAGTGAAGCCATAAGAAAGGCAGAGCTGCAGTGAAGGTGGGCAGACAGTGGAAAAAATTTCTATGCATTTCTTAGTTCTGCTCTTCAGGTGAACAGTTTTCCTTTAATATATCTGTCCAACAGAAGGCTCAGTTCGTAAAGAACTAATCTGAAGTCATGAGTAGGTGGCTAAAGAAAAGAGACCAGTTACAGAAAGCTGAGAAAACACACCTCCCTCCTTTTTTCACTGTTACCCATTGAGTGCTGTAGGTCTAAAGACTTTATGGACATGATTCTCCAGCCCTTTCAACCCTCAAAGTATGAACTTTCTGTTCAGGCCATTCTTGATGACTAAAATTACAACATGCTAAATTATACTGATTATACTCAGTTCATTTTTTTGATCTATTGACTTTTTAATCCTCTAAAGAGTTTCTTTACAATGACAAATTTATTTTAGGTAATATCCTACTAAAAAGTAGGTGAAAATTTGAAGACTGCAGTTATCTGATTAATTCAGTATTGGCCATATTTAAATGGTGTTGAGGTAATATACGAAAGATAATCACATTGTGGGAACTGTCAAAGTCTGAAGATAATTTTTTTTAAAAAAGAGAATGTAGCACATAAAATGTTAACTGAAAAAAAGTGAGGTAGTGTAACTAAGCAGTTAAAGCCATGCAGTAGCTACTTCTGGAATTGTTATTGACTACTAGAGTCTGAATCTCTAACTTAGGTACAGTTTAGAATTAGATCTCTAAGTAGCAAATTAACCTCTTTACCTCATTGACTTCCATCATGTCCAGCTACTCCACATCACAAAACGATTATATTTTTTCCTAAATATTTTATATTCAGGAAGGTCATAGAGTCAACTTTGAAAGAATAAAGGGGACAAAAAAAAAAGTTCCTAAGTAAGAAACTACATTTGACAGTTAAGCTGAGGTTTGGTTTTGGTTGGATTTTTTTTTTTGGTATGAGCAAGGGTGAAAGGGTCCTTGTTCTAAAGATGGTGTTGATCTATTGTCTTCCTTGACAGCTAAAGATTAAATAGGGCAAGTGTTCTTTCCATAGTTGTGAATGGAGATTGCTTGTATAGAGGCAGATTACTGAAATGAAGAAATCTTTTGTAAGGCTAGTACTTGTTGCAAAGTAATATAGTGGTGGTGGGTTTTTTAACTAAGCTCTTTACCACACAAAAAGTACTTATATTTCTATTCGGTGCAATTTCTAAAACGTTTAGTGTTTTTCCACTTTGTCCTTAATTGTGAGAGAGATTTAGTGTATTTTCCTCAAAATCTTTTAAAAGCAATTACATAGTCCAGTGAGCACAGTAAAGAGGAAAAAAAAGGAGACGAATTTTAAATCACATACTGTGTTGATGAGCTACTATCTGTAGTTCATGGGTTATTATTAAATTTCATTCTAATGAGAAGCTTAAGCTGAAATGGAATAGTACTATAAAGTTTCAAATTACTACTTGTAGCAGTGAAATGCTGTTTCCCAGGACTAAAACTATTGTGAAAGAGCCCACGTTTTACCTTTGAACGTCAATTTGAATCAAGTGTTACACATTTAAACAAAACCATGAAAAAAACCACCCCAAAACAGAACCATAAATGTGCTGTCACGTACAGCTCAAAGCTTTCAACTTCTTGTTTAAACATGAGTTGATAAATAAGTTAATAAAGGTCACTGCAGAACAGTAGATGTGATCTATGTACCTTAATATTTGAGATAACCACTCACAACATGTAATAAACTACTCACTGAATGATATACTTGTAATCTAATTTCCCTGCTTTTGATGGAAACTGAGACTTATTTGCATTTTCGTCAATGTCACCATGACTGGACATGCTGAACAAGTTATTCCATGCTGTTTGTGCAGAAACTGTTATTGACTAAGGAATTCTATTTTCCTTTTCATGCAACACATATCCATAATAAGAATAATAATTAAAAACTAATCTCAGATAAATTGCTATTATAGATTGTAATGTACTTGTGTTCCAGTTTCTGTTATCTGCGTAGTATAAAGAACGTTGCTTTTTTACCTCTTGCCATCAAAAAACAAAATTAAAATATTATAGAAACTTTATAGTTTCTGAAGCATGAGACAGAGTTGTTGACCAGGCCTTACGTGTTCTAATGAAATATTTCTCATTATAATTTGTGAATTCATCCAGCATTCCACAAAGCGGGGTCTAGTTCAGCAAAGGTCCAGCAGAACCTATTACCCATTTCAGCTCTGCAACTTCCTTGGTTTGCTTTGCTGCAAGATTGCCTAACGGGCTTCGCCTTGGTCCAGAGCTAGGAAGCCACAGTAAGCTTGGTTTCCAAACTCAGGGTGCCGCAACTGTTCCAGGCCCAAAGCAACACACCAGAGAGACCACAGAAGATGAGGTTTCGATTCTCTTCTATGGAGGATTTCAGTTGGGGGGGGGGGGGAGTAATTTTAATGAGAATGAAGCAAATTTTTATTTCATATAAAAATGCTCTGTGAAATTAATTTACTTTCTACAGAAGAAGCATCACAATTTATCGAGCCTGTATTATGTGAAGGAGTTTGCTATCAAAATTGGAAAAAAACCCCCAATTGATATTTCCTCATAACAATATTACTGTCTTCTACTTTTCAATAGGTGGGAAATGTTGTTCAGTTTCAGTGTAAAAAAGGACACCTTCTCCATGGCTCAACAACACGAACTTGCCTTCCTGATCTTACATGGAGTGGAATCCAGCCAGAATGTATACGTAAGTAAATGATAGATTTTTTGATCTATCAATTTTTTTTATCTAGGCTTTCTAGTTACAGTAACATTGTTACATAGGTAACATGTTTTATTTAGTTTTATTAACAATACAAATTTGCATTACTAGCTTACAGCAGCTAGAAATGTGATTTTGTAAGTGAATTTTTCTACAATAGCCTATAGAATTAAAAAAAACCATAATGCGAATTAATGAGAATAACAGCTCTTCATCCAGAGACATGCTGAAAATAGTCAGTTTCTATCTAAAAGGGTGCAACCCTTCCAATAAAGAGAGGAGGTGGTGAGGACAGGCCATGTAGGAAAGCCTTGCACAACCCTACCTTGCACTGGAGCAGACGATTACAGTCAGTAAAGGATTTTGCAGTAAAGGATTTTGTAGTAAAGGATTTGCACTGTTTCCCAACTAATGAGTCAGAGTGTTTTAAGGGGCCGGGGGAGAAAGGGCTGTAATTCGAAATTTTTTAATCTGAAATTGAGAGAATCTTCTTACTTGGGTACAGGAAGTAACATTTCATTTCTTAGATCTTTCTCACTTCAGTAAGTAATGCTAATATACTGAAGGTATAACATCATGGTCAATCTTCCTAGTTTTTCAGCTAGCCAGCTGTATTTTTCTGAAAATAGTCTCACCTTGTAAGGTCTGACCTTATAGAATCATTTTAGTGTATGGAGAGCATATCCACAGAAGAAAAGAGCATTAGTGTTTCAGTTGGTGCCAGCATTCCCTCTAAGCAAACATCAAATCAGTAGCTCAGTGTGTTGAAAGGTGAGCTCTGCTCTTGTAGGTATGCTGGTTTTGAGATAACAAAAAACTCACAGATCCTGGTGGTTAAAGATATAAGACACTTTGTGTGAGATTAGGAAAGGTAATTAATTTTTCTGCCTGGTATTTAAAACTTGCCTCACCTACAATTTCTCCTTGACATTTCATACTGTTTTCCAAATGACCCATTTATTTACTGGTATTCAATGGTACATAGATACCACAAGTCATGTAAGTCATAAGCCATGATTGCTTTTAACTGTGGCAAGATGTGTGTTGTTTATGTTTGCATATGCAGACAATTAATTTCGGTTGTGCAAGTGCATTTAAGTTGGTTCTTAGTCCCTTGAAATTGAAAGGTCCGCTTTCAAGAGTGTATTCACCGGCCCAGGACAGCAATTTATAGACTATATAGTAATTTTTATTGTGAATGAAAAATATATTAATATGTTACTTTTATTGATGCTTTTTTCTTTGTTAGTTACCTGTCAAAATGTGTATAGATTTTTTTCAGATATATTTTCACCATTTTGACTGAAGAATTTTTTATATTTTCTTTGTAGCTCACAGCTGTAAACAACCAGAAACACCAACTCATGCTAATGTTGCAGGAATGGATCTTCCCTCACTTGGGTATACATTGATTTACACTTGTCAGCCAGGCTTCTTCCTGGCGGGAGGATCAGAGCATAGAGCCTGTAGGTCTGATGGCACATGGACTGGGAAAGTTCCAGTTTGTGAAGGTAAGCTCTTCTATTTCTTACTGCATCTCTCATCTATCATATTTCAGTTATTTAGTTTACTTGCAGTCTAATACGATAAGGCAGAACGGCAAGGAGAACTAGGAGGGAGAACATAAGAGGATAACTCTTATCATTTGCCAGTTGTGTTTAATGTGATATATGCTTTCATGTACTTGTCTTTCATTTGCATGCTCAGAGGTGTCAATTCCAGGCATAATTCTGGAGGCCAAATACTTGGGTAACACATGCTTCTAGACTCCTGACTGAGTCAGGTGTGGACTTCATTCTCATAAGCTCAGTGGAGTAAGAATCTCAATGTTTTTGCACATACGTGCTAAACTTAGATCAGGATAATTTTATTTACAGAGGTTGTGTCAGCTGCAAGACAGCTATGACAGTTGCAATACTATTATGATAGGAGTATTGGGTTTACGTGCAATGTTTTGGTAGCTGGGGGGGCGAATGGGGTGGCTTCTGCAAAAAGCTGCTAGAAGCTTCCCCTGTGTCCGATACAGCCAATGCCAGCTGGGTCTAAGATGGACCCGCCACTGGCCAAGGCTGAGCCCATCAGTGACAGCGGTAGGGCCTCTGGGATAACATTTAAAAAGGGAAATGAAAGTTGCTAGGGCTCAAAAACTGTGGCCGGAGAGAGGAGTGAGAATATGTGAGAGAAACCCAGGTCAGTGAAGAAGGAGGGGGAGGAGGTGCTCCAGGCGCCAGAGTAGAGATTCCCCTGCGGCCCGTGGGGAAGACCACGGTGAGGCAGGCTGTCCCCCTGCAGCCCAGGGAGGTCCATGCTGGAGCAGATCTCCCCCTGCAGCCCGGGGAGGACCCCACACCGGAGCAGGTGGGTGCCTGAAGGAGGCTGTGACCCCGTGGGAAACTGGTGCTGAAGCAGGCTCCTGGCAGGACCTGTGGCCCTTGGAGAGAGGAGCCCAGGCTGGAGCAGTCTGTGCCTGAAGGACTGCAGCCCATGGAAGGAACCCACTCTGGAGCAATTCTTGAAGAACTGCAGCCCATGGGAAGGACTCACGCTGAAGAAGTTCATGGAGGACTGTCTCCCATTGGAGAGACCCCACGCTGGAGCACGGGCAGAGCGAAGAGTCCTGCCCCTGAGGAGGAAGGATTGGCAGAGACAAGGTGTGAGGAACTGACCCCAACCCCCATTCACCATCCCCCTGCACTGCTTGGAGGGGAGGAGGGAGAGAATTCAGGAGTGAAGTTGAGCTCGGGAAGAAGGGAGGGGTCGGGGGAAGGTGTTTTAAGATGTGGTTTTATTTCTCATTGCCCTACTCTTGTTTGTTTGGCAATAAATTAAGTTAATTTTCCCCAAATAGAGTCTGTTTTGCCCGTGACAGTAATTGGTGACTGATCTCTCCCTGTCCTTATCTCGACCCACAAGCCTTTCGTTATATTCTCTCTCCCCTGTGCAACTGAGGGTGAGTGATAGAGTGGCTATGGTGGGCACCTGGCATCCAGCTAGGATCAATCCACAACAAGTTGTCATTATGGAAACACAACGGGATGACTTGCACAACTAGAGTGCTGCAGTGGATGGCTGTAAACTCTTCAGAAGGGATAAGCAAGGAAGGAGAAGCAGTGGGGTAGCCCTGTATATTAGGGAGTGTTTTGACTGTCTAGAGCCTTGTGATCGTAATGATAGGGTTGAGTGTTTATGGGTAGGAATCAGGGGGAAGGCCAAGAAGCCAGATATCTTGGTGGGAATCTGCTACAGACCACTCAACCAGGATGAAAGACAGATGAAGTATTCTATAATCAGCTGGGAGAAGCCTCACGGTCACTAGCCCCTGTTCTAGTGACGGACTTCAACTTCCTAGATGTCTGCTGGAAACACAATACAGCAGAGAGGAAACAGTCCAGGAGGTTCTTGGAGCGTGTGGAAGAGAACTTCCTGAC
>JAVKLA010000027.1:36204578-36215195 GCA_034782735.1 Sagittarius serpentarius | reverse complement strand
AATGGGCCAAGGCCAACTGTATGAAGTTCAGCAAGGCTAAGTGCTGGGTCCTGCACTTGGGTCACAACAACCCCATGCAATGCTACAGGCCTGGGGAAGAGTAGCTGAAAAGCTGCCTGGCGGAAAAGGACCTGGGGGTGTTGGTTGACAGCCGGCAGAATATGAGACGGCAATGTGCCCTGGTGGCCAAGAAGGCCAGTAGCATCCTGGCTTTTATCAGAAATAGTGTGATCAGCAGGACTAGGGAAGTGATTGTTCCCTTCTACTCAGCACTAGTGAGGCCGCAGCTTGAGTACTGTGTTCAGTTTTGGACTCCTCACTGCAAAAAAGACATTGAGATGCTGGAATGTGTCCAAAGAAGGGCAACAAAGCTGGTGAAGGGTTTAAAGCACATGTCTTTTGAGGAGTGGCTGATGGAACTGGGGTTGTTTAGCCTGGAGAAAAGGAGGCTCAGGGGAGACTTTATTGCTCTCTACAACTACCTGAATGGAGATAGTGAGATGGGTGTTGGTCTCTTCTCCCAAGGTTTAGGTTGGGTATTAGGAAAAAATTCTTCACCAAAAGTATTGTGAAGGATTGGAACAGACTGCCCAGGGAAGTGGTTGAGTCACCAACCCTGGAGGTATTTAAAAGATGTGTAGATGTGGTGCTTAGGGACATGGTTTAGTGGTGGACTTGATAGTGTTAGGTTAACAGTTGAACTTGATGCTCTTCTTTAAGAGCATCTTTTCCAACCTAAATGATTCTATGATTCTTTTCTAATTTTGGAGAAGGATGCCCAAACTCCAAGTAAGATTTCTGAATCACTGTATGGAATTATCCCATAGTGTTTAGTATTATTTTATATTTATATGTAAGCAACAATATATTACTTGCAAACAGAATGTATCTACTTTGTCCTTGATGTTCCAACATTTTATTTTGTTCCTAATTTTTACTACATACTTTGTCATGGCAGGGCATGAAAAAATTCATAGCAGAATCATGGTGAGAATGAAGTTTTTCACGTGACATAAGAAACATCCTCAAGTATAGCAAATGTTTGGGATTCTATTTCCTGAATAATTAAAGCACCTTTCAGATCACTGATACCTAATGTTTCAGATGTGGTTACCCCAGGGCTCTTACAGAGGCATTCAAAGGCTGTATAGCCAAACACTTCTACTTGGAAGAGAAATAGGAAATGAGTATTTTGTATTACTAAAAAACAGGTGTCTTGGCATTATATCCTAGGCAAGTGCTGGGGGAAAACAGAGCAGAGCTTTGGGAAAGTGTTAGAAAGCAATCTGCCAGGAAGCTTATGACTTGTTCAGTACTCAGGAAGTATTATGGCAGGCCAAATGTGATTCGTGGGTCGTACTTTGATCCAAGAATTTTCTACTGATGATATTGAAATAAGTAGTATTAGGTGTCCTATCTGATTGTAAGGAACCTTTACGAGAATTTTTTTTAAAAGTATTAAATGGTAACTATGAGTGCATGTACCTTATCATATAACTTGGTTTCCCAATGTCCTGAAAAAATGTTACCAGAAATGCAAAATTTTTAGGGTCAGAGGTCTTGCTTCTTGCTTTTTAGTAGTGGAGAAAACTAAGAATGAGCAATATGTTGTAAAGTATTAACTCGATTAGATAAAGTAAAATATCTCTTAAATATTTTCTATTTTGCCTCTTACAGAGGGGTGAAACATCTCTCTCCTGTGGAAGGGAGAAGAGCAGCAGGTCAAGTTGTTCACCTGTGATTGTGAACTTCACAAAAATAACTTGGAAATGGATGAAAAGGAATAAAACATTTGGAGTTAAGAGCTCTAAAAGGATCTGTAGGGAAATTAAACCAGAATTTAGTCCTTTAAATACAAAACTGCAATCTTGAAAGTCCTACTCAGCAAATATCTGGACCGAGAAACTTAAACTCCACAGATAACTTGTTTTAGCTTCGGGTTTGTATTTAAAATTTCAGCTCTGAACTTGACTAGAAATATATTCACCTTAGAAGGCTGACTAGAAATGAATTCACCTTAATGAGGCTGATTGACTCTGTAGCTTTTTATACTAAAGCTCTTTGGAAAGTATGATCCAGATATTTCTAACCTGAGCTTGATGTAGTCAAAAAGCATATGCTGTTGAAGCATGCCCTCCAAGTCAGCCATGTTCAGTGAAGTTCAGAAAGTTTTTTTCAAAACAGAGAGGCAATAGAGATTAATCAATCAGTAGTAACAAGCCATCAGAGCTTTAGTTTGAATTCCAACCCCTTCCCTTGTTTCTTGCCAGTTTTAATCTATATAGCAAGAACAAGCCTTCTGTAACAATTAAAATTTACTCTTCTGTAATAAGACAAAAATTCTCAGTGCTTCTTGCTAAAGTTTCCTTTCTATGCAGAAAAATACTCAGGAAGAAGGAAGTTGCTTTTCATGTCTATTTTTCTTAGAGTATTGATCAGAGAGGAAAGGCCTGGGTTCAATGCCAAGATCCAAGATACAAAATATTGAAATAACCATTGGAGCAAGGAATGGAGCCTAATGCTGCCTAAGAGTATTCTGCATTAGGAGAGAGAATTATGTGTCTTCTTTATAGCCTAGTGAATCCAAATTAGTTTCTGCAAAATTAAATGGCTTCAGCTGCAGGAAGTGACACTGTCCCATTGCATTTAGTTCATTGTCTTCAGCAGTGGGATAGTTTCTGCTCTAAGCAGAGAAGAAATGAAATTCTCCAACTTCCAGTGCACAAATCACCTGAGCAGTTGGAGATACTGTGGACAGCCTCCTTTGTTTCTTTCTTTCTGTTGCTATTCTTTAAAGAAACAGTGACCTTCTCTTCCATTGTTGAGATTAAGCATGCATCTTTGGGTTTTCAGTCTTGAACACAAGATGTCTCACTCAGTGCTGTTGAAGATAATTAAGTCCTGGAGAAAAACGTTATTTAAAACACCCTTGTTACGTATCTCTTCACTGTTTGGTGTTACATCGCTTCCAGTCAAAGCACTATTCACAGTGCTGTTTTGCATGGATCCCAATTTAAATGCCATAACTTGCCTTAGATGACATATTAGAAGACATCTCACGTATTAGGTGCATAGTCCAGGACTGCGAATTCTGAAATGTGGATTCTGAAGTGAAAGCATACACTGTTCGGGTATTGCAAATGACTTAGTAGCATCCAGGTGACTAACTTAGGAGAAAATGCGGCAATGGGAGAAATCAGTGGGCATGTGCTCCTGTGATACTAAGGCTTGATAGTGACTACAATCTCATTCGTATTTGAGTTTGAAACATCATCTTATATCCTTTGTAACAAATAAATTCCATTATGGAAATGACTTTCCTAGTTTCTGAATAACATATTTGCTACTGATTTGTCTTTTTGTCATTTGCTCTTTCTAACAGCTGGTTCCAAAATATTAGTGAAGGATCCCAGACCAGCTTTGGGAACACCAAGTCCCAAACTAAGTGGTAAGTACTTTGATGTATATATATTTTTAAACAATTTTTGTAGAAAAGACAATGAGAATCAATTTAGTGAGACAGCACTGAATGGCTTAGAATGAATGAAGGCATCACATAATGTGATTAGGCATCACATTAACAAAACAAAAACATCGTTAATTAAATTATTCCCCAATGTTTAAGTCTGTCTAGACTACATGGTATTATTTATATCCATATGCAATTTCTGTTATGAGACTTTTATTGGTTTCACTAAGATCATCATGTTCTGTGTAAGATCCTATGCAATTTATCCATTCAGAAACTATATTACTCACCCAGAAATAAAGACTTGTTGTTTCATAGGTTTTTTTCAGTCTTGCATTTCTTTTGCATATAGCTAATTTAAATTGCTTTGCCTAAATACTTCAGTATTAGCCTTTAACTTTGCCTTCAAAAAAGCTAATTTTAGCCTAGAGAAGGTAGTCTCTGTAGCTCCAGCTAAAGTCGACTCCAGTTTTAACTTATTTGCTAAAGAAGACTACCTTTGGATGTCCTGACTAGATCTGAGAAATCTTTCTCTGTCCACTGAAGAGACTTTTTGAAGAGAGAATTCTCCTTAAGTAAAACTAGCCTTTGACTATAACCCTATTAGATGTCTTCCAATAATGAATAAAGATTTAGGAGTAATTCCTTAGCATGGGGGGTGGGGGTGGGGGGGTGGCGGTGTTGTGGGGCTTTTTTGGGTTGTTTTGTTGTTGTTGTTTTTTCTGGGTTGTAGACTACTTCAAAACTGTGTTTGATGATGTACTGCATAGTAGTCATATTATCACTTTTTTCATTCAGAAGCTTTTTGTACAATGCCAGTTAATTGCAAATGAAGTCCAGAAAGATCAGTTTTCCTGAAATTAGGGAAATAAATTTCAGGCAGATAACTGCATCAGACTGCTTGCACCATGCAGTTTCCTTGCTTGCAGTTTGCAGGCCCAGTATCTAGGTATTTTGTTTTTATGTATTTAATTGTCAAAAAATATATGCATATATACATGCACATGCGCAAATAAAAAACTAGGAAAGCTCTTTTACCCTTCATGGGGAAGACAACCTGTCTCTGTGACCCATAAAATAAATGAGGAAGGAAGACTGTCGGGTGTTCCAGTGTGTCCTAGTCTTGAATTTTGGGATATCCTGAGAGAGAATGGGGCAAATATTCTTCTGTGTTTATCTGACATGTGATGCCAGTGCACACATAAACCCAGAGCTTTAAGTTCAGTGTGACTGACTCTGAATAATGTGAAAGTGCTAATTTTAAATACTGATTATTTTTTATAAGGCCAAGTTTGATATGTTTCCTTTGGAAAGTGTGGTAAACCCATCCTAAGTCACCTTCTATTTAATTGTTTAAATGGTATCTCATGTTAAGATTTTAAAGATTTGCATGTATCTCTTTTTACTGTATAGGTAACTTTTTTTTTAACTGTACTGTTGCTGGAATAGCATTACTTAAATTAATTATTTCACAGTTGGATAATGATAAATATTAAATGTAAAGCTATAAATCTAGCATATTTATTCTCCCTGCAGTCTATGATCTCTTTTTAATTTTAAATTAGGGGATTTTTTTTTTTTCTCCTAGTGAAGCTCATAATGTTTTTAAGCATTCAAAAACAAGACAAAACTTCTTATATAAATTTTTACATTAGAAAAACTAGGTAATAAAGAAGATGCTTATAATCTGTTAATGTCATTTAAATATGCTTATAAAACTTTTCAATATCGAAATCAATATTAATTTCTGCAAAATCTAATCCTAGCTGTATGTGTCTGCTTGTCTGTGCGGGCATAGAAAAGATTCTGCAGTGAGAGGAATCTGGTCTTTTGGTTACAACTGTTAAATTAGTTTTTATGAAGTTGGTTTAATTTCAGGGCATGTCCATATTTGAGGAAAGGAGCAAATGAAGGTATAGTTGTGGTTGTGTTCTTCAGTACAAATACATTCCTTTCATACATGTTAATGCCAGTTTTCTATGCTTTATATTTGAGGTTATGCCTAATAGACTTAAAAATAGAGAGGGTAAAGCAGAGAAAATGCTAATATTTGTCATATATGCTTGACTTCATAAGTACTAAATATTGCAAAATGTGCTGAAACATGTTTGATGTCTGTATAGTTCCTGATGATGTATTTGCCCAAAATTATATATGGAAAGGATCTTACAATTACAAAAGCAAGAAACAGCCCATGACTTTGACAGTCACCAGTTTCAATGCAACTTCAGGAAGAGTAAATGCAACACTTACAAATAGCAATATGGAATTGCTGCTATCAGGTATGGGATAAGAAAACCTCATTTCCATTTACTTTTTTCTGCCTTGTATACATTGGTCCCCTGTAACTTTCTGTATAACACCTAAACTTTCAACATTTTCTGGAAACTTTCTTAGCTTATTAAAGAAATTTTCATTCAGGTTCAGTTCCTTTTCAAAGGCAGGGATTTTTCCACCTTTTCCTTCTTTCTCCTTTTTTTTATTTCCCACGTTTTTATTATCTTTGGAGTTAACAGTCAATGAGGAATGAAAGGATCATCCTAATTCTCATGCTTCCTCCTTAAATATTAAAAATAAGCTTAAATTACTGTCCCTGAGAATGTCTTAATTCTTAATCATACGATTTCCTTACAATAGCCTATTAATGACTCATAACCAATATGATGAGTTTGATATGTATTGACCTAGCAAGGCAGAGATACTTCATGAACTTGGAGAACATGGAGAGATTACACTTATTAGACTAGCTGACATAGTTGGAAAAAAGTAGCTACCCTTCGTGCTGTGGTTTCAGAAGAAGCCCTTGATTGCAATCTTGGTTTATGATATTCCACAGTCCCTGCCACTCAGAGCACTGTTGCCATGGTTATGTCGACACAATATGTACAGTTCTGTATGCTGTGAAGCATCAGCAGAAACTACAGATATGGCTTAAGAAGGAAGCAAGCAAAAATACTGTAAAAACTGTTTGGGTTTATAGTTTTTGTTTGTTTTTCAAACTCTGTCAGTCCCTTGATTGAGACATCTCAGCCGCACAGACAATGGGCCTGTCACTCCACCGGAGTGGCAGGCTGTAGCACAGGGGTGTGAATAAGCGTAAAAGAAACACCTGAAATCAATATTATCACTCAAAACTTAGTTTCTTCTTCCTCTGTCTACAACACTTTTTGCAAGGACTAAAGAAGCCTAAAAATCACAGTTTTATATAGGCTGGACACTGCTGGTTTTAATCTTCTTCATGACGTAAGGACCCCTTTCTCTGGAGTAGTTTAACATCACTTTTTATCCCAGAGGTGGTAGCAAGGACAGAAGTGATAGAACATCAACCTGTTGGAAAAAAAGAGGGGGGAAAGTTCAGCCCATATGTTTCTGAGAGGGATTGTCTACAGGAAGCATGTAGTGGGCCAAAGAATCCTTGTCTCTGTGAGCTCATAGTTTCTAGTATCCAGTACAGTGATGAATTTTTGTCACTATGTTTGTCTGTTGAAGATATTTCATAGGTGTCCTTTGAAGGGTTACACTTGAGAGGCTGTAGATGGACTGAATGTTTCATAAAATATTTTCTGACTGGTAACCATGTTTGTCTTGACTGTCTGTGTGAGCTTATTCTATCGTATGATGTCTGTTTAGTTTCAGCCATGTAATTTTTATGAGGGTGTTAGGTGCCGCGGATGTAGTATTTCGTGTTTTTAAGATTAGTAAAAGTACAAGCTGTGTTTTCTCACCCAAACAACCTCCTCCTCCAAAAAAAAGGTTCCCTCAATTGGACACAAAAGTGATTACAAAAGCCCATTTTCGCTCTACATACAGACATAGCACACATCATCAGGTACTTAATATTATTTTCTTTCCCTATTTTGCAGGTAAAAACCTGAGATCCTGTATATTGAAAGAGTATCTTAGGGCCAGGGAAGTAGGGATGAATCAAAAAAGATATTTAGATGCCATGGAGCTGATTTCTCCTATACTCAACTTGCAGGTTTCTGAAATGAGAAGTAGCTCTCACCCCATGCAGCACTTAATGTTTTGCATTGCATCATTTACTGCATCTTTTTTTACTTCTTTTTATTTTGACACCTGTGCTTGCTGTAATTATAGTATACATGTCTGTCACAGGTTAGAAATGGGCACGATCTTTTGATCAGGTTAGCATGAGTGAAAATAGCAATGCTATTATAGGGATTAAGAGAAGGAAAAGATACAGCTTTTACTTGTTTATTCAGCTCAGGTTAAACACTTTCTTGTACACTAGGAGACCAATTGCCAGCTCTGAAGAAGCACATTGGCCTTTCACCAAGAAACACTTGCGAATCCACCATTGTAAATGAGCAGAGAACAGTGGTGCCTTGGTCTGTGGCATAATTTTTCTCTATGCTCTTGTTTGAGTGTACGTACATAATATTCATGTCCACGTACACACACCACAGCCCGAAGCCTCATGCAAATATTTCCTGATGTATGTTTATAAGATACATCAATGGCAGATGTCACTAAATTTTTTTCCCCCCGAGTTCCAAATGATTTCTAGATGCACACTGTCCAGGCTCTTGAAGTGACCAAACACTGTGTGATAATGTTAACACAGTCCTGAAGACAAGAGAATAAACCCCATCTTACCAAGACACATTCATTTGAGCTCTGTGCAGTGTTAACACGAAAGTCTGCTTGTTAGCTCAGAGATGATTTATATATAATGATACCTCCTTTAGGGAGATCACCTATCCTTAACATGGAGAAGGCTTTTATTCTGTGAATTTAGACATGTAAATGAGAAACATGAATTAGGAATCTCATTGCCACGTCTCTTACTGCAGCTTCTGAAGAGAGCTAGGAAGTTTGCATCTTAACCTGAACTGAACTTTTGAGATGCCCATCTCACCGTAGTCTGTAGTGAGAGCCTAGAGTGAATAAACTAATAGAAAGGACAAAGTTAAATGTCTTGTCATAGTTGGGATATATCTGGGCATGTGATCTGTTTCCACTTTGTAAGTTTTTCTCAGATTAGCAGCCAGCAAGACAGATGTGACCATGCTTTTTCTTCTTTGGAATTCATTTTAATAAAAGAACATCACCTACCATCCTCTTCTGACCATGTATACAAAACTCTAACAATTAGTCTGAAAACTCTGGTGTCTCCCAGATTGTCTCTTTGCAGCACTGCAGTCCAATATTAAGCTGTTTGGTTATGCCAGCATTTCTTCCTTCTCTACCTTAAGATGCAAAGAGCACTAAGTACCTGCGTATTTCCTTCCTTCTGCTACTGTGTTAGCTAGTGTTTTTGTGCAGCCTTAGTAATGAATTTTTTTCACTGCAGAGTGTGGTGGGTTGACCTTGGCTGGATGCCAGGTGTCCGCCAAGCTGTTCTGTCATTCCCTCTCCTCAGCTGGACAGGGGAAGAAAAATACAACGAAAGGCTCGTGGGTCGCAATAAGGGCAGGGAGAGATCACTCACAAACTACTGTCATGGGCAAAATAGACTCGACTTATGGAAATTAATTTATTACCAATCAAATGAGGATAGAGTGATAAGAAATAAACCTAAATCTTAAAACACCTTCCCCTCACCCCTCCCTTCTTCCCAAACTCAACTTCACTCTGGAATTCTCTGTGTCCTCCCCTCCAAGCGGCACAGGGGGATGGGGAATGGGGGCTGTGGTCAGTTCATCACACGTTGTCTCTTCCCTCCTTCCTCCTCACTCTCTTCCCTGTTCCAGCGTGGGATCCCACCCACGGGAGACAGTTCTCCATGAACATCTCCAACGTGTGTCCTTCCCATGGGCTGCAGTTCTTCACAAACTGCTCCAGCGTGGGTCCTTTCCGTGTGTCCTTTCCATGGAGTGCAGTCCCTCAGGCAGACTGCTCCAGTGTGGGTCCCCCATAGGGTCACAAGTCCTGACAGAAAACCTGCTCCAGCCTGGGCTCCTCTCTCCATGGGTCCACAGGGCCTTCCAGGAGCCTGCTCCAGCGCAGGCCTCCGACGGGGTCACAACTTCCTTCAGGCATCCATCCACTCAGGTGTGGGGTCCTCCATGGGCTGCAGGTGGATATTTGCTCCACTGTAGACCTCCATGAGCTGTAGAGGGACAGCCTGCCTCATCACAGTCTCCACCACAGGCTGCAGGGAAATCTCTGCTCCGGTGCCTGGAGCACTTCCTCCCCCTCCTTATTCACTGACCTGGGCATCTGCAGAGTTCGCTCACATATTCTCACTCCTCTCTTCTGACTGCTGCTGGTGTTGCACAGGGTTCGTTCCCACCCCCACCCCTTAAATATGTTATCCCAGTGGCTCTACCACTGTCACTGATTGGCTCAGCCTAGGCAGGCTGGGGCCAGCTGGCATTAGCTTTATAGGACATAGGGGAAGCTTAGAATCATAGAATTATTTAGGTTGGAAAAGACCTTTAAGATCATAGAGTCCAACCATTAACCTAGCACTGCCAAGTCCACCACTAAACCATGTCCTTAAGTGCCACATCTACATGTCTTTTAAATACCTCCAGGGATGGTGACTCGACCACTTCCCTAGGCAGTCTGTTCCAATGCTTGACAATCATTTTGGTGAAGAGATTTTTCTAAATATCCAATCTAAACCTCCCCTGGCACAACTGGAGGACATTTCCTCTTGTCCTGTCACTTGCTGCTTTGGGAAGAGACCGACACCCACCTTGCTACAACTGCCTTTCAGGTAGTTGTAGAGAGCGATAAGGTCTCCCCTCAGCCTCCCTTTCTCCAGGCTAAACAACCCCAGTGCCCACAGCTGCTCCTCATAACATTTGTGCTCTAGCCCCTTCACCAGCTTGGTTGCCCTTCTTTGAACACACTCCAGCACCTCAATGTCTTTCTTGTAGTGAGCGGCCCAAAACAACACAGCCTTACCAGTGCTGAGTACAAGGGGATGATCACTTCCCTTGTCCTGCTGAGCATACAATTCTGATAGAAGCCAGGAAGGCTACTGCCCTTTTTGGCCACCTGGACATGCTGCCGATTCATATTCAGCCGGCTGTCAACCAACACCCCCAGGTCCTTTTCTGCTGGGCAGCTTTCCCGCTGCTCCTCCCAAAGCCTATAGTGTGGCGTGGGGTTGTGACCCAAGTGCAGGACCCAGCGCTTAGCCTTGCTGAACTTCATACAGTTGGCCTTGGCCCATC
>JAVKLA010000027.1:36191041-36202942 GCA_034782735.1 Sagittarius serpentarius | reverse complement strand
GTCAGGAAGTTCTCTTCCACACGCTCCAAGAACCTCCTGGACTGTTTCCTCTCTGCTGTATTGTGTTTCCAGCAGACTGCTGGCATTTCCAGCTTCTGGCATTTTGTCACAGAAGCCACCCTTGAAGCGTGTCTGCTAACAAAACCTTGCCATACAAAGGTAGTAGAGAAAGCCAGTCCCTTCTCCTGCATATCAGTGCTGTCTTCACTTCTTGTTCACATCACAGAATTTGGATAAACATAAAAATGAGAAGTGACCAAAATTAAGCTTAAAGCTATATTACTGGAGTTTTCATTTAATAAAAAGAAATCTAGTTTAGTTTATGCATAGCTAACATATTCTAACTAAATGTAGTTTGAACTTAACCACATTTGTTAGTCAGTAAAATTTAAAAAAATAAAGGTAGGCATGAAAGCCAGTATTTAAGTCTAATTAATTTACAGTATGAATCTGTTCTGTGAATGTACTCTGTCAATAAATAATTTCAGTTTGGTGGCATTTTCTGGAGGTGGAAGTATAATTGTTTGGATTTTTTTTCTTTTTCTTGTTTTTGGGTTTTGTTTTGTTACTGTTTAAGTTTTAGCCATCAGCTTTTGTTAATGTAAAGTGCAGTGTAACCTTGCGTGATTCTACAAATAGAAGACTTCATATGAAATGAACAGTAATTTCAGTGCTCTGCCAAAAAGGAGATGATCATATTAGAGAGGTCTTATATTTAAAATCTGAAGTTTTAAACCATTAATTGATAACAATGTTTTAAAATGTGGGGGAAAAAATCTTGACTGTATCTTGACTGTCTTTGTAATGAAAGAATAAATCAGTAAGCATATCGTAGTATTTTATTTTCATTCTCCAGATTAACAAAGAAGATTATTTGGTTTCTAAACATTTCTTCTGCAGGAATGAAAATGAGTCAGTTAATTATGCCTCCAAAGTATAGAAGGTTATATGCAAGTCTTATTGTCTGTAAGACACTGTGTTGTAATATTGACTGATGAAGAACTATTCCATTTTTTGAGCTATTTTCAAACCTAGAAATTTTTAATTTAGCACCAGCTTTTGGAAAGAATTTTCATGTGAATGTTCCTGTTATCACCTTCTTTAACTGATGACTAAATTACGCATATTGAAAGTGGGGATGCGAGGTTGAAATACACTATGCCTGATTCAGAACAGTATTTTCCGTTTCAAATTAGATTACTGTCAATGTTTGTTCTGTCTAAGGCATGTTACAATAACTGTTAAGTAACAGCTGTGTGTTTAGGGTTTCCCTTCTGTCCTTTCTACAGGCTAAGTTAAAACCAATTTCTATTGAAATCCTATG
This sequence comes from Sagittarius serpentarius, assembly GCA_034782735.1. NCBI lineage: Eukaryota > Metazoa > Chordata > Aves > Accipitriformes > Sagittariidae > Sagittarius > Sagittarius serpentarius. Next base: position 36,201,618 of record JAVKLA010000027.1, on the reverse strand, counting down.
ATAATTGAAATAATTTCACAAAAGAATGCATCTTGCTAAACTACAACATTGGTAACAATGCTACCTATTCTTCCTGCTTGCCCTTTCTAAGGCAAGAGAATAAATGCTTATTCTTAAAAGATGAAATTGTTCCTCTGCTCAACACAAATATAAATTTTTCAAACTATATTCTACAGGAGTGTATAAAAGCCAGGAAGCTCGCCTAATGCTCCACATATATCTCATTAAAGCACCCTCCCATACATCTGTGAGCAAGTTGAAAGAGGAAAAATGGGCTATGGATGGTTTTGTGAGTATATTCCTGCTACAAAAGAGAAAGACTTTTTTTGCTTGAAATCATACTGGCGTTCTACACCCAAAAAATCCTGAGACATATCAAAAGGAATCTTGTTAGCAACGCTGATTCATGAAATGAAATGAAAATTTTATTGTAAGATATAAGGACCAGTCTGAGGGAAAATATGGGAATAGTCATACTGTGTAAGCACAATTATAATGCATGTTAACACAGAAGCCTTTCTCTTAATTTGAATTTTATTCCAATATATTGAGAAATTTTATCATCATGATAATATAATAATAATTAATAATATTATAATATGTAACAATATAATAGCAATTATTATCATTAGGCTAGCAGTCATGTTTTACTTTTTGGTGATATATTCAGAAATACCATGAAAAAGCTAAACTGCTACATCTATGGGGGAAACAAAATAGATTGCTCCAGTTAAGCATTAAGGCCCTTGCAGGTTCTGGGCCTGAGCTTATTCTTTAAAAGAGAGAAGAAGGATACACATAACTGAGAGGAGGAAAGGTGAAGGAGAGGGGTAAAAAGAAGAAGCAACAGCCCAGGCGGCTGGGATGTGTTTAAACCATGAAAAGGAAATCCATTCAGAGAACGGACAGGAAAAACAAACATTGCCCAAAATAATGCTAAGGCTGGAAAAAGCTGAGTGTGTTGGGGGCCTGAGACACTTCATTTGTCATAGAATAAAGTAGATTTTTCAGAAAAGAAAGGGCCTAAAATCATTTGGATGACGATGAACACTCATACATCCCTGTTATACCGTCTCATTTTTCAAGAAATCTGTCTGTTTTCTTATGTCTCACCTACTGGCAAAGCACTACCGGGACACCAATATGGGTACACATGCCAAAAAATAGAGAAGAGGTGTACATTAAAGTGTACGCATACATTTATATTTGTATAACTTGTGGCACTACTTCAATAATAAGTTGAAAAAAGGTGCAAAACCAAAAGCAAAGCCAAGAAACCCTGAACTGCTTAAACAATAACTATACTAGTAAAAGGGCTTAGCTCCCTTCTTTTGTACAAACTTTAGGCTTCCTGAGTGTGCTTCTGTGGTGAAAAAAAGGTGGTAAAAGCAAGAAATGTACTTTCAGACTTCTAAATGTACAAAAGTACACAGTACAGTCCCTACATTCCATATGCTATTTACATACTGTTCTTATTTGACCATTTTCTTGTTTTTTAATCTTGGAATAGCTCAAACAGACTGTTTTACACCAAAGTAAGAAATTCACCCTTTCTTCAGTGAAAACATAGCTTCAGGTCATTGCTGAAGATATACTGTTACCTTGAGAAAGGGAAGCTTAAGGGAAAATCTTGAAGGAACCTGCCTCGAGACCACTGAATTTAAACCTAATAACTACTCTGGGAAGCAAGTACCTGTAAATTTGAATACAATATGTTAGTTTAGAATGTACTTACCCTAATAAGGGAGGTATCCATAGGATTACAACCCTTTCCTCTCTCCCACAAGTCTTTTAGTTTATACTAGCATATTTTGCTCTTGTACCAAAGCCTTATTCAATATTCTTCTGGTCTACAGTTGTATAATTAAGTAATTACTGGGATAAGCACTGAGAAAGAACAAAGGAACTGTCAATTGAATGCCAGGTCTTTTTTATTTATTTTTAAAGTAATTATTAAAACCTCAATACTTGCACCCTTAGGATTATCTACAATAGTATAACTTTTGCTATCTACTTCCTAAAGAAATAAGATAATTATGAAGTATGTAAGATGCTTTAGAAATACTGACATCTTGAATTGCCGGAAACTAAAAGTTTTGTTGGTTTTAAAAAATAATACAGTTAAAGTTAGTATAAGGTAGTATATGTGACCGTAAGCCACCATGTCTAAATTGTGCCTTTAACAGTTCTGTCTTTTCTTTTGAACTTTATTAATTTCCTAGAAAAAAGAGGGTGTTTTTAATGGGGAATAACAGCTACTAATCGAGCATATTAGGATCTCTCTCTTCCAAATAGATACTTGAAACTTGTAACAAACTTTTCCCGATTTAATTCAGAGTACTTTTTGTTTACAGGTTTCTGCTGAACCTGATGGAGCAACATACGTTTTTCAAGGTTTCATCCAGGGTAAAGATTATGGACAATTTGGACTTCAAAGATTAGGTATTCAGCAAATACAAAGTTTTTGCCAGTTCATTGTTCCATATTCTGTTTTATTATGTCCAGCAGCATAAGGGTGTCTGCAGGATGTTTTCAGTATTGACATTTTATAGAATATTGAGATATTTTTGTCTTTAAAATCTCATTTAAGCAGTACTTACAAAGAATGATTTTTCAGACGTTGTAAGGAGGTATAGATGCCTTGCAATGTGTTTCTTAGTATAGCTATACATTTGTAATGTTTTGAGTAATTTTTTCTATGAATATGTGTAAAATGCATTTAGTTTCACATCTTGATAACTATTTAGAAAGCCCATGTTACAGAATGCTCTTATAAACTGATCTCTTGTTCGTGGTGATGAAACATTTCACCTAAACATTTGCTAGAAGAGTGAAACTGCTAAATATTTGCAAGTAAATCTTAATGGTACTTTTAAGAAGAACAAAATCTTATTTACTTGATAAGCATTTATTTCCTAAAAATTGACTTCTTGGTTCTACACCTTCAGTTCTACACCAGACTAATAGTCTTTATTTATCCTTTCTTGGAGAAGACAGCTCTGGTAACAGAGCTCTAGTAACAACATTCTGTTGTGCTTTTTAAGAAAAAGAATTTAATTTACTTTTCTGATACTGTCTTAAGAACTGCGATATTTCTCCTTCAACAAGAATTTGAAATTAGTTGATACTGAATTGTTGAATAATAAAATAGATACAAATATAATCAGTAATATAATCAAACGTGTTATTATAAATTTGACTTTTTGTAACACAGTACATTAATGTGTCTTAATAACATCCAAAATTTGAATCCCATACAGAATTATGCAGTAAGATACTTACTGTACCAGTGTTTATGTATTGTTCTCCCAACATTTTGTATCCACTTATTAATCAGAATATGGTATACCACACTACATTTACTTTTCAGGTGGGCTCAGCATACAGCTTTATGTATACAGCTGAACACATTATGATGACCCAATCACAAGGTGTTATTCTGAAGTTTATGGAGTAGTTATATGCTGGGGGTAACAGACACATATAGTGTATTACTTGGGTTTTCTTATTATTCTTTTTAGGTCTTAACATATCTGAGGGTTCAAATTCTTCTAACCAACCACATGGTACAAACAGTAGTTCAGTGGCCATTGCTATCCTTGTGCCTTTCTTTGCCCTTATATTTGCTGGTTTTGGCTTTTATCTTTATAAACAAAGGTAAGTAAAAATTATGTATATAGAATTCCTGTATGACTTGGTGGTTTTATTGCCCTCAGTCTTTGTTAGTGTACATAAAGTTTTCGGTAAAACCACAAAATGCAAATATGCATGCAGACAGTTCTTCCTACCTCCATTAAGGTCTGGCATAATGACTGAGAGATCAGTTTATTGTACCGTGCTATACTTTCATTCCTACCTATTTAAAATGTTATAAATTTCTCTCTTTATGCTAACAAAATGGATGGTGTAAATTATTGGCATATGGAGAATAATATAATGAATAGACTTTGTGTGTACTTAAAGTAGATTGCCTGTATTTTTTTTTTACATGTGACAGAATTATGAGTCATATCTTGAGTAATTTGTTTTAATGCCTGCTCTGCTTATTGGCTTGTAAGTATATGCCAGTATTATGTCATTGAAAGGTTTCATTATGGAACTGTTTCTGCATATGAAATTATTAGTTCATATGCAATTATGTTACATAGCCACTGGTGTTCTCAGTTTCGTTAGTCTAAGTTCAACAGTTTTGTTCATGTTATCGAGACCGGTATTAGTGGTTTGGATTTAGTGTCAAGTAATCTTTTCCTACAGTTTCAAAGCTTTAGATGACTAAAGTAAATTTAATCACTTTAATGACAAGACAGTTCATTGCCTACTAACTGTCAAAATGGTGATTTACATCTGGTAGTCTGACAATAATAATTGTAACATACTCTGCAGGGTAACATTAATTTAAAACACATACCATGATTTTTAAATGGTACCACTTGTTCTTGAACTGATTCAGAATACGAAAAAAATGCTCATGTAATTTTTTTATACACTTGCTATTACCTGTATGCTGTAAGCACTTGTCTTTACATTTCATATTGATAATTTAGAATACAGTATGCATTTTGCATAACTATATGTGAAATGTGTTCAAGGAATTAACTTTGATATTTTGAGTTATTTAGTGGAAAATAAGATGTTTCAGCTATAAATGCATTCTTGATAAACTTGTTGAGTGTCCAAAGGGAAAAAGAAAATCTCAGTTATCTGGCTGGAGAATTATTGCATCTTTACATGATTTTGTTGTACTCTTAACTATTTATCATCTGATCATCCAAGTGGAAGTAACTACCTCTTCTCAGGTTGTGAACTAATTTTTTAAATGAACCCATTTTAAATGAATCATAAATCCCGTAAATTTTAATAAAGAGAGTACTAATTCTTAGCACAAATACTGTAAAAAAATTTGAGATGTATTTAGCTGACATAATTGGAATTGGGAGCTAAATTCTGTTCAGATTCTTAAACCACATTGGGGTCACTGAGGAAAACTGCAGTTATAAATACTCTGTCTTTCTTCTACAGGACTGCACCTAAAACACAGTATACAGGATGCTCTGTACATGAAAATAATAATGGACAAGCTGCTTTTGAAAACCCCATGTATGACACAAATGCAAAGTCTGTGGAAGGGAAAGCGGTACGATTTGACCCCAACTTGAACACCGTTTGCACAATGGTATAATGTGGTAATGATACAACTTCAAAGTCTGGAAATTGACACACAACACAGTGCACACACAGTTCACTGATTAAAAAAAAAAAGAAATTAAAAAAAAAATTAAAGCACACTTTTCAGGATATACTGGGTCATCTTTTCCTGAGGATGATAGACAAGAATGGGTTGTGGTTATTTTGTTTTGATTTTGTTTTTCATAAACTGGATCAGAATTCTTCTTCATGTATACCATGGAGAGTTTTAAAAAAAATTTGCTGCACTCCATGAGTGTTACTCACAGTTTATTTGCTTTTTTAAAAAAGGAGGTTATTCTAAAACATAAAACATATTTGCATATATTGGAGGAGCATCCACTATCAGTATTTCTGTGCTTTATAAAAACTATAATAGAGGGACTGGGTTAAAAAAAAGATATAGGTAGAAAATAAGAGCTATACTTACAGGAGACAATAGGTCACTGACTTCTCTTTAACAGTCATATGCTACATCTTTCTCATGAGTTTGTACCTTCTTTCATTTATTTAGCTGGTTTAGTATCTTACTTTTCTCAGAACAGTTAATTTTTTAAGTTCAGGGTGTAGTATTTAGAAATCAGCAAGTACAACTTACTCTTTTCACGTCACAGAAGAAAAATTAAAATGTCATGTTCTAATGCAATGAATTTTCTTTCCTGCTTCATGTCTTGCTTCCTTTTCATGTTCCAAGTCAAGCTCCTTTTCTCTATTTCCATTAACAATGCCCACAAATGGTAATGTTTCTTCATTTCTTTTGTCAGTCATACAACTAGACAAATTTTGCAATCAAGAAGCTAGTATGAATTGACCTTTGTCATGTGACTATGTTCCTTACTGTTGAAGATTATTCAAAAGAGTGTCCATCTTACATTTTTTTCAAATGTGAAAACATAATTTCATTATATTCCTAATTAAAAAGTGCAGTTTACAATAACATTAGTAATCAAATCCATATATCAAAAATTTAAGAGTCCATTTTTCAGTCCATGCTAGTTAAATCTGAACCATATCACATCAGTTTATTCCTTCAGCATTTTGTCAAAATGCATGCACAAAGCATGGTGAAATCCCATTGAAGTTGATGCATTCCAGCAGACTTCAATGAAATTTGGATCAGACCTACAAGGCAAGAGGAAGTTATAATTTGGTAATACTGTGTTTTCACATCTATTTTATCTAGATATTCCATACTTTATGGAAACAAATCCTTACAGCTAATGATTTAAAATTGAATATATTACCATAGTGCAATGAAAACAAAAATATTAAATATATATCTATATATATAAAGCCATGATTTTATTAGGGACAGTCCATTCATTTTAGGGACAGTTCAGATTCCACAGCCCTCAGATAAAAGTTTTAGACATTCCAGAATCACTTCTAAGGAAATGTAATTTTTAGTTTTACAGTTATTTCATACCAGAATTATTCAGTGGCAACTCAGTAATTTATTTAATAGGTCATTGTCTTCCATTCATAGCATGACTCACAAATGCTGTGTGTTAGCCAGTGTGAATTATCTGTTATTGTCCCTTTCAGACATTAATAATTCTGTGAAAATCTAAACTTTTTATTACCGTAATAGAGAGTGCCTACCAAAAATCATTGTACCCAGGATTGCTGCTTGGATTTCTATAATGTTTGATGAATTTCTTATAAACCATTTTACAACACTTTGTTTTGAATATTCATACAACTCTGTCCAACTGTATTCTACTAAAAGGATGCTGTTTTATATTTTATACCATTGGTTGTTATTTATTCTTGTTTATTCAAATGACTGCAATAACTATGATTCATTCATTAATGTTAAGGTTAATACATTTGAGATCGTTTAAAATTTTTCTTCTGCAACTGGCTACTCCTCTTATATTAATGCATACACTTTTGTAAAGAAGTATATTTTTATGAAAAAGGATTTGTAAAAGTATGATGTAAATTTTCAGTGCAATGTAAACAAAATAAAAATGGACAATTGCTTTTTTTAACCATGTTTCTTCTTTGGAAGATAAGCTTTAAACTCATTTCAGTTGTGAAGATGAGAAAATAACCAAATTAATAATTCAAATCTGGTATTTTTGTGGGTCTTAAAATCATGTTATTTTTTCTGAATCTTCCTCTGAATTTTAGGTGAAGTAGCAAGACTTAGATTACTGACACAAATAACCAATGAGCACAATGTGTAAAATTATCTATTTACTAAAATGAATTTTCTGTTTGACTTGAAGAAGCAGATTTACAAGGAAAAAAAATAGGCCTATACTTGTCAACTCAGTGAAAAGCAGAGAGAAATCTTTTTTTTTACTTCAAAATTAAAAAAAAATTAAGAAAACCTTAGCATGCTTCAGGGTTGTAGACAGCCTACTTTACACATTAATTTTGCTACCTTTCTGCAAAAATGCACAGGATGTACATATTAACAGGTAGTACGCCAATGCATACAGTATTTTCTGGCATTAAAAAAAAAGTGTTGGAGGAGATTAATTATTTTACTATAATATTAGAACTGTGTTTTAACTGTCCCTTTTGTTTGCAAGCATGGAAAGCAGATGACAAGTCCTGATCTGAAATGCTATTCATAGTATAACTGGGGAAAAAAAAGTAATATTCTTTTGCGAATTTTGTGCTCTATATACAAAAGGCCCATTCAGGCCCATGTTGAAATAATGAAGACTGTGTTGTTAAATGCATTGGAAAGAGAAGCGAGGAGTACTGTAAAAATGATATGGTAAGGATCATGCAGTAATGTTTTCCGGGGGGGGGGAGGTTCTAAAGCAAATTGGTTAATTCTGAAAAGCAAAAAAATCCTGTTTCACAGTGGCCAAACTTTCATATGCTACCTAGAATCTGAAGTTAAGCTCTTCCGTTTTTGGTTTATGCATTATATGTTTTAACATATACAAGGAAATAAAACTTAGATTGAACTTGTTCAACAATTCTGTTAATGCTTAAGCTAGTATCCAGCTTGTGCTTTTCAAGAATTATACTGACTTCATTGCAACAGAGAATGAACTATTCATAATAGACTGGGGTTTTTTTTGTTGGGTTCAATTTGTTGTTTTTTTTTTTAATTTTGGTTTGGTTGGGGGGGGGTGTGTTTGTTTGTTTATTTGTTTACTGTAGTTCCTGAGCTGCTTGAGTCATAAATTGTTTGTGTGTGAAATGTTCAATTTTCTGCTAGCAGAGTGGTTAGTTTTCACTGTGGCATATGGAATTTCAAGTTTTGGTTGCTTGATTGCAGTTGGTTAGCACAGTCTGCTCGCTGTTTTTTGTTTTTCTCGGGAAGATAGCTGAAATTAATTAAACTTTTCGTCCTTCAAGCACTTTGGCTACATTATTCAAGCAAACACACTAAGCAGAGAAAATATGCAGGAATACAGAGGTGGTTATGCAGCTCTGTGAGTCCTTTCAAGATTAAGGCAGCTTTTGCAATACTACAGACTGGGATTTAAAACTTCATTTAAGTTTCTATAACCAATAGCCACTAAACTCGGTAACTGGAGGCAGTGAGACTAGCTCTCTCTGATATGCATTGAGCTCTTTTAATTCTACATTATCGGCATGTCAAGAGCCAACTGGTCCATGACATCTCATTAAAGTCACACTACAATCCGGTTCGTTCCTGAAATCCAGAAACCACACAGTATCACCTAAACTCACCAAAGTAGCAGTTCTAGTAGAACTACTCAGAACAACTAGACCATCATAAAATGGAGCTAAAAATGTCTGATTTTACTTTTATTTGTGAAACAGAGTGGCCGTTATTATGTAGACATCTTATCCTGGAGGAATTCCTTGACAATACAAGAAGCTATTCTTGTCAAGGAAATCATTTAATAGCTACAAATCTTAGAGCTTTTTACAGAGAGCTAGTGGGACGTACAGTGAGTCTATAGCTAAGTCATTAAGCTATTAATCTAGGTAAAAGGCAGCTTTTCTTTTCCAGACTTTAAAAGTGTGTATTTCAATCCACTAGTACAGTTGGCTGAAGTGTTATGAAATATTCATCATTTTTTCCATCATTAGTGAAATGTGAGGAATTTAAAATCTCGGATATCACTGCACAAAGATGTCAGCAGATCTGTATCCCAGTGTGTAGATTCAGTTGTAAGTCCCTAACTACTACAGTATCTCAGTAAAGCATAGATCTCTTGTGCAGGAATAGACCATTTTTTTACCATGATCTGCCCATGATCTTTCTATAAAAGATGATCTGTTCCACAATGTGAAAGTCAGTATGTGTTGCAGCATGCTTCTTTATAGGATGGTCAGAGTTGGAGAAAAATATGGCTTGTATCATTTGTTGTATTAAAACCCCACAATCTTTGTTAGATTAATTTGTGACAATATTTTCTGATTTCAGATTGTCAGTAGGGATTGATATAGGTACATGAAGTGTGTGTGACTTCAGGAGGACCACCCAAGCAATGGTAAACTCAGCAAGCAAGCTCTAGAACTCCTCTCACACGCATTTTGTTAGTAGTCTTACATGAAACTACAGAAAATCTACTTAGCATCTCTCAAAACCCCCAAATGTTCTTTTTCTTTTTTTTTTGAGTTTCTGTGATTTCATTTTGATTTGGTTGCCAAAAGTTCAGCCAAACATGGGAAAAAATGCACTGGGTTGGTTTTCTAGTAAAGCTACAAGTTAATAAAATCTGTATTACTGGTTAGCAATTAAACATGTTATTCTTTACCTCCTTTTATATCGTTCCCTATGAAATAATTAATTCTTACAGAAGAGAATATCCACATGTGGGGAGCATGATATAACATTAAGAATGCATTTGGCTTTAAGATTTCGGCACTGTATATCTATTTATTTTCCAAAATCTTTGTGTGATCCCAGCTGGCATTTTTTAAACAAATGAAGGCCTATCATTTCTGCACTAAGTTGGTTTTATCTTTACTCCCAGACTAAGTCTCTCACTGTTTGATCATTTTGTTTATCATCTACTTTGTACTGCTGTGCTAAGTGACAGCTAAGACAATGGAAAAATGGTTCATCATTTGGAATCCTTATGCAGTAAAATAAGTACAATGAGTAATAGCTCAGGTAAATAATTTTGAATAAGATTTTGTAGTGTCAAAGATTAAGCAGGACCAGTATTAAGTGAACATTTGACTACATAAAAAAATACTTCAGTGAAGTAGCTGTGTTCCTGTCACAGATGAGTAATTTAGGATCCTTAAGAGTCTGTAAAAGTGCGACTTTTTTGACAGCAAGGTTCACTCCTACTTACTACATGGAAGAAACATACAAAGGAAAATAGGGTTAGAATCAATTTTTCATGATTTGCACAGAGATCGGAGATGCAAAAAAGGAAGGGAGACCAGCCTGTTGAGTCATAAGGTTCAAAATGGACCCCTTTGCTTTCTAAACTCCT
>JAVKLA010000027.1:36162195-36172832 GCA_034782735.1 Sagittarius serpentarius | reverse complement strand
GATAAACAGCACAACAGGGAGCATATACTGCAGGTAAGGTATTACAAAATGCAACTTTAAGAACAAGTGCACCAACTTTGAGAGCAAATAAATCAACATTGTGACCAGTGAGTACTGAACCAATATAATGAATGCTTATAACGAATTAGTTCTAATGCATTCCAGTCATATTTGTTGTTATCTCAACCTGTTGAGCCCCACTTTGGGCACCAAAAGGGACTGTCATGGTTTAACCCGAGTCAGCAACTAAACACCATGCAGCCACTTGCTCATTCCACCCCCCTCCCCAGTGAGATGGGGGAGACAATGAAAAAAACCTATAAAATTCATGGGCTGAGATAAAGAGTTTAATAGGACAGAAAGGAAGAAAATAATAATGATGATGACGATAATAACAACAACAATAATAAAATGACAATAATAACAATACAAGAATTAGAATATACAAAAAAAAGCAATGCACACTGCAATTTCTCATCATTCACTGACCGATGCCCAGTTAGTTCCTGAGCAGCCATATGCCCCCCTTCAGCCAGCTCCCCCCAGTTTATATACTTGGCATGGCATCACATGGTATGGAATAATCCTTTGGCCAGTTTGGGTCAGCTGTCCTGGCTGCGTCCCCTCCCAGCTTCTGGTGCCCCTCCAGCCTTCTTGCTGGCTGGGCAGGAGAAGCTGAAAAATCCTTGACTTAGTATAAACACGACTGAGCAACAACTAAAAACATCATTGTGTTATCAACATTATTCTCATACTAAACTCAAAACATAACACTATACCAGCTACTAGAAAGAAAATTAACTATCTGAGCCAAAACCAGGATAGGTATCTAAACAATTTCAGAATTTAAGACATCATCAGGAAAATCTTTGCTTACTGTGACTGCTAAAAGAAATGTATCATTGCAAATCAACTGCATGTTCTTCACTGAGAACCCTGAAAGAAGATAAAATAATTATAATTTTTACTGTAAAGTTTTTTGAACAGTTTTGTAACACGGGAATATATTAAGTACAATGTTGTAAAATACAGCATTAAAGATTTACATTGAGATAACTATGCAATATTTCTTCACTAATTCTTTATCAATTATGTTGATCAGAAAGTAGCATGGTTCTAAGCATTCTTTCTGTATCAAAAGAACCCAACTACCTGTTCCTTCAGGGAAATTTGAAATTTTTATTAAAAGAAATGGATTTTAGACTGTTTTGAGTGATTTTGTTTAGAAAATTTTAGAATATTCAGTTACAATGATAAATCCCTTCGGCTTAACTCATTATTATTGTTGTTATTATTACTATTATTACCACTGCATTTGCTTAAATAGATGTGGGAGTTATTAGCCAATTTTATGTAAATGAGTGTTTAGGATTGGGTATGTAGTTAATATCTAGGGCAAAGCACAGAAATTCATACAGAATAGCTATCAGAACACCACAGTGCTGGGGTAGCTACTGTCTATACAAACATTACTTACAAGTTTCTGGAAGAAAATTTTTTTAAAAAATAGTTTTTGTTTATTTTTATTGTAATTTTATTATTACTTCTTATTATCATCATTTCTCTTTTTTCTGGCCTTCCTTAAACAACCTATGAAATCACTGATCATTCTGAAACAAATGGTTCTGTGAGTTAATTTCTGTTAGTTTTACTCTTTACCAGTGAATTCTGAAGGAGAGAGATCCTAGCTGTTAATAATCTGAAATAAAAATTTTGTTATACAATGTAGATAATAATTTCATGTAAATTCACTTGTCTATCTTCATACAGAATCTCCTAATATTAGAGAGAATTAAGGATCTCTGCCATTTTTAGGATTTATCCATAAGATTCTGCCCTTTACTGAAATAATCTGGGAAAGTAGAGAATCAAGGATCCAAACAGAAATTGGTCTAGATCCAGCACTGTGTAATATTTCATTTGTTAATTAAAAAATTATATTAAATATCTGGTAAAGGCTGCAGATATCAAACAGATTGGTTTGGTAATAAATAATCTGGACAGGTTGCTGTCACAGTGATATGAATCTTACTTATTACAAATCTACCAATCCAACAAAATGAGTTTTTAAACAGTCTAACGAGAAGAACTGGTTTGGAAAAAAGAAGTAGGTAATCTCTAGGGAGTGGAAAATCTTATTCTGCATTGTGGTGAGTTGGAATCATCATAGGAAACAGTAACATGCAGTTTCCTAGTGACTGAACAAGAAAAAGTGATTTTGTGATGTGCTCAAGCTACCATTTTGTTTAAACAAAAGGTTTAATGAGTGCAAAAGCTGTAAAGCTTACAAAACCTTAATATATGTCAAAGGCATATACTCTTTTAAATAGTATTGTTCTGTATAAATAATCTCAGTATGCTCTGTTCAGTGAATGAATTGATCTGTGTGACTAAGGGCACCAAAACAATAAATCAGAAAAGTTTTTCAAGATGTCATGTTGCTGAACTAGCTAAAATAAACTTCTCTGCCATAACAAAATGATTCCACATTTCTTGAAAGCAAATTGATATGCTTCTTTTTGGTACTCCGACTAGTGCATGTTTTATTATAAAACACCCTGAGTGTTTTAAAAAATAAAAGGAAAATACTTCACCTTGCAGCAAAATGGCCAGTAATTATCTTCATCTTACTTTGTGTACTAATGTGCAATGGTGTTGGAAACTTACTATTCTCTACTCACACATAATGAATGAATCAACTAATAATAGCTCTATTACTTACTAAAGACCTAACTTGAAACACACATTTGTAAGCCAAACAATATATTAGCAACTAAATAAAGCAAACTACTTCTTAAAGAATTTAGCATTTAGCAAAACAGCTAATTAAATTTAGAATAAAATGATAATCCAAATAAGTGAAATGAGGAAAACAACAAAAAACTCCAGATGGATGTCAATCTCAAAAACATTTAGGTAAATTGTATCCAATTATTACAACAAAAGCTACATGCCCACTTATTTTTTCTAAGAAATAGCAACACAGTCATTCTGGAAAGTACTTGTACTGTTACATCAGTAAAATGAAATACAGCTTTTTTTAAGTGCAAGATTCTTATCAGCTTTTAGAGAGAGTTAATGAGGAACTAACATAAAGGCTGTATAGATTATATTATGATATGTAGCAACCACCAAAACTGTAATGCAGTTGAACTCATAACTTGCATTCAAAAAACTCTGAAAATTCTTTATTCAAACTTGTCATTTATTCATTTGCATAACCCAAATTACCTTTTGATGAAACTTTTCCATAGAGTATTTGTAGAACCAAGATTTTTCACCCTGTGCTAGATTTTGTCATTCAAAGGTCCTGATAAATTTCTCATAAAGGTCTGATAAATTTCTCAGGGTGTCACTCTTCTCCTACATGCTGCCAAACAGACTTTCTATTAGTTAATCTTTAGTTTATATGCAGGAGAACCTAATTCTGATTATAAATACCTCTTGATTAAAATAGGTGTAATTGTCTTGACTTCAGTTAAGTTATTTCAGTGGGATCTATACTGCTGTGTGGAAGAGGTGACCTTGTCCTCAAAATAAATCAGACAGCTTGAGTCATTGTTGATATACACAGAAAAGTTCAGGAAGTTAAAAGTTTCCATTAAGAACATTATTATGATCTTTGATTTACTGCTTTGTTTCATTTTAGAGAACTCTTGTAAGATTCTAATTACAGAAGAAAAAACTGAAACACTCTGTCCATGAAGATAAGCAATAAAAGCCTTCAGATCCTTACACTATGCTGATATTCTCTAAGTAGCAGACAGTATTCAAAGGTCTGAACATAAAAGCAATAAAATCTTTTTGTAATGAAAGTACATCACTGTGAAATTCCACACACATATCATGTAAGTATTTACCAAGGTCTTTAAGACTGTACATTACAATTGCAAACTTAAAAGAGAAAAAGAAACAAGAAAATAGAACTTGTCATGACTATTTCAAATCAGTATACCCTGTATTTTTGTCTATATGAAAAAAAATTATAAGGTGGCATTTCAATACAGACTTCCTATTGTGTGGCTGATATTAATAATTTGCACAGAAAATTATACATGCACTCGTAAAATCAACACAGTATTTCTAATGATTTTCAATAGACATTTGATCAGGCTATTGTAGGTCAGAAAGAGGAAGCCTATAAAAAAAGTAATTTAACATGTCCTCTTATCTCACTTTGTGGAAATGCAATTAACTCCAAGTTAAATGTTTTAACCAAAGTGCATACACAATGTTAAAAATAAAAATAGCTTTAAGTTCAGCTTTTACTCTTTTTTCATTTGTGGACGCTCATGTATTTATTTTCAGCGGAACTTGTAGCAAAGCTCTAAGGTTATGTGGAATAAAAGAGCATCTGTTTCATTAAGTTATCTGGTTAAGGACTATCCAGTATGAAAGGAGCAACAACTAAGAAGAAAACTGAATAATTAAGCACACACAGATGCACAGACATTACAGACCGGATGGCAATGGAGACAACAGAGAAGACCAGTAGCCATCCTTTCAAGAGAAGGGCCAAAGACAGAGAAAAGGAATGAAGCAGGTGGATCAGGGAGGAAGAAGGAAAAATGGGGGGTGGGGTGGGTAAAAGGTGCCTGTCACATGCGTGCAGGTCACTGTGCTTGTCTGACTGCACCCTGCATAAGATCCATGCAGTCTAGCCTATCTTCTTATTAAATCCTTAACTTTTTTTTCTGCGTAACCTCACTATCCTATGCAAGTGCTGTCATACGTGAGTGTCAGCAAATGGAAAAGAAGCTGGGAGTCACAGGGCATATAGCTCTGTGCCCCAGAAACTGGAAAGACCTGGGTATGTTTATCTTTCCTGAGTGAATTTAGTTGTGAATGCATGCGTGCATATGTCATTCATTAGCAAACCTCAAGCTGGACTAGCCAGCAAGCAGGAGACCCGCATCTGGAAAGGCACAAGGTCCGAGTCAGATTTATGACTGAGTCAGGGCATAGATTTTAGATGGATTTATGTTTTGTGCTAATGATTGAGGGATCTGTGACTGTGTGGGTGCAACATCAGCGTGAGACAAGTGTGCAAGTGCATGCATCTGTTTGCTAGTGAGCATCAAACTGGACTAGTTGACAAGCAGGAGGAAACCTGCATGCTGGGTAAGGAGCCCAGGGTCCATCCATGGGCATCAAATGGACTGATAGGCCATGTGGATATTTGAGGGACCCCTGACTCCGTGTTTTTTTGTGAATCTACAGAGTGAGGGTGCGTGTGAGTTTTCACTTCAGTTGTGATCAGCTGGAAAGGAGGAGCAAGACTTTGCTGCTTTATGTGCAGTGTTCACCGGACTGCTGCTAAAGGCTGTGCCCTGTCTGTAGCAGTCTCTGTGGCTAGATCTGTTACTGTCCTCTGCGTGTGTGTGTGTGTGCATGCGTCTCTGGGACACAGGCTCATGTTTTTATATCTTGCAATAGCATTTCTTGCCTTCTATTCAGAAGAAAAAACCACAAAAGCTCAAATATGGGAGGACTAGACTCCCATAAAAGAGAAAGATAAAAGAAAAATTGCATTGCAAATCAGGGAACTCTGATTATTCTGAAAATGGATGAGAAGCTCAAACTGTTTGGTATAAAGAAAGGACTTACAATAGGCAAGAGGCAGGAGTTTGTGCAAGACAGTATGTTTGCACTTCTGCTCAATAGAGACCGTATAAGACTTGTTTCTTGTATTTGCCTTAGCATACACTCAGCCAGGTTGTCCTTTAACATATCTTACATTATTTCGGTACTTGTGACAGTTTTTCTTTAATTCAGATTAGTAATATGCCATTTCTATTCTTTTATATGCATTTCATGATGAAGACAGTAAATAATAATCCCTGAAAATAGGTTCTAGGAGCCACTGTAGCAAATGTAATACTATTTCTCCCCCAGACACCAGACACTGCCTCTAAGTTACCTAAAGAGTATGAAGAATGCCACAAAACTTGGGAAATAAATTAAGCCCTTGAGCTGGCTGATAGTAGGGAAAAAAACTAAGGGCAAAAGTCTCTATACATGAGAAAATAATATGAAAAGCTTTAGGACGATACCTTTCCTTTGCACACTGATTGGCTGTTAAGTTTCTGTTTACAATATTGTTAGATAATGTTTGTCAAGTATTCAAATTACTATTATCCACTCAGTTGAGACTTATGCTTTAGTTTCTTTAATACAATCCATAGTTCACAAGCAAGACATGGAAAGGAAGGGGGAAGAAGAGAGGTGACTGAGACTACTGATAAGTACTTCCCATGCAAACACATCAAACCAAGAAAATCTAAGTATCTGAGTGCATGAGAATGAGAAAAAGCAATCTGGGACTAACAGCATGAGCACCTGAAAGCAAAAGTGCTGCCACACTGGAAAATACTACCTAAACAAGTAAAAAGCAGGGTCACAGAACTGCAGATAGTAGAGTGTGGGAAACTTTCTGGAAGCTAACGGACATTGTTTTGAGAAACACTACGTAGAGATGGTATGAGTAGGCTGCGTACGACCTTGAACAAGCATAACTCCTGAAAGAGACTGTTAAATGAGGAAGAAAAGCAGGGAAACAACGGAAGAATGAGAAACACCTGCCAGAGAAGCTGGATGAGGGCGGCAACATGTTGATATTTAGATAGCCAGTCTAATGTTAGCTTAGGGGCCGTCAACAGCAGCATTTAACCAATAAAATGTAACCTTTAGGAGCACGATAAGGCATGAAAAGTATATCAACCGCTAGGGTGAGATTAATAAATGGCTTCAACTATAATCATATTGATTTGTCGTTGAGTCCGTTACTTTGCTCCTGCAGTAGACCACTAGCATTAGTAAGGACAAGTCACCAAGTTACCCAAGAGAACTTGCAACAAGAAAAAGAGAGGTTTTCTCTTTCTCTCCACCCTAACTCTAACCCGGATACTTCCCTTGTGCCTTCTACAAGGCCTCCACCCATGGCCCCAGGGGGCGATCTCACACAGGCCAGGGCTCCGCAGCCTGCTGTTCCCTTTAGTAGTACCTTGCCAGCCCTACAGCACGTGTAGCTCTGTTCCTCAACCCAGACCCTAAGCCTAAGTGTAGGCTGAGCCTAAGGCACTGCTTCTGCTGTAGCAGGGCTAGGTCTAACAGTATTTTTCCAGGAGTTGTACTGTATGTCTTCTAATTATCTTTTTTTTTAAAAATAGAGGTCACACCCAACAGACACTCTACATGTAATGCATATTTTTCCCTCAAGATATTTAACTTCATTAAACATTTACATTACTGTGTTTCCATTTTTTAAATCCATGAACCTGGAAAGGCAGATGTCTAAACGGTTTGCAGATGGTTGAATATGATAAATGACAGTGACAAGGTTAGTAATAGTACTTTTGTTCACTGTATTAGTGCAATCTGTTTCTGCCTAGGAAGCAACCTGAACTATTAAGTGAACTTAAATTAATAAAATATTTTCCTCTACTTTTTGCTGTGACATTTCATAGTTTTGTTTTCAGCATAATTCAATGTTTACCTGTACTGAGTGCCATTTTTACATACCGTGTAGTTTTACAGGTATTAGCTATGTCTTGGGTGGCACCTGCCATTTTATCTGTGTATATTATATAAACTTTTTTCAAACACATTTACAGGTTTTTCAGTGTCCTTGAGTTCATAGCACATAACTAATAAAAAAAGGAGATCCATATGGCCTCACAGATGCATAGTGCAGCTATCCTGCAAAACTGGTAGAAGGAAGTGCTTGTATTTGGTTTTGGTTTATTCCCCTGACTTAATATGTCAGCTGCAATAACTGGGAATGGCAAGAGCACTAGCAAAAAGATGTGTTATGTAATACTAATTTTTAAGTGTATTTATTGATTATTTTCCTTTTCGCAATTTACTAGACTGATAATGAAGAAAGAAACAGGAGATAACAAAGGATAACTAGAAAGGCAGAGCATTGGTGCAAGGTAAGGAAAAGAATAACATAGAAATATGGGAATGGAGACTCACTGTGATTCAGACCAATAGTTTGCCGTGTTAGGCCTCCTTTACTTAACAGTATTCAGCACCACTTATTTTCAGAATAAGGTAGAAGAAAAACTAAGGCTGTAGTCATTGACACTCCCACTAATTCGATGTGGCCTTAATTTCATGTCCATTTCATTTCTGGGAAATGGATTTTTTTCCTGGAATAATTTCTCATTAATCTCGTCATTTTTTTAAAAAAAAGAAAACCATAACCAAGTATTAGCATACAACAGACAGATTTTGTGCAGACACTGCTTTGTTTTTAAGTTCTGTTCTAGCACATTTTATGAATGGCCTTGCCATTTTCAGCGGAAATTTATCTACCATTGTACTGTCCATGCCAGAAGCTTTATTAAATTCTGCAAAGTTCTTCACCATCTTCTTAGATTTTACTAAGCATATTTACATGCAAATCAGTGATAAATATTTCTAACATCAATTCTACTCAGGACCCACTGTTATAAACACATTGCAGTGGTGCAGTTAAGGCAACAATTTCTATTAGTCTTCTTCCTCTCCTCTAGTTCAAATCAAGTAGTGTACCTCTCACGTCCTTTACAATAAAAATATGTTCATCAGAGTTTATGGGTAGTATTTTATCCATCTCATATGTCCGGCTCTTATATGTTTATGTGACTTCTTTTGACACATTTAATCTTCATAATTTACTATGGATTTCAGCCTCTTCCTTTTTTTTATGCTTCAGTTGCTGATAATCTCTTAAAAAGGGTAAGATAGATTGTGCCCTTGTAAAAATAATTTATTTTCTTGTCAATGTTCCTATTCTTAATCAGAGTTATAACTTATCTTTATAAAGCTATTCTTAGAGAGCATTGGTCAGAAATACTCTTCGTTGCATTGAGTCATGGTGCTAAACCACTCTTCACCAAGTTTTCCTTCTTCTTAAACTGAGTATCCCATGACACTTATTTTTCCTGTTAGCATCTTAGCACTTCAAATGTCCACTTCAGTTTTCTAATTTCCACTATCCATTTTCTGTGCTAAGGTTTTTGATGTTCTCTATTGGATTCAATAAAGTTGGATTTCCATTTTCTGAAAATGTATTTCAGCATGACAAGAACAATAAATATTTTCTTTGAGAATGCAGGTTTTTTTCACCTGTCCTTCAGTCTGCCTTCCTGCTCCCTCTCCACAGTCTCTCAGCACTTCAGAGGCGTTCACCTGTTCTTTGATGATACAATTTGCCAGAGGACAAACCTTTCAGGACAAATCCAAGTGTTTCTGTTTCATTACTTTTAATAATTTTTTGATTAGTATGTGCTTCTTTTAAAAAAAACAACTTTAGGAAAAGTATTATGAACTGTGAAAAAAAGCAGTACAAGTTAAAATTTTTAAAAATGAGAGGTAAGAGTTTACAATAGCTTTCCGAGACAGGAAACCAACATAAAGTAACTGTGTAAATTCCAACCCTACATAAGCCTAAGCTGTGTTTCATTTACATCTTGAAGACACGCCAATTAAAGCAGCTAATACAATCTATTTCCTCAAACTGATTAGCCGGGGGAAAGTTAAATGAAAGGAAGTATTTTGGAGATTAATTTCAGATGATAAGGGAGATGCATGGCAGGGTCCGGCATTGAAGATGATAAATATACTGAGATACTGTTTCCTGACCATTATCTACCACAGCTGAGAGATGTTTGGAGAAATTCTAAACAAGATACAAAATAAGAAATTAGTTTTAGTCTTATTTGAAGTTTTCTTCGTCTGAAAGGAGACAGTGTGGCAAAGACAGGAGTGTTTATAACTGTGTTTCTAATTCTGTAAGGGAGAACATAACCCACTATTTTGGCAGAATGCAGCTTACTTTTATTTGAAGACTTCCTAAGTATTTAAAGTGATATCAGGAAAGTTTCAAAAGTATAGTCACAAATCCAGCCAATTCTACTGAGCTTGTAAACCCAAATAAAGTGGTACCTCAGACCAACCTGCAAAGATATATGTGGGAATCTTAGAAAATGTAGCCTGTTCCTCATTAAGGTGGAGGTTTTCCTCTGGCATCAGAGTAGGGCAGGATCCCACCATTTTTTGACAAGAGGTGTGCAGTGAAGCTATAATACCTCTTTGTCATAGAATCACAGAAAGATTGAGGTTGGAAGGCACCTCAGGAGGTCATCTAGTCCAACTCCCCTGCTTAAGCAGGGCCACCCAGAGTAGGATGCCCAGGACCATGTCAAAATGGCTTTTGAGTATCTCCAAGGAGGGAGATTCCACAGCCTTCCTGGGCAACCTGTGCCAGTCCTCCATCACCCTCACAGTGAAAAAGTGTTTCCTGATGTTCACACAGAACCTCCTGTCTTTCAGTTTGTGCCCATTGCGTCTTGTTCTGTCACTGGGCACCACTGAAAACAGCTTGGCTCTGTCCTCTTTGCACCCTCCCTTCAGGTATTTATATACATTGATTAGATCCCCTGAGCCTTCTCTTCTTCTCTTCTCCAGGCTGAACACAGAATCATAGAATCATAGAATTGTCTAAATTGGAAAAGACCTGTAAGATTATCTAGTCCAATCATTAACCTAGCACTGACAAGTCCCCCACTAAATCATGTCCCTAAGCACTACATCTATATGACTTTTAAAAACATCCAGGGATGGGGACTCCACCACTGCCCTGGGCAACC
>JAVKLA010000027.1:36132879-36159027 GCA_034782735.1 Sagittarius serpentarius | reverse complement strand
CTTTACTTTTTTTTTCCCGATTCTCTCCCCCATCCCACTGGGTGGGGGGGAGCGAGTGAGCGGCTGCGTGGTGCTGCGTTGCTGGCTGGGGTTAAACCACGACAGGTGCATGACAAAGTTAAAATTTATGTATGGTTAAGAGGGCCTGAATTTAATTCTGTGTGTGTGAATAAGGGGAGTGTAGCTCTACAAGAGAAAAGTTGTCCCTGGAAGGACAGTTAATTCTTTTTCTATTAGCTATCACTAGATGATGTGATCATTAAAAACTCTTGTCTCAAATACCAGGCATTAAAAGCGGTTAATGTAAAGTATACTATTGCATTTAGGAACTAAACACTTTATTTTCCTCCTAGTCTGTCATTCAACATTGAAGCTTTAAGGATTCTTACAGTAATATTTATCAGCAATATTATCACTGTCAATTTCTATGTGCTGAATCTCTTAGAATTACTGCTTCTCAGATTTTGACTCTGACATTGTAGATTGAATTATTTCTCCTCATTTTCTGAAGCAGAATTGCAGCTATATATTATTTGTTTTTAAATAATCCATTGGTAGATCTCCCCCCTTTTTTTTTTTTAATGCTCATTGCTCAGTGGAAGTCTCAGTTCTTCCGCAGGGCAGACCTATCTAGCGTTTGTCTTCATAAACAACAATTGTTGTTTTATTTGACTTCAGTCAGTCCTTCCTGGGCTTCCACCATGTAGCTGTCATTGGAAAATGTCTTTTAAAGGGATGCACTAAACTGTATCAGTGCTGTGGGATAATTTATTTAAGCATAACTTAAAATTGTGGCCATAACACAGTACTGTGTAAGACTATTATGATGGAGAAAGATGAGATTATGAATAAGCTATCAACTTCCAGTATATCTGATTCTAGCCAAGTGTGATAAGGTTGCTCAGATGTATTGCTGAAAGACAGAAATATTCATTAACTATTTCTGTTCTGTTTTCAGAGTGAAGCAAGACAACGTTTACGTGGCTTAGAGAGACTTTTCTGGTTTCAGTGAGTAAAGAGTATGTTTCATGAATACAGAAGGAAATATTTAAAATCTGAATAGCTGGAAAAGCTATATGCAGTATTTTATGGACTTTCTGGCAATATTTTTTAATCATTGGAAGTGATTTTTAAGCAAGTATGGAATTCTGGGAAAGAACTAGAAGACTGAAAAATGAAGGAGATGATATTCAAAAGGAGCTGAATGAACTTAGTAACTGTATGGTGAGTAGGTCATCGCTGATTATAGGTTAACAAATAAGAAAACTATTTAATAACCGTAATACTAAAAATTTACAAAAAATTTCCTCTTCTGAGTAGATTTTGAAATTGATTTTGATGACATCTTGGTGAAAGTAACTAATGTGACATACATAAACTTCTATACAACGTTTAAATGGCAGTCTGGTTAGAAAACCGCTATGAGACAGAATCAGTGTGACTCTTGCCAGATGGATTAAAAATGCTTAATTTATACGTTCACATCTACGGTTATGCTATGAGGCCTCTCAGACACTACAAGAAATTTTTAATGTGGTCCAGCCACAATCTGTTGTCAGCTACTGATGTTCAGGAAATCTTACCAATTTTTCTGAAGAAAATATAGACTCAGTGCTAGTATAATCTTGTCAATGCACATACATTAGAGAAATGGCAACTACTTTGGAAAACATTGATAATAACCTGGAATCATGTCTATTAAATTAATTTTTATATTGTCACATATAATGTCTATTGTAGATTAAATATTCTACAGTGATGGGAAGCTACATCTTGTAATTCTGAAAATAACTTCGGGTCTTGTTATATAAAACCATATGAACGTGAGTTTCTTTATATTGTAGTGATGTGGCTCTATGAACTAGCATAATGTGTAGATTTTTAGCAGATGACTATAAAACAGCAACAGTAGATGTTTTCTACAAAAACAATTACTTTGACTGCTAGAATAGTGCCTCCAGTTCTGATGCCTGGATCTTCAACAAAGATTTGAAATCTATAAAAGAGAACAGAAAAACCTTTAAGGTTGTTTTGGGTTTGAGTGGCGGGGTTTTGGTAGCGGGAGAGGGAATGCAGGGGTGGCTCCTGTGAGAAGCTGCCAGAAGCTTCCCCGGCTCCAAGTCGGACCCGCCTCTGGCCAAGGCCGAGCCCATCAGCGATGGCGGCAGCGCCTCTGGGATAACAGATCTCCAAACAGGAACCCGCAGTGGGGGAGGAGATTGGAATGTGAGAGATGCCCCTACCCAGATACCGAGGTCAGTGAAGAAGGAAGGAGAGGAGGTGGGACGGAGCAGGGGATGGCCCTGCAGCCCCTGGTGAGAGGGCAGGCTGTCCCTCTGCAGCCCACGGAGGGGAGCGGGGGAGCAGATGCCCACCTGCAGCCCGGGGAGGACCCCACACTGGAGGAGGTGGGTGCCCCCCAAGATGACCGTGACCCCAAGGGGAAGCCCGTGCTGGAGCAGTCAGTGCCTGAAGGGCTGGAGACCATGGAAAGGACCCACGCTGGAGCAGGTCATGGAGGACTGTCTCCCGTGGGAGGGACCCCAGGCTGGAGCAGGGGCAGAGTGAGGAGTCCTGCCCCTGAGGAGGAAGGAGCGGCAGAGACAAGGTGTGAGGAACTGACCCCAACCCCCATTCCCTGTCCCCCTGCACTGCCTGGGGACAGGAAGTAGAGAAAATCAGGAGTGGAGTTGAGCCGGGAAGGAGGGAGGGGTGGAGGAAGGTGTTTTAAGATTTGGTTTTACTTCCCATTTTCATTGTTCTGATTTGATTGGTAGTAAATTAAACTGATTTTGTTTTTTTTTCCCCAAGTTGATTCTGTGTTTTGCCTGTGACCATAAGTGATGCTCCCTGTCCCTCTCTCGACTCATGAGCTTTTCTTTATATTTCCTCCTCCTCATCTGACCACGGGGCCGAGGGGTTGTGGCAGGGGTGGAGTGAGCAAGCAGCTTCATGGTGCTTTGTCGCCATCTGGGCTTAAACCGCAACAAAGGTTGGTTCTATGATTTAGGAAAAAAATAAATTTCTTGTAAGAGTAACACAATTCAGTAGGTTTAGTTCTTTAAGAAGTAAGGATTATGATTTACAAGAGTCTTCAGTAGAATCTTTCTGTAGAATAAACACTTCTTAAGTCATTCCAAAAAGAACATCATAAACTCAGTAGTATAACACCGAAACAAGTGTTGTTCAGACTAGAAGATTAAAGTTTTTGAGTGATAGTAGTAACAGTGAACTAAATTATTTAGGTTACTTTTATATTCTTCATCCTTTTTATTGTGTAACTCAACTCAGGATATCTCTTAAAATACATATTGAACAAACTGATGTAGAAATTGCTCAATATTTTTCTTCCATGTTATCTCTTATAATAATTATCTGATAAAATGATTGTAATTGTTCTGCATGGATTGCTATCTGTTAAAATCAGTATTTACTACTTTTTATTTTTCTCAGAAACACCAAACTTCAAAGGAAATTATAAAAATCAGTTACACACACAAAGTTAGACACCTCTGAGATTCTATGTTTTTATTGCATTACTTTATAACTGACCTCTAGTTCCTGATTTAAAATCTTTTGAGATAAATAGTGAGACTCTCACTTGTTTCAAAAAGTATTGAATTATCCTTGTTACAGCATAGTTCCTCTGAAGCAATCCAGTGTGCAATAGATGGATTGGATACTTAAATCCTGTATGGATGTTCTGTATCACGCTATAGATCATAATTATACAGTTATATGCCAAATCTTTTTTGGTAGAAGGGAAGGATGAAAATCTTTAGGAAAGGAAAAACATACCTTTCAGTGAAACCAAACCTCTGTGCACACTTTAGTGGTGGCTGTGATGCTGAAGTGCTTTTCACACTGTAACCTCCAAATGCTACACGTTCTTGTTCTCGTTCCGGGGTGGTTTAGTCCTAGTTAAACAATCTAACTACAGCTGGACCGGACTACCTAAATGCTTTAAACTTCGATTACTAAGTGCCTTAGCTTCTGTTGCTGAGCATTCTTCCCTTGCAGGGCATTTAGTATGGGTCACTGTGGGGTTAGGGTGTAATAGCAAAGAGGCAGTATACCTGCTAAGTTTGATCAGCAGAATGATCTTCAGGCTAGAGAAAATAAAATGGAGAACATTAAATATCTTAGGAGATTATGGCATGGTGAAACCAAGGCAGCAAAGAAAACATAATGGAAGTGTTTCTCTACTTGAGTCACTGAAGTGAAAATTACTTTCTTTCTGCTTTCAGTACTGTAATAGTTTGTTATTAAGTTTTTTTTTTGTGTAAGTTTCGAAGAGTTTATTGATTTTTGTAATAAAATTGAGAGCAACAAAATGATACCACTTTGAGTATATTACCCTGGCTTATGAAATATTGCTCTACTATGTATATGACTGAATGTCCAATCCTAAAAAGCAAAAGCCAGGGGTAAGGAAAGGTGGGCTGACCTGCCACTGTATATATTTACATTTGATATCCACACCAGGGGGGATTATATGCTAACAGTTAGCAGCCATTTCAAATATACAGTTCTGTCAGAACATCTGCTGTGATAAACCAATAATGGTTTTAACTTTCCCATTGGAAATCATTCTGTATCTTTTACATTTTTACTAGGTGGTATTTCATGGTGTGTCAAATTGCAATATAATTACATATTTCACAAAAATTAAGTACTAACTTCCTACTGGAGATTTAAAAGATGCATGTCTGTTTCCCAGTGGAAAAAAAAGCACTTATTTTACTAAGTAGCCTTTCAAATAGCCCTTTAAAAGGAATTAGTTGGACAAAACATTGAAGGTATTCCATTAAAATTCAGGTTAAAATAATGCAAATTACTTTCCAAATTGTGGTCTGGAAGGTTTACTTTCACAGAAAGTAACATCCTCATTTGGCCAAATTCTGTAGAGTTTGCATGCAACTTTCAAACTCTAACATCAAAGATTCTGGTACAATTATAAGATCAATGATTTCATTTTACTCTCAGTTTTGTATTTTAAAAGATGATAAAATGTTCTTTAAAGTTATAGCAGGAATTTCTTCTAAGAAACACACTTAAAGACAATCATAAAGGTATATGTTGGTGATCTTTTGGGATTTCCCATGTGCTTGAGTAAGCACTTATTTTTATCACTCAATATCTTCTTAACTAAATATTCCTGAATAGCATACTTTATAAATACTGTCTCTGTTATCTCACTGATCTGCATAGGAAACCAATCAAATACTCATCCAAGAAACCTCACTTAATAAAGGAAAATAAGATAAAAAAATCTTATGCATATTTTTCTGAGAAAAATTTCTCTACCTTGATGTTACTGTCAAACGAAAAACTGCAGTCTTTGATCCCTTTATTCACAATCATCTCCTCTGTACCTCTGTTAATTTTAATTATGTTCTCTAGTCGACTCTTAAAAGGACATGGAGAAAAAGTCCTCCTAACCATCTTTTAAAGCAATGGGGTCTAGAGAGCAAGGTTATTACATGTTCTGTAACATCAGGCATGTATATTCATAAAATAATTAAAAAAGAACAGATCCAAAAAGAACAGCCTTGTTTTATTTCCAGTTTAGTGTTTTCAAACCTTCCAGGAAATTTTATCAGTAAATATTCTTAGTGATCAGAAAACTGTCTAGTAATACAAGCTGATGTGTCTGTATATATTGCAGATTAAGAATAACACATCATTGGAAAAAATAACTATATAGGTAAACTCTCTTTCTAGTAGTAGTCAATGTACTTTTTTTTTTTTTCTACTTAGAGAAATGTGACAGACTGCATGGAATTTTTCTGTCAAGTGCTCTTCAAGAGTTTTTGCTCCAAAAGCACAAACTGGAGTGACATCCAGTTCTCAGGGGAATCAGTGGGCCATATTCACAGTGATGTGAGTTTGACATTTAAGAAATAGATCCAGGTTTAGATCTATTTAGTTTGGCAACTAAATTAAGCTTAATTGCCAGAAATTTCAATTGCAATGTCATAATTCTTGTATAGCTTTTCATTTTGTCAAGGAGGCAAACCTAGTCATGATAATGAAAATGTATCAAGAATGTTTATTATAAAATAGAGACATCATTTGAACAATCGAAACACAGTAACATCTTAATTTTTGTTGTTAGAAGTTAATCACCCTGCAAATATGACTGAAAAGTTATGCAATAGAAGCATACCTGTTGCATTATTATGTTGAATCTAATAGTAGCCAAATGTAATGTAATTGAACTGAAAATGTCAAAATGGGATAGACTATGGATGGGCAGTGAGTTGTAGCAAATATTTCTCAGACGGTCTCCTTCTTTGATATGTAGATGCAGAAGAAAAGCCCTTTATTACAAGCTAGTAATAACACCTCACAGAAACTATTTCAAATATCATTTCCCCTACTTAATTCTGGTCAACATTAGGTGATACTGATTCTGTCTTCAGTATAATTTAGATTCAGTAGAGCTGTTTAGCAGGGGGATAGCACATGCTCAGTTTTCTATGAAACATAACATTAAAAGATTTGAGCATAACATTAACAAGAAAAATCTTCAGGAACTTCCTCAATGATGCTTTGACAGCATGTTTTAAATGTGTGAAAGAAGGTAGAAGGCAGCTGTGATGAACATAAAAGATTGTAGCCATCCAGTGCTTCTATGAGGTAAACAGTCCTTACATCACAGACAATTTGCTCCTACCATAGGAAAACATATCACAGAGACTTTTGAATTACTCATTTCCAGGAAGTATAAATATTTAGCTTTTACTGAAGAATAGGATAGAATAGAATAGGATAGGATAGAATAGAATAGAATAGAATAGAATAGAATAGAATAGAACAGAACAGAATAGTTCAGTGGGAAGGGACCTACGATGATCATGCAGTTCCAGTGTAATACTTTAAATATTTTAAACTAGTATTTATTACATTTCAGCTTTAGGCCTGTATGCACAATATGGCTACATTGTTTCTCATTTCTCACACAAAAGCTACACTTGCACTTGGAAGATTGAGAGGGTGCAGAATTTTCACAGGTATAAACTGCATATGGCATAAAAGGTCCTGTTTCTCTTATTCACCTTTCCGAGTCCTGTAGTCCACCAAGTTTTCAACTGGAAACAAGTTGAAAAACACTACTGCAACAAACAGATTATTACGAGCCATTACTCTTTCAATGTGTGATAGTTTCCACCCTCTCTCTTTTATTTTCATAAGCAAACCCACTGGGGAGCCAAACTGTGCACATTTATGTATGTCTTATGTACGGAGGAAGTGTATTTGTGCAATCCCATTTCTAGGAAAGCATATATGAGCAGAATGTCTTTTGAACTGCAAAGCCTTGAAAAGAGGAAGGGGCTTGCTATTTTGCTCTTTATCAGGCAGACAACAGATGTGAACAGATGAAAAAAGTGGGGTTTTTTTCCCAATATATTTGACTAAAAACTTTCTTGTAAGAAAATATGAGTAACAATTTCTGATGCAGAGAAGGATAAATCAGGGCTTTATACTTATCTGTTTCAATTAGAGACAAATATTAGACCACTAATGTTATTTTTATAATGTATATTTGTGTCAATGGAGTGTTATTAACAAGCTAATAACTGTTGTATCTGAAGAGCATGCAGTTCTGTTGCAGATGGAGTGATGCACTTCACTCATAAGAGAGAAGTAGCAATATGTTTGTTGTTATAAACCAGCAATTTAACAAAGTTTGATAGTAAACGCGACAGTGGTTTAACAAGATTTGATGGCAACGTTCACTTGATCATTTACTGCACAGAGGACAAGGTCAGACAAACCTGTCAGGGAGACCCTCCTGTTGAGTCATGAGGTTCAGAAAGGACCCCCTTGCTTTCTAAACTCTTTCTCAGAGGGGAGTTTAAGTGCAGCTGGATCCAGACTTAGTCCCAGATTTGGTCAACAGTTTATGTCTAAAGGATTATATATGTGCAATCAATCCTTTCTATAACTTAGCTAAGATTTCAGAGTTTAACATGCTATTAATAACTTACTGAGTATCTGATGCAATAAGGTTTCTCTCAACTTTGAGGAGTAACCTTGGGAGGTGTCTCTACCCAAGGGGAGATCCTGGCATGCAGCCTGCTGCCATGCAGAGAGCTCAACGGGCCCTGGGTTGTCCACTATTTATGGAGTAAGATAATTGACTCATGGTCATATTTGCATACCAACTGTATTTTGCTTGGTGCGTGCTCAACTAGCCCTCGGCTATTGCGTTGTTATCTCTCTCCCCCAAATCCATTTTGAGTCGGATGCAGCCATCACGACCACACCCACCCATTATGACTGCCATTGGTGGTTATCACTTGAGCAGGTTTACAGGAAATAAAGGTGCAGGTTGGGGGTGGGGGGTTCACACTATCACAAGTTCTGAGGTTGACAAAATACTGGTCCTGATTATTTTTAAAATTCTGCAGAGACAAACTATGAAAAGCCACAGACATGCAGTATTCTATGTTTATCCTCTGCTATACATCTACTGTCTATTTATAACAAGTTATAAATGAAAAGGGCATAGATAAACATGGATACACACCATTTTTAATGTACTGTGTCTAAGTGTAGTATTCATTAGGGTATGTGTTAAAGGCTTATCCCCCCCACACAGAGGAGCGCATAGGCAGAGGGCAGCGGGGGAGCCCCAGTGCCCCAGTCAGAGACGTAAGCCCCTGCGCCAGCCCCCAGGGCTGTCCCAGGAGAACATTGGCCCTATGGGCTCGATGAGACCCAGCACTGTCACTCCATGGGGCGGCGTGGGTCTCTGGGACATCGCACAGACTGGGGTGGGGTTCCAGCCCTGTGGGATGGAACTCTTTATGGGCTGTGGGGGAAGAGCACGCTGGGATTGTGCAAGACTTCCTATGGGATGCTTAAGAAAGGAACAAAAGGCAAGCAAAGGGAGGGATCCAGGTGGTTTGGGGAGGAATAAACACAGCAAAATGCAGGAAGCAGGGGATAAAATGGGACCGCTCCCCTGTAAACAGTTTGCTGGTCAGCATGCATGTCTGTCTGACCATGCTTTGTGCCGGGTCAGTACGGTCTGTCCTGTCTTCTCATTAAACTTCATTCTCTTTTACTGGATGAGAGACTCCCTATTCTGTGTGCATGTGTGTGTTTGGGGTCTAAGTGCCAAAGCTGCAGTCAGACCACGGCCCATGTGTGCGTGGTGCAGCAACTGGAGAGATCAGAGTGTGTGCATAGTGTGTGGGTATGTATGCCAGCATGTGGTCACTGGCTGATAGCAAGGCAGACTAGCCCACACGAACAATATGAGACTTGGGAGCCAGGTATCAAAGCAGCGAGAAGTCTGGGATGGACACGGGTGTACCTCTGTGAGCTGGCTATCACAGGTCTGGCTGGGGACACCACAAGGTCAAGGCATCATCTAGGAGACCCTTTTGCCTGTGTGTTTCTGTGCATGAGGCAACCGGGGATGAAATGTTCCTGGGGCCTGCTACTGGACTGACTGGCTAAGGGCAGCTACTGGAGGGGTCCGTATTGCATGTGTGTACATATATAGGTATATATATTTCCCACTAACAGACTTTCATCTGGGAAGGGAAACAGGATGAGGCCATTGGTACTGTTTGTGTTTGCATGAGTGATGGTGGTTTTTTAGATGTTGATCTGTGTGGACAGCCACACATATACAACATATGTGTATTGTACGCGTGTGTGTATGTGTGGTCGTGTATGCCTATTGGTATTACATTCTCCGCTTCCCTCCTGGCTGGACCTGGGGACATGGAGCTGCAAAAGCCTCACCTCCATTGGACTACTGGATTCAGCAACGCCTAATAACTGCAAATGATATTCAGACAAAATAACTTAAAAAATAATAATACCTACTGAATATACCGAAGAGTACAAAAGACTTATTTTCTGCTTTCCCACATAAGCATCTTTTCAAAATTCCTGACATTATGTATATCCCATTGTTCCTAACTTAGCTAATTTCATTGCTCTGTACAGCTTAGTTTTATTGTCTGTTACTAATAGCAAATCCTTTTTTTCTATACCTACAGTTGATTTCTAGTTCCAGTACCATTTACTGGCAATAAATCTTTATTTGACAATAATATTCCTATTCTGGGAATTCAGGTCAATGGTGTTTTTTAAGACTTTGGCTAAGGTCTCATCCACCTTGAAAAATGGCTGTGCAGTTAAAATGTTACATAGCACCTCTACCTCATGTTAACAGCAATTTATTTCCTGTGTGACTTATTTTAGGCTTTGGCTTTTATGGTTCCAGTTGGAGTGATCAAAGACAAGACTTAGCTTTTCTAGCTGCTTGGCTACTGCTGTATACTGGAAGCTCCCCAATTTTCGGTTCTGCCAGAAGAAAAGAACACACAAGAACTTAATCTTCTTCAAGCAAAATAGCCAATTTGGCTTAAAATATCCTTTTAAGCTTCCACACTTTGAAAGAGTAGAAGGAGTCTATCATTGCAACACCTGTTAAAGAAGTACATCTCTTCTTTCTCTGTTGTGTAGTTTATTCTCAAACCTTGCTTAGTTAGTCACACAGGGTAAGGTACAGGAAGTAGGAGGGTTGTGGAAATTTAAACACAGTAAACCATAATAATGAAAAAGGACATTTTAATAGTTTTTTTCTTTCTAACATCTTTAAAAATTTATTTTCTTGAGACAAAAATATAAACAGCTGAAAGATCAGTAAAAGTGTACTTAAGGGTCAGGGTCAGGGTCACGCCCTCTTCTTTAAGGTACTATGTGACCTGTATGTAAAGAAGACTTGTATGTAAAGTAGAAAAAGGAAAGGGGGAAAAAAATGTTTTCCTAAGCTGTAGCAGTTGGGAAAACTAATCACTGATTTTAAAAGAAAGCACTTGTGATGCTAGCTTGGAAACAGCTACAATATGAATCAGATGATTATAATGTCACCTGTTGACCAGGATGAAATAATCCCTGCCCTTGTTGTCAAGGAGCGAATATGTGCCCATCCTTGAACTGGATGCCAATCCTCCCCGGGCAGAAACACTACAAAGCCAGCTAAACGAGAGTGCCTTTCTGGCTTTAAGCACAGTAGGAAATTTACTTAGCTTTTGTCAGCTAGAAGTCACTGTTCTGCACATCACACACATTATGTTTGGCAGACTTTATTCTCAAATGATAACTACAATACCAATAATTTTAAATGGTTATTTTTAAATGCACTTAATACAATCGTGAAATATGTTCTATATAGCTTTTTAATTTCCTCATACCAACTGATGTGTCATTAGCAGAATATAACTATTTTTTTCAGGCTTGTCCAACAGGCATACTCCTAATACAAGTACCAAAGGAGAGTCCAGAGTGACTTTACATGTATTTTCAGAAAAATACCTTTCTCTGGTCAGAGTCCTCTCTACTCTGCATCCAAAAGGGCCTACAATTTATCCTTACCTCTTTACTGAGACTTTGAGTATTTTCTTATTTGAGACCTTTCTGAGTAGGAAGATCACTGGGTAAGAGAATGAAACATTTCGTCACAGCTCTGAAGCCCAATTTCATTGATGCCTTTTCTTTTCAGTGTGCACAAGGACAATCTCTGGACAGGCATGAGAAAGAGGACACTGTTGCTCAGGTTTAAAAGGATTTAAAATTATTTAACATTATGGATATTGGAAAAAAAATCATAAAAATTACTGTTTTTTTTCTCCTTCGCTTTTGCCATTCATTTGTTGAACAGGGTAAAACGAGAGCGAAGATAGATTAAGCTAATAAATGCAAACATTATCCCTTGTTCCTCTTCACATCTATACCAGGCTGATTAGCAGAGTGCTCAGTGATTCCTTTCTTACACTAGTAAATGAAAGACCCATTTTCCTGAAAATGTGTGGTACTCATCTGTTCCGTTACAAACCTCATGAACAGGTAAACAGCAAAACTTGAGTGTTTTAAAAAATCTATGTAAATGGATGAGTCAATTCTAAATTTGTTACCCTCACCTACACTATTGGATTCTAAGTAGAATCTTCAAATGAATTCTCACTGAAAGTTTAATTTTTTGAAGACAAGGTACTCAAAGCTAATATCAAATTACTATCTTTGACACATCCAAGTGTGGCAGATGTAGAGCAGAACCATTCTGTCATATGCACAGTACAAACAAGACTATTCAGAGCCTTATACTGTGTTTTTTTTCCTCACATTCTACTCACTATGTGGAGCCCCACATAAGTACTGTATACCGGCTTCTTTACTGCCAAAGAATTTGAAGTTATTTGTATCAGTTATTGTCCTTTGTTTGTCTTCTAACTGAAATATAAGCTGTT
Source organism: Sagittarius serpentarius (assembly GCA_034782735.1). Lineage (NCBI taxonomy): Eukaryota > Metazoa > Chordata > Aves > Accipitriformes > Sagittariidae > Sagittarius > Sagittarius serpentarius. The sequence goes on along the minus strand of JAVKLA010000027.1, from coordinate 36,146,749 downwards.
CTATAATCAGAGTATAATATGCTTCAACTTCATCAAGTGTCTTTCTTTCAACGTGTTAGCAGTTGAGTATGATAAATCAAGAAAGATAGTACAGTTTAAACACTGACTTTCTTATTAGGTCATTAGACAGGTGTAATGCACATATGACATGATTTTTTAATATGCAAAAGAGCGATCTCATTAATTCTACCATTTTCTTTGTATATGTGATTGCCAGTGTAATGCAGGTAATTATGAGAAGAAAAGTGCGGGTACCTTTCTATATAATACATAAGCTATTTGAATTAAGCTAAATCTTATCTCTGTTCTGCACTACTTACGAAGCTACTCTGAATTTCAAGTGAGAGTTCTTCATATCCACTGAAGAAGGCAGCTATCACTGTGGAGAATTTTAAATTATATTTGGCTACTGCTGTTCCATAGCTCATGGAATTCATGTTAAAAGGCAGTATGTAAGGAATTTGTACATTTCGCCTACAAAAATCTCAGGCTGGGACTGAAGGCCCAGGTCCGTGCTTACACAGGGAGTCCCCATGTGAGGCTGTTCAGGACAGTTAAGGCCTGTTGATACACTCACAGCCCTGAGAGTACTTTTATGTAGTACTGTAAGTGAAAGACATTTTTTCATTCCTGAGAATAAATTGAGCATAACTTACAACATTTTTCTGTAATACTTTCTGTGGAAATTTGTAGAATCATACAATAAATTGGGGTGAGATGGACCACGGGAGGCCATTAGTCCTACCTCTTGCTCAAAGTAGGGTCAGCCAAGAAGCTGGGCCAGGTTGCTCAAGGCTGGAGACTGCAAAACCTCTCTGGGCAAGCTGTAGTAATGCTTGACTGTGCCGATTACTTAGAATTTTTTCTATCCAGTCTGAACCTTTGTTTTTTTAACTTAAGCCTATTGTGTGTCCCACCAGGGACCCCTGCAAAGATCCTGATCCTGTCTTGATGACCTCCCCATAGGTGTTTACTGGCTTCTATGACATTTCCCTATAGTCATCCCTTCTGCAGGCTGAACCAGTGTCTCCTCACAAGGCAAGTGCCGGGAACAGCATAGTGGCTTTCCACTATAGTATCCCTGGATTATTGATTTCTTTCTGTTTGGGACCAAAAACTAGATACAGTATTCTAGATGCAGTCTAATGAGAGCTGACTAAAGAAAAAGAATAATTTCCTTTGATGTACTGGCTGGAGCACAGCTTTCCCCTGGTGTAGAGTGCAGGAGGCTCTTGACTCTCTTTGTTGCCAGGGCACGCTGCTGGGTCATGACTAGCTTGCTGTCTGGCAAGACCCCCGGGGCCTTCTGAGCAGAGCTGCTTCCCAGGACATCAGACCCTACCCTGTACTGCTGCCAGGGATTCCTTGTTGCTACGTACAGAACCCCCCATTGAGGACCTCCCATGGCTCCTGGGAGGTTGATCCATTTGTCCAGCCTGTCTAGATCCTCCTCAATGGCAGCCCTGTCCTTGAGTGTAGTGACTGGTCCATCTACCAATTTGGTGTCATCTGCAAACTAGATCACAGTGGTATTCCTCCCAGTCTTTGGTAAGGATGTTAAATGGGACTGGTCCCAGGACAGACCTCTGTGGCACTCTGCTTGTTACCAGCATCTAGGTAGAGTATGACCCATTAATCATTGACCCCTGTGTCTAATACTCCAACTATTTTTTTGATTTTTTTTTTCTTTTTTCCTGTGTGGTTGCCCATCCACCCAAACCACAACATCCCAACCTGGATACAAGAATGCTGTTGGGACAGAGTGTCAATAACCTTCCTAAAGCCTAAGATAACGCCATCCAGTGCTCTCCTCTTATCTAGAAATTCAGGAGCACCATAAGAAGCAACCAAGTTTGTCAGGGATGATTTATTCTTGATAAATTCACGCTGGCTATTCCTAATTAGCTTTTTGTTTTCCAAGTGCCCAGAAATTACTTCCAAAATGACTCATTCCATGATTTTCCCAGGGACTGAGGTAAGGCTGACCTGCCTGTAGTCCTTTAGATTGTCTTTTCAAGCTTTTTAGAAGATGGGTGCAACATTTGCATTCCTCCATTAAATGGAGTTTTCCCGTGATGCATGTAACTTTTCAAAATGATAGAGTTGCCTCACAGGGACACTGGTCAGCTCTCAGCACCCTTGGATATAAGCTGCCCATCCCAGGGACTTACATGGCTCAAGTTCTCTGGAGTGGTCCTTGACTCAACCATCACCTGCTGCTGGTAGGGCTCTTCCTTGAGCCCTGCCTTTTAGCACAGGGGCCAGGGAGACATTGTAGGCGGAAGGTCTTCCTTTGCTTACCTTTGCTGAGGCAAACACCACATTCAGTACCTCAGCTTTATCTGTCTCCAGTTTTAGTCTATTCTTCCAATATAGTCCAGAAAATGCTTCTTTTAATATTGTGACTTTTCAGCAAATATAACTACTAAACACTTTACCAAATTTTAAACAATATATGTAAATTAATATTTTTTATAATTTTAAAGTGAAAGCATTTTAGTCAAAGTTTTCTGTACTAGTCTACTTGAATACTAATTAAAAAAAGGGCAGGGTAGGGGGGCATTGTGCAGGTGCTATTAAAGTGTATAAACTATGGAACTCCGGAAGCTTTCCAAAAAGTGTTGCTGTTCATAACTTTTACTTGAAGTAAAATGTCATTGTGTTTTTGGAAAGCCTACCCTTAATAAATCATTGCTCATCAGAAAGATTTTCTCCCTGTGTGAAATGAGAGGAAAACAGGTATACATCATAAAATTGTCATTTTTTCTTTGGAGGGGAGAGGAAAGCAGAGGGGTTGGAAACCATATCCCTTTTTAAAGGAAATATCTCTTAAAGAATACAGAAAGTAATGGACCTATTTCATGATGATTAGACCAAGTTACTCCACTGTAGAAATTTGTCAATTATTATTGCTCTTGTTAAAAAAATATCATTCATATCTTGATTTAATAGGGCCATCTCTACACTGATCACTTTTCACTTTTTCAGTTCTTGGTAAATTTAAAAGCATGTTTACTTACACAGAAAGTATATGACTGAATGTGTGCAAAATTTTTCTCTCAATAAATTTCTGCCCTGTTATCTTGTAAATATAATCAATTACAAATCTTTGTCTATAGATTTAGTAAATGGGTAGGAGCACAGAATTTCTCACATCTGTCTTATGGAAATTAAGACTAGAGAATGTTTTCTTATGCCAGTTGCAATTTATTAACTATTTTGTCATATGACGAAAGGTGATTTCTTTAGCACATCCTAGTGAACTATTGCTCACTGACTCAACATAATGGTGCTTTAAGATAAAGAAAATTACTTCAGAACTGAAATAATGTAACTGAGGCAGGCAGCTATTAGGGCTCAGGTGCTGCATGATAATTCTTTAAGCCATAGTAACTCAATACTTTTGGATCGTTTGATAACAAAGTATATGTAACCCTTTATTGTGTTTATGTAAATTACAAATGAGTGGGTAATTCTTTTTGCTTTTACCAAAATATTCTTCAGTATTGTTTTTGTGATAGTAAGAAGCAAAGTTGGTTTTTTTTCTTTAATATAGAAGCAATCTAAATCTTAGTGTTAGGAATTAGTTACTAGGAATCAATACAAATCAGAGAAAACTTACTTCATTTTGGTGAAAACCACCCACATTCATAGCTCCATAATAATTCTGTGGATGTCAATGGAAATTTGCCACTAACTGCTGTAGGTTAATTCTTCTTTTAGGATTATGGTGCCACACACTTTAGGATAGCTATGTTCCACCACCACATTTTTCACTAGTAGTAAGGTGAAATTAATACGTTTGCAATACTGTCTCAATTATTTCTTTCCTTAGAAAAATAATAATTGATCTAGTTAATGAAGTGTCAGTATATATCCATAGCTAGCAGTAGCAAATTGAATTCAGTGCTACTTGAGGTACATTTGATGCTCTATTAATATGATGTCTCAGGAGGAAAGAAGTCAGGATCAAATATTATGTTTTCTAACACTTGCTTCAAAAAATACTTACAAGAAAACCTTATGATTTCAATGTGCTGTTGAAGCTGGAAAAATGTGCAATTTAATACAAATTCTTGAATAAAAGGTCATAGAAGGATAGAATATTTTTGTGTGTTTGTTTTTTATAACTTCAAAAACAATGCATCAAAGCTATAAACATAGTAACTTCATGCCCTTAATTCCTTTTCCCTGTGTATAATTATTCTACAAGGGCAAAGACAGCCTACTTTATTAAATTGTTTATTTACTGCATTATCAACACCTCCCCACCCAATTATAGTAAAAGTGTAGTTTGGTGCTACAGAGTATACTTAAAACACTTCTGCAAAAAAACCCCCATGCTGATAATTTGATCTCATCCTTTCAGTATCATTCCACTTCATGTATTTGGTTAATCCATCTGTTGTGTCATTTCTTAATTAAGAAGCCCATCCTGCAATCGCTAGTGAGAACAGTTTAAATTCTGTTGTCCTTCTATAACATTAGCACAAACAAATGATAGGGTATCACTTCGTAAGACAGGGTTCACAGTAGGTAGATCATGAATGGTTTGCATCTTCCCTAGTTATCTGAAAGAACACTAGACTGAGTGAACCTAAACCTCACAGTTAATTTAGTTCCAGATGTTGTTGAGTTAGAACACCTTTGAACAACTGTTTGGAAAAGGGACTTAGAAAAGAGATATATAAGCAGCTAATAAGAAGTTATCATCAGTTTAAAGAACTCTTTGGGAAAAATATTAGCTGATATATACTTAGACAAAGGGATAAGGACAGAAAGTAGTAATAGTAGTAGTTAGAATAAAGAATGCAGCATATAGATAAAGTTCAAACAAGTGGAGAATTTTGCATTTGATTCTTTGTAGCTGGTATAAAGTACTCCAGAAGAAAGCAAAACAAACAAGTAAAGCGAGGATAGAACAAGTTCAAAAAAAACCAATAAAAGGTTACCTTTAAATAGAAATCTTCTAATTTAATCTCTTTTAACATTAGGTAATATTAGTCTCATTTTATAAAATTGCAAACAGTATTCTTCCTAAAATTCACCCACAGACTATCTGTGTGTCTACTGTACTGTTTTCTGAAAAAGCAACTGTTGCTAATGCTCCTGTAATTGCCTCTAAACCACACCAATTTAGCAATACAATGCTACTGTTACTAGAATCCCAATATCAGTCTCTGTGTGATATTGTCCATATTAGCCACAGGGCATTGAACAGAGAGCAAATAAAGGAAGAGTTTGATATATTATCTCTAATAGGGAATCAATGCCAGATGTGTGAAAATAATGAGGAAAAGTGGTAGTATATTACACTCTGTTGCTTATATACACTTTGTGGGCCCAATCGTGAAAATTTTATTTGTTCATAACAGCTATTATGATTTTACTCAACTTTGACTTATTTTTATTTAAATAGAAATAAAATACAAGTATTAAAATAACGGTAGCGATGGAGCTTTTTGGACTTAAATGATGATGAACTTTGCAGTGTATCATTGTATCAATGGATTGCTACAGTTAGATTGCAAGTTATTTTCATTGCATCTCTAACTTCACAAGTGCCCACACATTTAAGAAGTTATTATTTTATCTTTTTTTCCCCCCTGTTTTTGTACCTTAATAAAAATAGTTATGAAGAGTGTATATTTTCCATCCAGCTGAGATTCAAGCATATTCCAGGTTACTCTAGTGAACATCCAAGAGTTTTAATAATTAATCCTGGCAATCAGAAAATACTGATATAACTTTCCTCTAGACAGCAGGTCTCAGACTTGCTTGTGAATATATGGCAAGACTCTCTCTTATCTGCTGGACAAATTGGACAAAATGTGTTGTGGTAGCAGTTACTGAAAAGGGGTAGTCTGGTATTCTAGTTTTAACCATATACACTCCTTGTTGTCGGTCCACAACACTCTTCATTTACACTAAAACACCCATTATTGAAGTTACCTACATGACAGGCCACACTAAGGTAAAGCAAATAAAATTACCAGCTGGCAACATTGAAAAAAAAAATTCCTTGTCAAGTTTTACTAAGTAAAAGATAAGAGACTAGACAGAAAATTATGTTTAATCTACTTACAATACCTTCACACTTTCCTCTCCACAACCTGCTTTGAACTCTACCTGCTTACATAAACTAATTGTTCAGGGCTCCAACTGTAGAAGTAGCCAACATTTTGAGGTTAAGTTTATTAAGATAGTGCCATCATCCAATGTCTGGTAAGAATTTATTCTGGATTCAGGGTAGGTGAAGATTGCCTGCAGTTTCCTCCAAGTCATTGGTAGCTACCTCATGTAGCAGAGTTTGAGATAAAGCTGTATTTTTGTCCTACACCCACAAGAAAATTAACTAAAAAATAACTAAGCATGCCATGAAAACTTTTCTTGACAAGAACAAACATCTCCAAAGCCTTGAAAGGTATCTGCCTACATCATAGCATTAGAAGGTGGAGCACAGATAATGCTATTTAAGTTTGTCACAATTTTAGGACAGTGAACTTCCCAGGAAACACTCTTGTAGGATGGCTGAGAGCTTGTATTAGAGGTAAAATACAAGGAAAGAGACTGCAGGAACTTAAATGAAAGGCTTAATATGCAGACCATTATGTTTACCCAAAAGAACAGACAGAGTTTTAGAAAATGGAATAAAAAACTACAGAGCAGGCAGTTTGGACCTCCTCTTTAAAGATCCTGGGCTACTTAGAGAAAGATGATCCATATGCTCGTATACTGGTATAGGGCTACATACCATACAGGCATTTAGGAGATGCTGAATATGCCTTTTTTTATACCTGTCTTTATACTTTATACTTCTTATGCTTGTTTTTACACTTTATTATCTGTATTTAAGCTTTAAGATAAAAACCATGAAATGCTGAGTAATTTTGATCTTTTATTGTTTAATTTAGTGTCTTAAACATAGTGGTTACTTTATGAACTTTCAAATACATTAACTTATTTTGTGTTTAATACAGAATTTTCTTGTGTCATCTGGTAAAAGGTAGAATTGCAAACGAGTGTTGTGGATGGTATTCAGAAAATGTGTTATACAGTCTTTGCTGTGGCTGCTATAAATGGTGTGGAATGGATCCTGTTTGTAAACCATTGATGTCCAAGAACAGAGAGAGAGAGATAGTGTTATCTGTCACTGTGTTCTCCCATCTAGGAGGACTTTCTGCCAGCAATGGCTCTCTGCCCTTGGTTCTAGCAGGAAAAGCCAGCTTAATGCAAGGCCCAGTACTTGACATAAGGTTCATATTGCTTATAGTTCACAGGTATTAGATCAAGCTTGGTTGAAAATTTCCACAATAACAAGCAAGCTGTTTTCTACCACTAATATTCCTGTATTCTTGCACTGCATCTGAAAGATTAAAGTCATAAAGATGTGGAATAACATTGTACTGAAACATTTTGCTTATTAGAGATTAAATTTCCTCCTATTTTTTAATTAATGCCAGAAATAGAAACATATTAATTCTTATTTGGATCTAGTTACTCCTGAAATACTGATTTGCTCTGGAGTTTTTTTGTTGTTTTTTTTTTTCATTTTTTGGTTGTGGTTTTTTTTTCCTTCTAGTCTTCCGTTGAGATCAGCGTAGTACTCTTGTAGATGAGATATTGTTAACCATGTAGCAAAACATGGAAACTTGGATCCTGTTTCATGCCTGGAGTTACACTGGCAGAGGTCTATGGAATTGTTTTATACCAAACTTCATGAAGAACTCTGTATGAAGATTTGTCACAAAAATTACGATTGGTCACAAGAATGATGCAAAAATTATTTCTTTGTCACCTCTCCTTGCTCAGATTTGTTCAAAATTAAATATTTCATTTCTGTCTGTAATGAATATTTTATGGAAAAGTCAAAATGTTGTGGAAGAGAAGGAACATAACAACAGAGTCTTTTTTATTTGCTTGTTTTCTCATTTAGATTTTTCTTTCTCTACTTTCTCTCTCTCTCTCTTCCCCCTCCTTCTCCTGACAGTTCCTCTTCCTAAATTAAAGAATACCCCAGTATAAAGTTTCATTTCCAGGTAAGTGTTCCAGGAACTTCATCAACTCATACAACTTCATACGAAAGCCTTTAGTATTTATGTGCTTTATTCTTTATCAAGTAGGAGTGGATGAAATATCCTGTATGCATTTTTGAAGATTTCTGCACTGCAGATTTATTAGATAACATTAAAATGGACAGATGGGCAGATAATTTTGCCGCCTTATACAGTCATGACCACAATGCATATGATGTCATGGAATAAAGAAGTTCACTTTCCACTTGTTACCCATCCACACCAGGCAGTGCAGTCAAACAGAAAAGGACCAACTGTTTATTTGTCTGCCTGATGTGGATCTTGTTCTTGAACGTCCTGTGGTTTCACAGTTCACTGTTCAGATTGTTTTGTATACATCCTTACAAATATCACCAAATACACAGGTGCATAACAGGAAAATCCAAATGGGTAACTGCAGTGACACAGATTTTATAAAAATACTGAAAGACAAATAACATATGTAATTTATAACTAGTTTTGTAAATCTCAAAAAAATCCTTGAAAAGAAATTTTACTGTATTGCTCCCACCACTGTTGGTGACTAACACCTTAATTAATATAGAACCCAGGTACAAAATATCTGTATTTGTGCTTACTAGATTTTATTACCAAAAAATGAAGCATTTTCCCACAGTTGTAGAGTGAATGAGTGGCATTGCTGGAAGAATAAACAGCATTATACTCCAGGATATGCATCGACTGATTACATTCTTTCAGATTCTGAGTATCTTCAGGAAGGAATATATGGACTTAACTGTCTCTAGACTAAATTATGCAATTAATTGCCTCTAGACTATCATGAGCTTACCAGTGAGTGGAACAGATCTTTTAGTGAGAGAGACTACAAGAAAGGCCAAGGTATTCACACCTCTGGGTCTCTGTGCCCAGTGCCAAGATTTGGGAGAGGGGAGTGGAGGAACCTGAGTTGGGACTCCTCAGGTGAGCTGGTCATTTTCAGGTTTTTTCAGGTTCATGGGACCAGGCTGGATGCATTTAAGAGAGCTGACAGCTATTCAAAATATTAAGTGTGAGGCCAGTCTCTATCATGTTTGAAAAGTCCTGCTGATCAAGCGAGGTCCCTGAAGACTGGAACACAGTGTCTTAGACAATCCTGGTAGTCAAACTGGAGAGATATGGACTGGATAGGTGTAGCTCATTGAAAGTGAAAGTCTAGTTGAACTGTTGGGTTACAGGGTAGTGGTTCAAAGTGAAACTGGTTACTGGTTCTGAGTGGTATTTTTAAGGGGTTTATACTGGGAGCAATTCTATTTTTAACATCTTTATCAACAATGTAGATGGCGGGACAGAAAGCACCTCTATCAAACTCACAGATGACACAGATCAGGCGTATTAGGCTACATTAGTAAAAGCATAGTCAGCGACTGAGGGAAGCAGTTATTCCACTATATTTGGCTGTCATGAAGCTGCATCTGGCATTTTGTTTCCACTTTTAGGACTCCCTATTTAAAAAGAAATATCAAGACAGATGAGACACTGCAGGCCACCAAGATGTACTTAGGGGTTTGGAATATATGAGAGACTGAATGAACCAGAAACTTAGACTGGAGAGGTAAGTTAACAGTGGAGCTAATCACTGTACAGAAAATGTAAATCTTAATCTCTTACAGCGCAATTTTCCTCAAGAAAATATAAAACTATCATGTATGCATTGCACTTCTATAAGGAAACAAACACATCGTATAAAAATGCTCCATGCAGGAAATATATTTGGTTTGGTGTACAATAATAATATTCGTATTAAGTCATACTTTATTTGGCCAACAGCAACTGAAGAGTACTGTAGGGAAAGTGTTATAGACCTCCTATCTAATAAAAGATAGAAGCCTTCAGCTGCATTTAGGATACCATTCATCAAACATTTCCTTCTGTTGTGTATAATGTGCATAAAAGTGAACTGATATAGTATTCAACACCACACAACTCTTCTTTTGCTAGCTTCTACTTAAGGTAAAAGTTGACAATATGGTACTGCTTCAGAAAAGTCAATGTCTCACTGAAATCTCCTTATCATCTAAAACTTTGTATGTAAAAATTTTTCAAATAGTCTTTCAAATAGGCACAGGTATGTCTTTTTTGCCATAATGAACATATAAGAGATCACTGTGTTGTGTCAATGAATTGCACTAAAAATTATTTGAATTTCTCAATATCTTGAGGCTGTCAGAGGGCACAAGGATAGATTTGTTTTCTTGGTTTCATGTTTCATGTGTTGAATGGGCAAGAGAGTAGTTTTTGCGTTTTTTTTTTTTTTTTTGAAGCAACCTCTAAATCATTGAGACAGGATCAGTAATCAATGACCTTTTGCCCACTGCAGATTGTTGTAACTGGTGTAGTCAACTATCTAGAAAGCCTTATACTTGGGGGAAGGGGGAAACAAAAAAAATCACTGGTAAGTTTGTATATTTGATTTCTTTGTCTTCATTAAGCTATGTGGCTACTTTTCTCATCAAGCTAATCTGGGGGGTTTGTTTGTGCTCCCACATTGGTTGTGTAGCAGAGATAGTTGAACATTCAATCATTATTTCTCTGTGTTTTACTCTTCATATGAAAGGAAGGGGAAGTAATAATTCTTGACCAGTCAAAAAGGATAGGCAAGTAACAGTGACCTAGATAGACTGTATGCAGCTATATATGGAAAGAAAGGAGATAATTTCTGCAACTTGATGTGAATTTTCTAAAAGACCTTCCCTTCTCTTCCAAAGATAGTACTGGTGTATACTGTGCAAACTGGTGACCAATCCAAAGGAAATCTGGTCACCAATAGAATCCAAGCAAACTGAGACTTCTTTGCTAAGGAAATTAGGCAATAGTTGGCATCAGTGCTACAAGAAGAACATTTTTTGATTAGCAATAGTATAACTGAGGAAGCAGACGGACAGTGATCAAAAAATTAAGGGGAAAAAAGTTTTTCATTCTGCCTAAGAACCAGTGAAGTAACTGTCATTTTTTGGACAATTTGAACAGAATGATACAGAAGGCATACCTAGGATGTTGTATAGGGTTCATAAACACAACGTAAAGTTGTGGAGGCTCCTTCACAGGTTACTTTGGATGCAAAAGATGACACTGCTTCAGAGAAAACTAGAAAAAATTGTGAAGGAGAAATTTGTTGAGAATTGTTAAACACTTAGAAATATTTTTAAATTTTAGAAATTCCTGAGCAACTTAGGAAGTATTTTGGGGAAGTATATGTGCTTGTGCTGTTCTTATACTCTTCCACAGGCATCTACCTTTTGCTGCTTCTGGAGGCACAACACATAGTTGGATGGATCTTCGATCTAACTCTATAAGGTTGCTCTGATATTCTTACATATTTCTGCTTCATACTAGTCTTTTCTGGCTTTATTTGTTTTCACTTCCTGATTACTGACAGTACTACAGTAGTTCAGTGCTGCAATCACAATTACCCTTGGTGATAATTATCTTTTTGGTGTAATGTTTTCCTTGAAGTGTAATGAATTTAAGGAGATAGCTTTCCCATGCCATGTAGTTACATTTGAATTATTTTTGAAACATGGGAAAGCATTGGTGGTTGATAGTAATGAACTTGTATTGATCAGATTTGGGATTGCAATATTCAGTTAAAAATACTTTTTAAAAAAAAAGTACACAGAGCAGAAAAGATGGTGTTTAACTTTCTCTTAAAAGTCACACCTATCAAAGAATTTATTGAGACTTAAGTAGTTCTAGTGCTGATTCACTCAAGAAGCAAACTGGAAACCCTGCAGAAAAGTGTAATCACTAATTTTTACCATGAGTATTTCCAAAGATGATATCCTGTGTAAAACAATTAGCTAATTAATAAATTAATATACTGAACAAATTATTTAGAACAAAATAGACAAAAAGAAGGTTTTAACAGAAGAGCGCAGTAGCCCAGGCAAACGATCAACATAATGATATGAGAGACCTACAGGCAGTGCAGAAGATGCCAATGCAACTGCCTGAAGAATCTGCCAATGAACCAGATGCTGCTGTAGGGAAAATATCTTTCTCAGCTGGCATCTGTGTAGTGTTTCTCATCTGAAAGAGAAAACAACTTATGATTATAATGTGGTGGGGTAAATAACACTATTCCATCACTGCACATTCATCTTTATTAAGCGTCTCTGGAAATCCATTCTGTACATGGATTTTACATTTCATATTTCACTTGTGAAAAAAGTACCTCATCTAAGTAATCATGAGCAAAGTATTTGATCCTCTGATAGGTAAATAGTAGCACAGGTAAAAAACATTTCCTATTTTATCCATAGAAAGAACTACACTCTCCTTTTACTCTTTGCGTTTCAATGCATGGTTTTAAGACTGTATGAGAATAATAATTCATGTTTTCTCTCTTGAGATGGAACAAAGATGAAGTTAAACTGGCATCAATGACATTGAGATTCAGAGCATGTTCTTCCTAGTTGAAAAATTCTGAAAGGATACTTCACAGATTTTTTATATCTCTCTCTATAGATCATATATATCTCTATAGAGAGAGAGACATAGAGACAGACTATCCCAAACCCCTTCTTACAATATGTGAAACAAGCAGACTTCACCTTTCAACCTTTCTCCCACTAAAAGACCCCCTAAACAGAATTACCAATGCAGAACTGACCATGGGTTTCTTTCAGGGTTTGTTTGTTTGTTTGAAAGAGTGCCTTACATCCTTATTTAGGGTGCATCACCTCTGTGTGTGTGTGGTTGTCTGTTCATTTTAGTGTAAGTGATGATACCTTTTGTATTTCCCAAACACTGAGTTTCTGCGGAGTATTAGTAAAGCTAGAGTACTCAGTTTAACAACAGAGAGTCTGGAATTGAAATAAGCAATTTCATCAATGGGCATTGCCAATACCTTGGCCTAATGGTGCTTCTCCCAGTCAGCCCATTTATGTTAAATACAGAAACAGAGAAGACAGCAGGAGACATGGCAGCCTGAGCTGCACTGGGACCACCCATTATTTAGACAATCTTCCAGTGGTTTTAGGGATTTTCTGCACTTCAGAAATAACTACAAATAAGAACTAAACTCACTAGCATAGAAGGCCAAATCTAAATTCATTAAGGTAAAGGTCACACAATATTTTCTTTCCATTTTGGAAACATGTATACAATAATATTACTGTCTGAGAGATTCAGCAAATCAGATCTATGTTTTACAGTGCTAATACTAAGTATAATAAAAATCCTACCTTCCAGAATAATACACAGCAGGTGAGAAGTATGATTACCCTGGTACTAGATCACAGAATCAAAGAATCATAGAATAGCCCTTGAAAGATCGCCTAGTCCAACCTTTTGTGAGAAAGGGAGTCTAACGAATTTATCATAGAATCATAGAAAGGCTTGGGTTGGAAGGGAGCATCAAAGGTCATCTAGTCCAACCCCCCTGCAGTGAGCAGGGACACCTTCAACTAGATCAGCTTGCTCAGAGCCCCATCCAGCCTGGCCTTGAATGTTCCCAGGGATGGGGCTTCTACCGCCTCTTTGGGCAACCTGTTCCAGTGTTTCACCACCCTCGTTGTAAAAAATTTCTTCCTCATATCCAATCTAAATCTACCCACTTTTAGTTTAAAGCCATTTCCCCTAGTCCTGTCTCTACAGGCCCTGCTAAAAAGTTGTTCTCCAACTTTCTTATAGGCCCCCTTTAAGTATTGGAAGGCCACAATAAAGTATCCCCGGAGCCTTCTCTTCTCCGGGCTGAACAACCCCAACTCTTTCAGCCTTTCTTCATAGGAGAGGTGTTCCAGCCCTCTGATCACCTTCGTAGCCCTCCTTTGGACCCGCTCCAGCAGGTCCATGTC
>JAVKLA010000027.1:36118536-36132779 GCA_034782735.1 Sagittarius serpentarius | reverse complement strand
GCTTCTAGGAGGATCTGTTCCATGATCTTCCCAGGCACAGAGGTGAGGCTGACAGGTCGGTAGTTCCCAGGGTCTTCTTTTCTACTCTTTTTAAAAATGGGTACAACATTTCCCTTTTTCCAGTCACCAGGGAATTCCCCTGACTGCCATGACTTTTCCAATATCATGGAGAGTGACTTGGCAACTGCATCAGCCAATTCCCTCAGGACTCTGGGATGCATCTCATCAGGTCCCAACTATCTAGCACCCTATTCAATCATATCTTGAAGACCTCCAGTGATGGGGACTCCACCATGTCCCTGGGGAATTTTTTCCAGTGATTGATTGTTCTCACTGTAAAAAATTTCTTTCTTTTATCACGATGAAACTTCTCCCAGTGCAACTTGCACTGGTTGCCCCTTGTCCTCTCCACGTGATGACCAACTGTAGCAGATTAGCACACGTCCATTGAGGTGATTGGAACAACACCATTTGACAGAAAATTGCCAGTAACCCTGTTAACCTATATACCCAGCCCAATCTCCACCTGATAGTTACACCAGGGTCTAGGTCTGCTCTTTAAAATCCTAGAAAATTCCATTTGGCTTAGTGAGAATGTAATGGCCCAACTAATACAATCATTATTATATCAGAAGTTGATTCCAGTGGAGACTTCTACTTAAATGCCAGTGCCATGATATGTTCTAATATTATTTGGTAGAGTTCACTCCATTAACAAGAAACCACCCACAGAACAGATGATAGTGTTTCTAAGGCTTTGGGGCTGTAAATAATGTCCTGATACAGTGCTTTCTTATGGGAACTCAAATTCATTTGTAAACATAGGATTTTATGTTGAAATTTCATGAAAAAATAAAATATAGCAGCCGATGAATATTTTAAGGAAACTAATATTGTCATTTACTGTTTTATGAGTTTTGCTGTTTGGCTTGGATTTGCATGTTCTCCCACACCTAAATAGCGATAGCTGGGGTAAAAAAAGAAGATAAAATTAATAATTCTGATTTGGAGAATGAATTTTTATATTCATCAGGGATGAAACTTTTTCAAGGCTATATATTCCACCCATTATTCTAATTTCTAAATGAAAAATAAATTCTTTCAGCGTTCTACTGTATTTAACCATTATTGCAAAACATCAGCTTTTCATAAGCAAGAATTCTGTTTGTCTGCATATTGGAAATCTTGTTCCCACCTATACTGTAATATGAAAATAATATTTTTTACAATAGTCACAAGTATTGGCAATGCCTGTGTTATGATGTTTTCCAATAAATTAAATGGCTATATAGCATAACTGTTACCACAGGTACCAGGAGATTTCAAGGATACAACAGGTCAATCTTAGTTTAACCATCTGTCATAATTTAATAAAGTTAAAACAATTTCACTGAACTTGTGTTTTCCCACTGTGATGAGGGCAGTGATACACTTAGAGGACTGTTTTGGGAACATAGTGACTTGGAGAGAAATTTGTCACCTATATTCAGTGCCTGATAAAGTATGGGTTCACTGAGAATTTCCCAACTGACAAGAATTCTACATTTAAAAAAAAAAGTCCACATCTGTGTGTGGGTCAGTCCATTTAGAACATTCCATTTCTCTAGTGTGTTAGCAAAAAACACACCAGAGGTTTCCAGAGCAGACTACTTGGAGTAATATGAGGGCAGAAACAATATAACTTGTAAACAATTTAAGAATAATAACCAATTGTCCATGCAGTATTTCCAGAAATATAATTCAGTATCTTCCCACTAGTATGCATCAGTAATCCACTGACTTTCACTAGAATCTGCTTTAAAGATTCTCTTTAGAAACTTTTTTTTAAAATTCAGATTAATGTTTATATTATTCCAAATGAAATAAAAATCACATTCATTAAAATTAATAATGATAAATGCCCTTGTTTGTATGAAATGGAAATGCATAATCAGAGAAAAATTAAAGTCATGCAGATTAATTAGTTCAAAAAATTGGGAGATGGTGGGAATGCCAAACAAATGCAGGTAAATAAATGGTGGAATGAATAGTACATTGTCAATTTGTATGGAAGCTGTACTGCAATAGGCACAACTGTCTCTTTCAGTTCCACAGGGAATAACTGAAAAGTTAAACTAAGTAATAAATTGATGTGTTGTTTTTTAAGGGAAAAAAAATCTGCAAATGAACCCCACAGAGTATCTGACATGGCAAAATCAAATTCAGCCTTACCTTTTCAATTTTATTCATTAAACACTTGAGAAAATAAACGAAAATGAGAAAATTATTGGTCAAATGTAACTAGCTTTTGTTTAACAGAAGGTCGTGAAATTTCTAGAATTTGGGGGGCTTATTTCTGAAATAATTACCGAACACGATTACTTCACAAAAAAGTTGTTGTTATTCAAATTTTGAAATGCATACTGTGTGTGTTTCTATGTATTTTTTCTGTTCTCTGATGAGCTGACTTTGTAACTAATGAACTCAGTGGGAAATCTGATTATCATAATCAAAATATATCATTCAAATTTGCTTTCTGCAAATACAAGGCACAAGAGCTTAAAATCCCCATAAACACTCATTCTAACAATGGCTGCTATGCCTAACAAGATGTAATTTGTCACCAGTAAGAATATTTTTTCCACTGCATAACCTCATTATCGTTTTGCTTTATATATCTTTCTTCTACTTATTCTGAATCCTCAAAAATTTTCTCAAGTCCAACACTGCATGTTATCTACAGAGTGCTCATCACTTCATACCGCATAAGGGATACTCTTTGCTGCTGCCATAATGCAAACAATAAATAATAATTCTAAAATTATATTCAATTGGTAGGAGTACTTGAGGCAGATGAATACATATGTAAGAATACAACCTTATTTATTTATTTATTTATTTATTTATTTATTTATTTATTTACTTATTTACTTATTATCGTGTGATTGAGGTGCAAATGAGAATGGAGCTCCACTGTTCTAGGCACTGTACAAATAAATGAAGTCTGAATGAAGCAGTGGTGTGGACTATATTGATGGGATGGAGAACAGAAAGGTCAGTTTGAGATGCTATTTTCAGGAACTTTTTGGTCTTTGATTCTTTCATTAAGTCTAAGGCAAAAATCCAGAATATTTTCAAACTTAGCTGCTGGAAACAAAAACCTACAGGACTTGGTGCTTACAGAACAAAATCAGCTTGGATAATCCATTCATTCAGTGTACTAGTATTTTGAAAGAGGTGTGTCAGGCCATTTTCCATGACTAATTTATACCCATGGATGTTTTCAAAGCCACCTTTCGGGTGTCTAATTCCTTAAGTAAAACTTAGCTGATTATCTGTAAAGAAAAAAACAGAATTAAAACTATGGATCCCCTTTTTAAAATCATTGTCTACCGAATAGTAATTATTCTGAATAAAAGTTCATTGTAATATAAACCGATGAAAACTTAGAGTTATAAGACCTACAAAAGTTTAAAAAAACAAAATCAGGGTAGTGGTTTAACCCAAGCAGGCAACAAAGCACCATGCAGCCACTTGCTCTCTCCCCACTGGTGGGATGCAGGAGAGAACTGGAAGGGTAAAAGTGCAACCGGAAAGCCTTCTGTTGCTTATTTCTTCCGAGCTAATATTTATTAGACTGAAATGTATTAATTAATTTTACTTACTTAAGCTTGAGTGTTTTGATTTGGTACAACTTTATGGATTTTCAAAGCAGAAGTGGTGAGTCACATTGTTCAGATATAAATTGAATTTCATTTATTTATAGAACATGTTTATCACTTAGATATAAGTCACAAGGAAAATAAGTGCATTGTAAGTAGAACTTCTTGATATTATTCTTTTGTTATTTGATTCCTAATTCATGGTGCCAGCTATTTGCAAAAACAAGGAAAATTATTTAAGCAAGATTTTCTTTGTGGAAAAAAACATTATACTGTGATCAGTAGTGGCCCAATAGTGTCCATACAGTCTGAGATTTTCTTTGTGGAAAAAAATATTATATTGTGATCAATAGTGGCCCAATAGTGTCCATACAGTCTGATTAAGTAGCTAAGCTGGGAGTGTTTGCTACACCATGGAAAAAAAAAGTGGGGGAGAAAGCGAGGCAAAGTTTATAGCGCTAGCAAGCGAGCAGAATAACCCCAGAGTGCAAATAAACATTCCAATAATGTAATCATTTATATGAGAAAAAATGTCCTAGAAAATACATTGTATTTAATCCTGTCATCCCAGGCTTGCAAATGTAAAGAAAGTGACTTAGTGCTAAGTGATTTGTGTTATTCAATGCTGTACTGTATTCGACTGGCTGATATTTAAGACAGACATTAAAAGACAGCAGCTTTAACCTTGTCCCTTCATCCCAGATCATGCAAGATAATCAGTCTTTCTGCTTCATTAGGTGCCTAAATCCACTACTCTAGCACCTGTGACATCTTTCAAAATATATGATAGTTATCACTAACTCAGTAGGTACCTGCCTGTTTCATGAATGTGAACCAAGTTATTTAAAGTAAGAAGATGATAGAAATTTCATCTCAGACCTCTCTGGAGAGAAAAATCTCAAGATAAGTGCTCCCCAGGTGCTAGCCTCAGAAGAGACCCTTTCATCTGCAGCGATCTAGTGCGTGCTTTGGCTGTTTGAGGAGCTATTAAAAATACGCAGCTCTGTGTGAGCTGAAGCTGAACACAGATGTCCAGGGTAACTATCAGACTTCTGTCTGTTCTATCTCAGTATATGCCTCTGGCAGACATGTTCTGCTCTGCAATAAAAGGACTAAGGGAATTTAGGGATGAAAAAAATTGTTAATATTTTTTGCAAAATAGTTTTGAATCTTGGTCTTTGATATGCCTTTGGGAGGATGCTATCTCAAGGTAGTGGGTATTCAGGGATAAAGTGTTGGCTCTGTTCTTTCAAGGATATGACAGATAGGAGTCCAAAAGCTCTGTAATGACAGCTTTTGAGTAAAGGACAACCGTCATCCTTGGCCTTGTCAGCAGCAATTTCCCAGGCACGGTTTGGCCAGGATCCATTATCAAAAAGCAGTTTTGTTACACTCAAAATTTTGCTATGGAAAAAAAAGGAAACACCTTCTACATAAACCCAGGAATATATTATTATTATAATTAAATTTTAGCTGCTTAATCCAAGAATCATTATTAGTCCAGGTCTAAATATCAGAAAAATAAAATAAAATCAGGAAATGAATGAACAAATCATAGAATCATAGAATGGTTTGGGTTGGAAGGGACCTTAAAGATCATCCAGTTCCAACCCCCCCCTGCCATGGGCAGGGACACCTTGCACTACACCAGGTTGTTCAAAGCCCCATCCAACCTGGCCTTGAACACTTCCAGGGATTGGGCATCCACAACTTCTCTGGGCAACCTGTTCCAGTGCGTCACCGTTCTCACAGTGACGATCTTCCTTACATCTAATATAAATCTACCCTCCTTCAGTTTAAAGACATAACCCCTTGTCCTATCACTACATGCCCCTGTAAAAAGTCCTTCTCCAGCTTTCTTGCTCTGAGGACACAGAATTGGACACAGCACTCCAGGTGGACTTTCATGAGAGTGGAGTAGAGGGTCAGAATCGCCTCCCTTGACCTGCTCGCCACACTGCTTTTTATGCAGCCCATGATACGTCTGGCTTTCTGGACTGCAAGAGCACATTGCCAACTCGCCAAATTTTTCATCTACCAATATCCCCAGGTTCTTCTCCGCAGGGCTGCTCTCAATCCATTCATCCTCCAGTCTGTATTGATACTGGAGATTGTCATGACCTGGGTGCAAGACCTTGCACTTGGCCTTCTTGAACCTCATGAGGTTCATATGGGCCCACTCCTCAAGCCTGTCCAGGTTCCTCTGGATGGTGTCCATTCCTTCTAGCATATCAATTGCACCACACAGCTTGGTGTCACCTGCAAACTTGCTTAAGGTGCACTCAGTCCCACTGTCTATGTCACCGATGATGATGTCATTAAATAGTATTGGTTCCAATATGGACCCTTGAGGGATACCGCTTGTTACTGGTTTCCACGTGGATGCTGAGCCACATGCGGTGGCTTTTATGTATGTTGGATACCACTTCATTATTCTCCTTGTTCCCCCTAAAATGAGTTTGGTCCAGCTCTATGTCTTCATTTCTTTAACTGACCGTGGATGAGTTTTTTATGGACATGAGGTCTCCAGTGCCAAGCCTGTGTCCCTTCTGTTATCACCCTATGCCTGTACTGCTCTGTATCACATCCTGTGTGCCCACTTGTCAAGGCCTTTACTGTCATACCAGATCTGTATTTCTCTACATCCTATCTCTTCCATCATTCTTTTAGATTCTTTCTTTTTTTCTACACAGAAAAATACTTGTTAATATTATCTATATAAAGCTACGGTTGTACCACACAAAGACAATCAAAGTAAAACAAGTTAATCATAGCCACTTACTTGGAAGAATAAATGCTGCTATGGATAAACCAAATTTAAACAAAGCTGCAAGCATGTAAATGAGTGTTAAGACAGAGCAATCCTAACATGCTTCCTTTCTGAGACTGGACAAACTCATTACAAGGTCTGTGGCCTTTTACTAGCAGTGGCAATACAGCATTACTAGACTACAGGACTACAGTTTGTCCTTCTTTATTGCACAGGAAAAGAGAATTTAGTAATATGGACAGGAGCCATTCTGTTCAAATTAGTCTTAGAGCTGTAAAAAGCTCTGATACCATTTAATATTCTTAGTTCCTCATGTACTGTCTAGAGCACCTGGACTGAGTGAATCTCAGTCTGATACTGAAATTCCACTAGTAAAATGTTATTTAGGTCTAGATTTCATGATATTACATATTTTTAAGAATATAGGTCTTGGGTTCTGTGTTCTTAAACCTATTTCTGTACTTTTACATCTGACACTGCATGATATCCTGTTTCAGCTCTGATACTGTTCTAAGGCAGCAGCTATTAGAGAGATCAACATTGACTCAAGTCAAACCACTGAATGCTCCAAAGGAAAAGTGGATGAATCTCAGAATTTGGGCTTCATATCATGGATAAACTCAGACAACTGTGTAATGATGGGCTGGAGAGTGACTCCTTTCCCAGTTATGGTCCTCAGCCTTGAATCCTTTTGAACGATTAAGTCCCTAAGCCGAATTAATATTATTGTCTCCTGTTCACAAACTTCTCCTGCACTTGCACTACATTTCTCAGTATTCCTCCTTCTCCTATGAGTGGCCTGAAAAATCTGATTCATCATGGGATTGCAATTTGCTAATGAGATAGATATTTCTTTCATTACTTCAGTGATGTTGCTTTTAAGAACAAAGCCTGTGTGACTTTCCTGTTTGTTAGCTTCCTTTAAAGCTTGAGATGGAAGTTTCTGTCATCTCAATCTTTGTTTCAATAATTTGGCCTGGTTTACGCTTGGTCATCAGTTGTGTTATGCTATAATTACATGGTCAGAGTTGCAGCACTGTGCAGGGAAGCCTGGCAGCCAGAAGCTGCAAGGAGAATCTGAAGTGTTGACTTACTCTCAGTAGCCTGGCTCTAGCCTTTCATAATACTTACAGGTTACATGCTGTGGAAATGATGTGGCACTCACATACCATCGTCATGAACTCAGTCCAAAAACTACCCAGAATGAAACGCAGAGAGGTTTATAGAATGCAAGGCAAAACCACCAGCCACAGCAGTGGCAGATACAATAACCAAGCTCACAGTGAGCTGCATATTTTCTCAGACTTTCCATGAGAATTTTTTTTTCATGTTTCCATATTCCTGGGAAAGCCATTGTTATTTTATAGTCTCACTACATGTGTGCATCATTTTAGATTACCTTTGACCTCATTATTGGTCAGCCTGACCCTGAAATAAAATATTTACAATATTTAAATCACTGTGTGAATGAATACGAGTACGGTAACACAGTAAATAGCATATTGCATACATTTTGAGACCCCGCATGTGCAGTTATAAGCTTCAGGGAAGCTAAAAGAATTGCCAAAAGTTCCTGAGGAAACAACACTAAGCTTTAATTTGATTTCTGGTACACTCTGGATTGCAATCTTTTATGGATTTCATCAGTCTTCAGCTCTGTGCATGGGTCTTGCTCAGCTCCCGTTTCCTGTGCCCTGGTGATGCCTGCATTTGCAGTTTTTTATTCTGCTTCAATAATTAGAGTGTGGGATTATTTGCTAGAAGTACTGTGCTGCTGCTGCGAATATATTTATTCATGGAATTTTGCTTTCTAACAAGCCCTGTTATTACCTGGCATGCACACTCTGTGGTGTTGTGTTGGCCACAGGGTGCCCTTCTACAACAATTGTGTGACCAGACAGTCTTCCTTCAGATGGGAGATATGCCCTTGTGAAGCCCTTGTGTGCATTTTCCTAGATGGGATTTCCCTCACCGAAACCACAGAAAGCAAGCAAGAACCATCCTTTGCACTTTCTAGAACACAGGAAAAGATGGTTGATGCTTCTTAAAACTCTGTCAAAGGAGAATAGAACTCTTTGTACGTTTCTTTCTTCTACCCTTGGCTTTCCTACACAAACGACATAGATAATCTAGCCTCATGAGAAGGATGGTTATCATAACTGAATGTGGTGTATTAGTGTATGTTTAGGATGCAGTCTTTCAAAATACTGCAAGCCTTTTGCTCTCAGTAGTGGATTTCCAATAATATCTAACTATCTAAAGATCAAGATCTTGTGAAAAATGTGATAGCCATCAATACTAATACAGCTTTAACTGCATTCATATTTGGAAATAACACTGAAGCATGGAGGAATGAGGAGTTAAGACACATAGAATAAGTCACAATATAGATCAATACCAAAAGAAGAAATTATTCATGTCCAGTTATATTGGACTTCTAAAGCAGAAGGTGGCAGCTAGGAAATACTGTCACTTCCTACAGTTTGCAAGTCTACCTTCTGTCTTCAGCAATATTTCCAGACACTAGAATAAAATATGAAGAAAAGATGAGAAAAGTAATTTCTCTGGGTTCTTTCCTATTAAAATCAGATTATAAAATGTATCAGAACTGTTCAAATACGACAATTTGTCAATCACTGAACCTGCAAGCACAAGTTGAATAGCTACATGTAGAAATGTGCTGACATTTGCATGCGAGCATAATTATGGATTTTTGTACACATATTTTATGTAATTCTCATTTGACATGCCACACAACAGAGCCTTCAAGAATCAGCTCCCCCTTACATGAGAAAGAGCTAACATTTTTGAATGGTTGCTGCTGTAGCACTTCAGACATGAATAAGCTGAGTTTGCTGAACTGGACGGTGCTATCACATTTTGGATTTTCTGATCAGTGAGTAATAATAAACTTACACAGAAAGTCTGACACTCCAGATATTTGGAGGAGTATAAAATGTCAGTTAGGTCTTTCTTTATTATCATTAACTTATGATCCAGTAAGCCTTCACCAGAGAGACTGTTTTGGTTTCCCCCTCACCACAGCATACAGCACCTGGTCTCTCTTGGCAATAAGTTCTGTGTGATATACAGCAATTACTTCTGAAAAATAAAAAGCTCCCTGAGATGTGGAGTGGAAAGCTAACTTCATGGAGTCTTTTCACAGTCACCAGAATTATATATGTTTTTCATTGAGTGTTTTACATAGTTTTCCAAAAAGGTTTTGATGAATTCAGCACTTTTAAGCTGTAATTTTTAATCTATTTAACATTTTTGACAGGCAATTGCAAAGCTGAGACATACCTAGATAGCAGAGAAAGAAAAACTTAGACTCTGGGACTTCACACATTGCATATTGAGTCTGTGGATTCAATTCACTAAAATAAACTGACAAAATGTTCCTGTACTGTAATATTTTTGGTTGCTTTGTATTTTAGACAAAAGTCCTTCGTTCCACTGAGTCATGTGATGATAAGTATGATGGAGAACTGACATAAAAAATTACAATGTGGAATTCAAGAACTTGTTCCCAGAGGAACAGAAGAAAAAGTTTCTGAAAATTAAAAAAAAATATACTTGTCACTGCCACAGAGATAAATTACTCATTTTCAGTGGCAAAAAATGCAAAGAAATAGCCTTCTTTTACCAGAAATTAATATTAAAATATTACTGAGATTGTATGTGCCTACCATTTATATGTTGTATTATTATGTACTGACAGTGGCATGCTGATACTGTGCTTATTTTCACCAAGAATCACTTTTAATTTTGAAGACCTGCAGTTTGGGTGAGCTGCCAAGGAATGAGATGCAAGGCTAGGGGGCAGAATAATATCACAAGGGATCTCAATGACCTCAGAAAGGAGTGTAGCAGAGTTAGGAATGGCATAATGTGCATCGGCCTGAATAAAGAACAGCCAGAAACAATAAGAAACAACTCTAAAAATCCAAGGGAATATCAAAACAAAGTCAAGACTATAGATACCTCTTGGCCAGGGCTGAACCTCAGGGCAAGAACTTGCATTACCTCTTCTATAGTCTAAGGAAAAAAGCCAAACTGTTTTGCTGACATACTTACAAATCTCATAATTTATTTGTTTTCTTTTTGTCATAAGCTTATTAAATACCCATGGCAGCGGGATCTGGACTTTAAATTTGTCTTAAAGGGATCAGAACATAGCAAAAACTGTCTCAGAGCTGGAGTTCCAGGAGTCTCAGGATGATTTCTGTCTTTTCTTCTTGCTCAGTGGTGCCCCTAGTGTGAGGTAGTTTGTCACTTCCTTTCTGGTCCATGCCTAAATTGCGGAATCAGGAAATCACTTCTTAACTGTCTACATTTAGTCAGATGTGCCATATGCACTGCGTGTCTGCTAGTAGTTTTCTGACCTCCTGTCATCATCTAAGCCTGAGCTTAGCCTCTTGGAATTAAGATGCCACAAACAGCAGTTTAATGCTTTAAATTTGGCAAAGTTTATTCTTCAAGTGGGCTGACAATTTTGTCTCTAGGCATAGAAAAAATTGGCAATAGGACACCCTGTGACAACAAATCTGCTGATTTATGATTTTTCTAATCCAGGCTGATTGCTTACTGCTTGAAGGGGAAATTCAAACTGTAACTGCTCAGCAGTGGTAATTTGTGACCAAAGAATGATCTGGCATGGAGGGCAAGAAGACCCACCTGCAGAAGGAGTTAAATTGGCTGGAAGCAGGAATGTCAGAGACAGAGGGACTCTTTTAAAGGACGTAAAAGTTTCTCTTGGTGATTAGACAAAAAACAGCCAGCATTAACCTGTCTTGTAGCCATCCTGGAAAGTGAGCACTCAGGGGCCATGTTTGGGCAGTAGATCTGGGCTGGGGTTTGGACTCAAGGCTGGGTTGCAGTGCCCCGTGTCAACATTCACAGGATTGGTGCTTGTGCAAGTGTATATAAGGAATTGGTTCAGGATGCATCTTTACAGACTCCTGGTAGAACTGCTTATGGCGGTATGACTGTCTAATGCTTTGTTCATTTTTTTATACATATATTTAAGCACAAACGTGTGTTTATTTCACTTCAAGGGGTACAATAAAATTTCCCCAACATGCTGATGTCACATTATTTGTGTCTGTCCCTCTACCTATCCCATAGTGGCAGTGGGAACAGCAAGTCCAACTCTTCTACTATGCTACATTGTCCCACTTCCATAACTTCCTACTACCTTGCTACAGCATCTTCAGAGCAGCAATATTCAAATTACTTAATATGAAAGAGCTGAAAATAGGGAAAGAGCTCCCTGGTAACTATGAGCGGCTTCTGAAGCTGTAGAATACACAGTACGGCGCTTTTGGGAACCAGTAGCTAGGGTAGGACCCAACTACGTAGAAGCAGAAAGAGACAGCAATTTTTTATGTATAGCAATCAATTGAGAGCATTTGGTCTTGCCTATTCCTTTCCTAAGAATACATCAATAATAAAATAGGTCTTAAGGATAACAAAATTACCTTATGTCTGTGTGGTAGAAAATATGTAATCATGCCAATCCTCCAAGCAGAAATATGAGGTCTCCAAAAGTAACACTAAATATTTTTGGAAGACACACACACATCTATTTGTGACAAGAATAGCTCCAGAGTAGGACAAGTCCAAAAATAATGTACCATAAGAGCTTGAATTTCGTCCTCATTTTTCACATACTGATGGCAAAGCAGTTAGAAATTTAAAATGGGTCTCAAGAGACATCCAGGTTCTGGAGTGCAACTTAAACAGAGTCTATCTTACATCAAAGAAATTGAAATATCATTAGCACAGAGAAAACATCTCTCCAAGGTATAATAAACTATTCTGCATGTCAGCCTGGTGCCCACAGTGAATGCATATTGTCTCATTTATCACTTGTATTATTTAGGGTCTTGGAATCAAATGAAAGTAGATCTACTACTCCTTCCTTGGTTTCTCAGTAAAGTTACGGAAGAATAATGGTTCCTGGAAGAGACTTCATTAATGTCATGAAAAGTACTAGAAATTAAATGTGTATATGTTTTATTAGAAATGATCATGAATTTTTATCACACAGAAGCAACTGGTCATTTTCACCAGTGCAGCCAAGTTGTTCCTGGCCTACGACTAAGAGAAGGCAAGGACAAAGTAAAGATGCTTTTAGCGCTAAGTGGCACACAGTTGCCAGTAAACTTGTATGACCTGCTGAAAGCTTAACCAATTTGCACAATGGGCATATTGGATCAATCAAGCGGTATGAAGGTCTGAAAGCAGCAGACATCTGACTGTACCTCATTCACAAGAAAAAAATCTCACAGTTTTGTTCAACTACATTCTGTCTGCTTTGAGCTGTTTATGCCAGAGACAGTCAGATCTAAACTAGCATTATATCCCAAATTGATAATACATGCTTTTTACTTTGTGGGACTATTGTAATCTGGTCATATGTATTGCAACTCTAAAGGACTTACATTATTTCCAATTCTTAAAATGACTATAGGCTATTTTTAGATGAGAAGGAAGAGAAATGAAATTATAATGATATCAGAAATCAAAAAGTAATGCATATATAAAAAAGCTGGTTAGAATTTAGATAAGAAATTTAGATTTGGATGAAAACTGGTAATTACACTTATTCATATGCAAAGTAGATTTTCATCTTCCAATCTGCCAGCTGATACTAGCTTTAGTATGTCCACTAATCTGAAATTCAAATAAATCAGTAATTTGACAGGGTAATATTTGGGTAAGACTAAGTAAGCAAACAGGTAATTTTAAAATGTAGTACAACTTCAAGGAAACATACATGTGATGTTTTAGATTACTTTTTTTTAATAAACTGAGGTTCAGACAGCTCAATATAAACACTTGTTCCAGATTTTTAACATTGTTTTGTCAAGAATGATGGCATAATCCCATATATTGCAAAATAAAAGCACAGTATGCAAATGGATATTAGAAAACAGGAAAAAAAATCTGAGCATTTCAGAAATTATCAGGACCACCTATTGTAGACATGTCAGACTGGATTTTTAATTGCCTTAATACTCCAAAAGACAATATGACCTTTTTAATGGTAGTCATATAATGTTAAATAGTGTCTGTTTCCTGTGGTGCATGAAGGAATGAATGTGCCATCCATTTAAGAAACTCCGCAATGCTAAATTGGAGATGGATTCAGTCATTTTTGGAGATACATGTGTGGATTTTTTAATCAAGTAGTGTGGGTTTCTACTAAACTTGTGGTTGAATTTTACAACAAATAGTGAAATAGCCTAAGTAAATTTCTGTATTCCTTATACAGACTTTGGAGAGAGGTAAGTTAGGACAGTTGAATCTCCTCTGGAAGCCTTTATAAACATCAGTCTTATTCATTGAATACAGACAGCCTGAACTACATAAGATGATTCAGATGCTTCTAGACATATACTTAAAATAGTTGTGTCTTTATAGTTAGTTAGGAGGATGGATTACAATTTAGGTTGCACTTGAAATTCAAAAGGTCATTTTATAGTTGGCTTTGCTTCACATGCTTTATCTGATGCTTTTGTCTTTTCAGAGGGAAGCACAAACCCCCTGTTTCTGGCTGCATTGTTGATTAAGATATTTTAGATGCCATTGAAATAGTTCTGTAATTTGCAGTTATCTACTCCTAAAATATTTTTCCTCTATTTTTAATAATTAGGTATATTTTTTATAGAGCTGACTTCTTCTTTTAAAGATTTTCTGTGTCTAAATATTCCAACTAACTTTTTTAATTCTGGATCTATACATGTGTCATGGTTTAACCCCAGCCAGCAACTCAGCACCACGCAGCTGCTCACTCACTTCCCCTCCACCCAGTGGGATGGGGGAGA
>JAVKLA010000027.1:36104765-36118436 GCA_034782735.1 Sagittarius serpentarius | reverse complement strand
ACATTCTTCTCATACTAACCCAAAACACAGCGCTGTACCAGCTACTAGGAAGACAATTAACTCTATCCCAGCCGAAAGGAGGACAGCATGAAAATGTATTAAACTTTCATGTTAAGTAATTCAGTTGCTGCTGCTTCTGAGGAAAATGGATAATTTTGGTAGTTTTAGAAAGGTTTGTCTTTTTTTTGTTTGAATAGCTGCAGCATGTCTATAGCTGGGATAGAAATTTAGAAGGCCTTGAACTGAAATAAGATTTTAAGATCCTGAAAACCTTCACAAGCTTTTAAAAATGTATTTTTTTTTTCCTCAGCAGAATGTCTCAGGGTTTTATTGCAGTTTCTAAGCATTTCTTAGAACTTTTCTGTTCCCCAAAGCTCTATAAATGCCATTCCCTATTCCAGCATCACACAGCTCCTTCAAAAGTGCCAGTCTCACTAAGAATATGCCAAGATACAGAGAAAGTGACCAGATATAGAAGCTGGACACTGAGCTAAAGGCAACTGTGGGTGTTTCTGCAACCCCACCAGAGTCAAAAATGAAAAAGTGATAGTGGGGAACATGACCTGCTTGTGGCTCCTTGTCTGACCTCTTTCACTAGGCGCTAGAAAACTTGCAATGTCACTCCTACCTAGGTGTTGTAATAAAATAAGGTCCCCATGACCTTATCTTGAGGGATATGATTTTTTTCTTCTTAGAGAGAGGCAGACACTTCTCAGGAGATGCAGGCTGGCTTTCTGATGGAAGGAGGTGAGCAAAGGTGCAGTTAAGGCACATACCTTTTCAAAAAAGGGGGCTTTTCTCTGCTTGTTACCCTTGGCAAATTGAAAGGGCTGTATTAATTTATGGTAGATACCTCTGAAGTATTTGTATATAAAGGCGTCCTTAGACACATGCACAGACAATCTGTATATGCACAGTAGTTTAGATAAAGCCTAGCAATGGTTGTTCTAATTGTTACAGTTGAAAACTTAAGAGTATAATCATTATTAGTTGATACCAAACAGTTACAGAAAAAGAAAGAATAATAACATGCTTCAAAATCTTACACAGACACTTAGTTTCTACCCCTTTCCTAGTATTATACTCACACTTGCCCTTCTCTGCGTTCTCAGATTGGTGGTTTCATTCTAACCATGGTGGTGATGGGGTGTTACAGTGAGTTGTCAGCTCCTGGAGACCTTCATCACCAAGAGGAATATGATGTGCATGTTGGTGTTTTTTTCTTCCTTACCCTAGGATCCACCTGAAATTATTTTTCTGTATAGTTGCTAACAGACTTTTACACCTTTGCTCTTTCTTCACTGATCTGCAGTTCCACATTGCATCCAAATTTACTACATATAGTGGCTTTTACCTATGTTGGATAGGTAGATCTTATAGGTCTTTTCCAATCTAAGCAATTCTATGATTCTATGATTGTTCTCCTTGTTCCTCCTAAAATCAGTTTTCTCCTATTTTCATTGTTGCTTCATATGAATATGATTTAATATAAACAAGTGTGCATCCATTTTAGCATTATCCACCTGTGCAATCAGATCATACAACTCAGTCTCATTTCTGCTATTCATATTCTAAGTTACTTACCGCCATTTTGGAAGAACATTCATGCTTGCTAGCATGGCTTATACTGTGTATTAGCATCACAGTGTCTGTTTTGTTGCTTCTGGTTCATTAGCTGAGGATATCTGTTTCAATTTTATTGTCCATATTTGAGCACTTGTAGTGATCCTTTTATGATAACCACATATTTTAAGCCTAATAACACTAACGTTGAGTGTTATGCCCAGCTGAATAAGGACATAAGGATGACATAAAATGGCTATGTCAGGGATGTACTAACCCTCTTGTATCCTTTCATTGGATGAAAATGGACCACTGTTACATTAATAAGAAAAACATCTACTTTTTTCTCCTCTCTTCTGTGTTCTTCCATGCCCACAAGTTTTTTTTTTATATTTCAATTCCTATTTAAAGGCTGAATTATTTTACAGATTACTTTTAACCTCTTTTGTTTAAAATCAAAAGTATCCCCCCAAAATAACTTTTTTAAAATGTTGAAATTTCAAAAATTACTAAGTTAAATTTTTGTTTGAACACTATTATTAGTCATGACCTTTTTTTTTAGTAACATATTTTTACATGCTTTTTTACTTAGAGGAAAGAATATATTTTTTTTCCAGCTGATTTTTTTAAAAAATAAAAAAACCAACCAAACAAAAAAAAAACCAAATCAAAACAGCCAAACAAAACCCAAATTATTATTGGAAATAAAAACATCAAGTCTTTCTCACTTTTGTAATCACTTACTTCCAGAAGCTGGGCCGTTTGAGGAAAAAACAGAAAATTCAAAATATCTGAAAAAAACCCATTTCCATATTGGGAGCTGGCAACATTGCAAGAAAGCACCCTCTCAGAAAGCAATTGAGATAGGTCAGAATTAAAAAAATGTACCATGTTTGAAGTGTCCTTTTCCTCAGAGCTCCATTTTCTCCCTGATGGTTGGAAAGTCAGGTTTGGAAGCAGCTCCACCTGCACAGCCACTTGCAGAAGTGCTGCTCGCCCTGGCAGCACTGGGTACAAACCTCAGCCAACACAGGTTAGCATCTGAAAGGCTGCACTGTCATTTAAACAAAATAAAATTCTTGTTTATTTCTGCTTTGTTTGGTTGTTTGTTTTTTTTTTGTTTGGCTGATTTTTTTAATTAATATTAGTTTCTGCATCTTTGTGCATTTCCATAAAAAAGTAATAAATGCTGATAAATACTACATAAAATATTCATTTCAATCTGTGTACTAGGTTCTCTCCAAATATTCAGAAGAGGAATACTCAAATTCCAAGAAAATCACTGTCTGGGGATAAATAAAAATAAAGATGTGTTGTGAAAAAGGGAAACAGAAACAGGAAATCTCCAGAGGGAAAAAAAAGGAATAGAATAAGGAAATAATATCTGAAGATACAGAGCAATTTAAAGTATTGCAGCAAATCAGTAATGTGTTGGAAAACCTCATGCATTGTTGTAGGGAAAAATGAAATAACGACAGTAAACCTATACATTTTCAGTGTGAAAATTCATGCTTTTCTTTTTTTTAAACATTACATTGTACATCTCCTTTATACGTTAGCTATTAAAACCCTGGAAGCAAAAAGGTTGGTGTCAGCACATAGCCAGGGTTCACAGAGCATTAGAGATTGAAGGATAGCCCATAGATTGATGAAAGTGATTATCTCCCATTATTCAGCACTTATTAGACCACATCTTGAAGACTGTATCCAGTTTTGGGCTCCCAGTATAGAAAAGACATGAAGAAAATGGAGTTAGTTCAGTGAAGAGCCATCAAGCTGCATGGGGCTGGAGTACCTGCCTTGTAAGCAGAGGCTGATGAGCTTGATCAACCTGCAGAAGGGACAGCTTTGAAAGGGTGGAGGACTGGTTGAGGATGGGACCTGCTGAGAACATGGTGGGAGGATGAGCACTGAGCATAAGCTGATTTTTTTCCCCACCGTTGGAAGAGGCTGCCCAGAGAGATTGTGTAGCCCCCATCCCTGGAGGTTTTCCAGACCTCGATAAGCCAAGTGGAGAAAGCCCTGAGCAACCTGGACTGATCTCACAGCTGACCTTTCTGGACTACAGACTTCCTGAGGTCCCTTCCAGCCTGAATTATCCTATCTAACCTATGTTTAACTGTTGTATAAATCAAAAGTAGTATTGTGAAACACCAGCCAGTTTTTTCTACTTATTCCAATGTCCCTTTCCAGTTGTTCATTATGTACTCAGCACTTTTCCTTTTTAACGTGTATTAATTGGCATGAAGTCAGTGTCATCTTTTCCATGACTGATATTCTCTTTTATGCAGCAAGAATTCTCTGGCTTCCAGCAGTCTGCTGCAATGAACAACTGAGTAAGAGGCAAAAAGATGTAGTAATAAACCGTGACTTCTAACTTTTTCCCCACCTTTTTCATTAAAAATACATAAACAATAGGGCTAAAAGCCACACCATTAGAATGATACATAATGTTTCATCCTCAGCATATCTCCTCTACTATGTGTGTTAATTTAGACTATCTTCCTTAAATATTTATCCTGTTTTGTTCCAAGTATATGAGCTAGAATAAGATGTTCAGTTGGTCTACTGGCAAATGATAATTCATGATGTAAATTTAGATACAATTTTAATATAATCCAGTGGAAAAGGTCAGAAAAAATAATGTAAATCTGTATCTTCTTTATCTTTGCAATAGTGCATGGATTTTTTTATTACTTTTTAGAAATTCTTATAACAAATAGAATGAAAATTTGTGAAAAAATGACTTTATTTCTTAATGTCTTCCAGAGTTTTAAACTGTCATCAGCAGTTTGAAATTAAAATTTATTAAAACACTGAAAAAAAAAGAAAAGGAGTTACTCAGTTACAAGTTAAATATATTTTTTTTTTGCCTGTTACACACCATTAAGCTGTTTTAAATACAACAGTGTATTGAATGGGTAACATTACCATTGTTGAAAGTTGCCATCTTAGAAAGTTGAAAAGACTTACTGAATATTTCAGAAAAAGAGTGCTATAGTAAAGCTGAAAAATTTCCTTCTTGTGAAATGAAAATATTTGGCATTTCTCTGTCATCTTTCAATATTTTTGTCTTTTATCTTTTGTATTTTATCTATCTGACTAATTATAGAATCATAGAATAGTTTGAGTTGGAAGGGGCCTTTAAAGGTTGTCTAGTCGAACCCCCTGCAATAAGCAGGCGCATCTTCAACTCAATCAGGTTGCTCAAAGTCCCACCCAACCCGACCTTGAATATTTCCAGGGATGGGGCATCTACAACCTCCCTGGACAACCTGTTCCAGTGTTTTAGAACCCTCATCATAAAAAAATTTCTTCCTTGTATCTAGTCTGAATCTACCTTCTTTTAGTTTAAAACCATTACCCCTTGTCCTATCACAACAGGCCCTATTAAAATTATCTGTCATACTGATTGGCTATCATCAAGCCAGCCAACATGTTGGACTCCAATGACCTCAGTGCGAACCACAGGTTGAAATTCTATCTGTTCTATATTTACTTTTATTTTAATATCTTATAAATTTTCTTTTCTCTGTCTTTCAGATTCATCAGTGAAGTTTTCCTTTGAACTGCTGAAATTCTGGCATGCTCCACTTTTTTCGAAAAGTTTATTCCTGGTGTTACTGCTCTCTGTGATAGAGAGAGTTTTCACATCCAAAAAGCAGATCCATCTTTTTCTATGTTAAATTTCTTAGAATAGAGTTTGGACATTGACTCTGTTAAATTTTCTGTCAACATATACCAAATAAATGATCTATCTTTTCTGGAAAACTCAGAGTTCTAGTCATCAACACATAATTTTCAAAGTCAGACTACAGATAATTTTGTGGAAGTATAAAATTTTTAGGACTATCTGTGTTCTAACAGAATGTCCTATTCTCAAAGAACCAGACAATCTGTTTTTTATTATCACATTGAATTTCATAATCCTTTCACTGAGCTGTTGTTGCTAAATTGTACTTGTTCGTATTTGGTAGTCTCCCAATCAGAGCGCCCTTATTCACAGTCACCTCATCTTTGTGTGCTCTTGTGAGGTGGGAGGATTTCTAAAGATGTCCCTATGACTGGTTAATGTTTAGGAAGCTGGTACTTCTTCATAAAGGTCATATTGTTGTATACTGTGTGTTATTAAATACTGAATAGGTGGTGAATGTCCTATCTGCTGCCTGAAAGGATGACTGTCACCTAAATCCTCTTGACTTCAGCTCTGTGCTTGCATGCTGCCAAGTATTCTGTAGTGAATACGAACCCATTGGAGTTGATACAATAAGAAGAAACATGAGATGAGATGGAGTTTATTCTTCAGATGGAATAAGATGTGGGTGTCTGAGGGATATAACCATTTGGATCATAGAGTTAACTGTGTTGAGGTCTTCTCTTGATGTCTTTGAACTCTCCAGAATATCTGCTTTGTATTGTAAAAACATCATCTTTGGTGGGATGTTTACCTTCTAAAGTGAACTGCAGCATATTCCATGCAGCTGCTGATAGCAGTGTCTGCCTCTTTTTAGGAAAGGTACTTTCTTACATTTTGCAAAGAGCAAAACATGTTCTTTATTGGGGAAACTGGCCCATTATCAGAGATTTGATTTAACATTAAACATTTCAGTATTCCCAAAGGCTGTTGACTTTCCACTTTCCTGATCCTAACCATCATACTTAAGCATCCTTACACCCCAAATCATTCTTCTTGGAAAAGACTGTATAACTCCTTCTTGATTTTTGGAATAAGAATATTTCACTTCAGGATCCATTTTAAAGTGTTGAACTTTTTTTTTTCTTTTTTTTATTTAATATGTATATATGTATTTCATGCAAATGTGGAGCTGGTAAGCATTAACTGTTAGAATCATAGAATCACAGAATATCTCAAGTTGGAAAGGACCCATAAGGATCATCAAGTTCAACACCCTGCTTCTTGCAGGACTACCTAAAATTAAATCATATTACTAAGAGCATTACCCAGATGTTCCTTGAACTCTGACAGGCTTGGTGCCATGACCACTTCCCTGGAAAGCCTGTTCCAGTGACTGACCACCCTATCAAAGAAGAACCTTTTCCTAATTTCCAATCTGAACTTCCCCGGTTGCAGCTTCATTCCATTTGCTTGCATCCTATCACTGGTCACCTGATAGAGGAGATCAGCACCTCCCTCTCTGCTGCCCCCATTGAGGAAGGTGTAGACTGTGATGAGATCATGCCTCGACCTTCTCTTCTCCAAGCTGAACAAACCAAGTGACCTCATCTGCTCTTTGTAAGTCTTGTCCTCGAGGCCTTTCACCATCTTGGTCAGCCTCCTCTGGACACACTCTAATAGTTTGATGGCCTTCTTATATGGAGGCACCCGAAACTGCACACAGTAGAGGTGGGGCCACACCAGTGCAGTGTAGAGCGGGACAGTCACCTCCCCTGACTGGCTACCTGTGCTGTCCTTGATGCACCCCTGGGCGCAGTTGGCCCTTCTGGCTGCCAGGGCACACTGTTCACATACTCAACTTGCCATCAACCCAAACCCCCAGATCTCTTTCCACGGTGCTGATCTCCAGCCTCTCATCCCCTAGTTTGTATGTATAACCAGGATTACCCCATCCCAGGTACAATATCAGGCACTAGGTCTTGTTAAATTTTGTATGGTTGGTGATTGCCCAGCTCTCTAGTCTATCCAGATCTCTCTGTAAGGTCTCTCTACCCTTGCGGGAATCCACAGCTCCTCGTAGTTTACTATCACTGGCAAACTTACTTAATATACATTCAGTTCCTGTGTCCAGATCATTTATACAAACATTAAAGAGCACTGGCCCTAAAACTGAGCCCTGAGGAACCCCACTGGTGACTGGTCATCAAAGTGGTGTAACCCCATTTACTAGAATTCTTTGAGCCTGACCCGTCAGCCAATTGTTCACCCAACGTATGATGGACTTGTCTAGCTGTATGCTGGAAATTTTGTCCTTTGGTCAACTAGATGGGTGACCTTGTCATAAAAGGAAATTAAGTTGGTTAAGCAGGACATTCCCCTCATGAACCTGTGCTGGATATGACCAATAACTGCATTGTCTCTCAAATGTTTTTCAATAACTCCCAGAGTAACCTTCTCCATTTTCCCCTTCAAATCTAATTTAAAGGTCTTTCAATAAGCCCTGCTAACTCTTGCAAAAAAATCTTTCCCCCCCTTTGAGAAAGGTGTACCCTGCCGGCTGCCCACAGGCCTGGTGTCACGTAGATCAACCTGTGATCAGAAAACCCCAAATTCTGCCAATGACACCAGTCAGAGAGCCAGGTATTGATCATCTGGATCTTCTGGTTTCTTCCTTCATCATTCCCTGCAACTGGAAGAATAGAGGAAAACAGTACTTGTGCTCCTGATCCCTTAACCAGGTGTCTCAAGGCTCTGAATTTTCTTTTGATTGCCCTTGGATTTCTTCCTTAACTTCCTGTTAAGGAGTCATTTCATATGGTCTAGAATTACTCACATTTACAAATTAAATACTTTCATAGGCCAACTATCTTAGCACCTAAGCATTTATTTTATCTACACATGCATAATATTGCCATTGTGCATGTCATTTTTGGCGCTTGTGTATAATTTTTTACATCTACTCTTTGGGTTCTTAAAATGTTGCAAAGTTCCTGAAAGCACTAATGCTGCTAGGATCAGGCTTATGACTCTGATTCAGATTTAGGGTGAAGATCACTCCATGTCTGGATGGTCAGGGAAATGTAAGAGCAGTCCAGGCAGCAGTTTAAGTGCTCATGTATGGAGAAGCTTTCACAATGTCTTAGTAAAAAGAAGGTCATGACAGTTTGTCTGTAATGTTTATGATAATCAGTTTTGAAGACTCAAGCATTTCTGAGAAAATCAAATGCAACGGTTCTTTCAGGAGACCACTCTGATGCCTGGGACAAAATTTAGGATAAGACCATATTTGTAAATTGAACAGTTCTACAGACTGTTTTCTGGCATTATTTAATTTAGTAGTGTAGAAATAGCCTTAATACATTGATTGGCTGGGCCTGAACTTTCCAGATTTTCCTCTGGCTTAACTGTATACACTTGACATGCAACTGTACCTAGGCTTAGTGAATATCTATTTTGGATGGAGTAAGTCTGTGAAGTAAATGAAGATACAGAAGATGAAAATACACTGTCATTACACAGTCTGTAGGAGAAAGTGCCTATCAGGGTGGACAACAGATGAAGAAAACTAAAAGCAGAGACTGTTCCTTTTGGATGTGAAACCCAACATCTCCATCTTCATGTCATTTGAAGGGTAAAATGAGACATTTTTGAAAAATAGTGTGGGTTTCTTATGAGATAAAGCTGACTTTCTTCTGCTTATATTTAGTTTTTATATACTGTGATAACTTAGGTTCAGCTTTTCTGTCTTCAAGCATCTCACTACTCACTTCTTCAAACGGCATTTTTTTTTTTCTTTTTTTTTGATGGATAGAATGTCCTGGAGAACAATTATATGAATTATGCACAATTTCTGAAGCTAGTTAATGGGTCCCACTGAACTGCCAAAGCTTTGGAAATACATCTTTAAAATGCCAATTTTCAGAAAAGATAATTATGCTGATATGAATTACTACACTATGACAAAATTCTATGAAATAAAAAAGAGGATAATGAGACAAGTGCTGAGGGTATATTTGTTTCTCTCTATGAGAATCAAATAGAAATGAAATAATATGATGTCCTACCCTTACTAAGCTATATATCATCTACCTCTAGGCAAGAGAAAATAGTGAAATATGTAATAATCTTTTAAACAGATCATATCAGAGAAAAGTGTTCCTATTAGCTCCACGGGCTGATTTAATTTGCCCAAAGTATTTGACATACTGTGTCATGGAATTTTGTACTTTACTGTTGGACATTGTTTACCTTAATGACTTTGCAAAACTTTTACAATATTATTCTGTTTTGATCTATTTTAATGCTTTTGAAATTATTGTCTACCTTTGCGTATATGTAAAATATTAATGACTGCAGTTTCTAAGTATAACAAAGTTTCAAAACTGAAGCTCTATATTTGTCAGTGATCAGATACATCCTCAAGGATTTGTTGTCTTCAGTGTTAACCTGATTAGAAGTTTAATGTGTAAGTGAAGTATTTGGAAGAGGAGGTCATAGAAGTGCACGAGTGAAGTTGCAGCACATTTCCTCTGATTATCCAAAGGTTTCAGGTGTCTCTCACAATCTTCAGATAATCATAGCTC
Organism: Sagittarius serpentarius; assembly: GCA_034782735.1. Classification (NCBI taxonomy): domain Eukaryota; kingdom Metazoa; phylum Chordata; class Aves; order Accipitriformes; family Sagittariidae; genus Sagittarius; species Sagittarius serpentarius. Next base: position 36,108,653 of record JAVKLA010000027.1, on the reverse strand, counting down.
AGCTGTTATGTGACTGTCATATGTCAGTATCATTGTTTGCTTCGCTACCTTTCAAATGGGAAAGCATACATATATTCACACCTGCCCACAAAATACACTGTGGCTTTTTTGTTTTCTTTTCTCCCCAGCTTGACAGGAGTAGCAAAACACCATCTGATGCTAATCTCCACTCTGACTAATAAAATAATGCACTGCCAAGGCAGACCTTCTATTAAAATGAATACTTCGGCAGTACAAACAGGCCAATACAGAGTACCCTGACATAACATAATATGCATACCAGTACTCCAAATGTGGGTGCTTGTTGGTTTTTTTGTAAAATGAATGAAAGACATATGTTCTTTGACCTAAAGTGAGTTATAATTTTATTAAAACCTTAGAGCCAAACTCCCCTTCTAGTGCCGCCACAATCACTCAAGAGTGACCTAACAGATTGCAACAGGACTGGTATCACTACTGGCCTTAAGGCAAGCCTTATGGTCCTATGGTTCAGCAAGATGCTGAACTGGGAAACAAGAAATTAATTTCTAATCCTGCTTCTGCAACTGATCTCTTCTAGAGAGTCACTTTACTGGTATCATCTGAAGGGTAGATTCAATTGCTAGATTATGCAATTTTACAGTTAAAATACAGAACTTGTGTTTTATAGATGTGCAATTTCTATCTATTTAGTATTAATTTTTCTCTCAATCTTAGCACAAACTTTCTCTAAATCTTCTGTATTTAATTTATTAAACAGTAATTTTACAGTAATAACAGTAATTTTAAGAAAAACATTGCAATTGTAATTCTGAAGGTCTAAAAATGATGAATTAATGAACCCTAGCCATCAAACCCTTGAGATTTGAAGTTAACTGAACCTAAGATAACTTTTCATGATTTTTAAAGCATGGGGGTTTTGATTATTTCCTTGTTTGTTTGTGTTTTATCTCTTGGTTTCTAAGCTGTCAGGGTAAAAATAGGTCATATTTTCAAAACTGCAAAAAAATTTACAACTAATGTATTTAGCAAATATTTTAAAAATATTTATAATGTATCTTGAAAGTGAAAAAATTTAAACAGGTTATTTATTGTAAAGAGGAGAAAAAAACTGTGACTTTTTTTAAGAAAAATGGCAGGAATATAGTGAAAGATTAGATAGTGAGTTTACTTTAGAACTACTCATCTATGAAAAACCAGTTTAGATATCTCCTACACTAACTAGCTCAGTTACTTATTTTTCTTTATTTTGCCTCCCAAGGAAATATATTATTGTTTTGTTTTTTCTGGAACAAAGTATACAACACTTTTACTAAATACACAAAAGTTTTTTTCTTCAGGATGTCATTAATATGACGCATCTGTTTACTGTCACCTGGAACATTAAAAATACTTACATCGTCTGAATCAGTCTATAGATCTATATTAATCTAATTTTAACATATGCATAAGTCGAATTGACTCTGATGGAACTGAAATATATGCTTAATGTTAAGCATATTAAGTGTCTTTCTGAATTGTCCCATAAAGAGGATCATCTGTTTCTTTGCTCTAAGTCTTAATTATTTCATCTCACACCTCTTTACTTCAAATTTGTCTATTTGTGCAGGAGGGAATTGTGTATTACCCATTGTTGATTATAGATATGTCTTAGAGGACTATGTAATCAGGTGAATTTGAGGATTGTAAAATTTCAAGTGTTGATACGAAGTCTGAGGATATGAGAGGAAGTCTTGATTTCCTTTCTGTACTGTTCCTGGAGTCTAGCCCAGAATTCGTCAAAGGGTATGTATTTAGCCTGAAAAATATTCACAACATTTTGAAAATCACTAAGGAGTAGCTCTGGAAAAAGGCAAAGTACGTGGTGCTCAGGCATATATCATGCTGGAATCCAAAATACTTGACCAGATACCATGGTCTCTGCTAGAAAATAAAATGGGCTTTGGATCATTCTCTGAACGTGAGGGCAGGAGCTGCAGCATGGCTTGTAGTCATTTAGCTAGACTCCAACCCTGCTGCAACCAGGGATCTGTCACCGATGCTGCCTGGGAAGAACAAGCCCTGGAGTACAAAGTCTCCCAAACTGCCTGAATATCATCTGGAAGAGCACCAGCTGATAAAGGCCAAAACCATTTCTGGAAGCATGCTAGCAATTAAATAGCATGAACTATTTTGAAATGGTGTTTAAAACATGCATCCTTGCCTGCTTTATTAGTATAGCAATAGACATTTTATATAGCATATGCTGAGAAGATAAAAGCCAGCCAGTAAACTGGGAGTTGCTTAAACTAGTCAAGAGAAACACCAAGGAAAAGGGTATTATAGCTAATCAGCCTCTGTTATCGCAGTGCTTGCCTCACTCTGAACTTCAGAGAAGCATCTTCCTGGAATGAGAAGCAAGAGCTCCACAGTTCTACAAGGCCATGGACCTTCTTAGTCCAAGGACAAATTGTCATAGCACTTCTCAGGAGGTCAAAAATCTACTGCCAATTTTCTTCTTGTGTGAAAGAAATTAACCCACATTCAGGTATCAGAAGGTATAAAAAATACACCAGTGTGTGTTTCTTTATTATTGTCTTGAACTATACTAATTTGGAGAAATAGACAAAGCTTATTTGAAGAAGGGGAAAAAAAAAGAAAAAGAAGAGAAATGCTTCATATAACCTACTATGCAGTGGTTAGAATAATCACTAGAGAAATAGCAAATGAAAGTTCAAGTTAGCCTTATAAACCAGGAGATTTTCAATATATCTCCTATTCTATATTAATGTCCTAAGCACTAACTTAGTGCAATGAAGATTGACAGTGCTACAACTTTCTGTATTTTGTGAGCAATGTTTAAATTGCAGTTGTGAATTTGTCTTGAAAAACTGTAAATTTTTAAAAGGATGAAGATAAATCATTACGACATTTTAATTTCTTTCTTCTTTTTTTGGGGGAGGGCAAAATTTCATGACATCTATTCCTTAATATGTGAGTAGTATCACATTAGATAAAACCATTTTTGGTGAAGAGGTATTCTACCAAAAAAAATCAGGCCAGTCTGTAATCATAGTACTTCAGTAACAGAATAAGTAAACAGACTTAATCTGTTTCAAGTCAGACTTAACAGAACAAAGTGATGGAATCAAAGTAAAAAGCAGCATTTTTTGCTGGTAATAGTGCAAGGATGTTGGTTCATAAGTTCACAGTTCTGAATATTTTCCCCATTTTTCTGTAGTGTTATGTATTTGTTCCTGAAAAACCATATTATGGAAAAACAGAGACCTTGTAAATAGCAGAATAAAATAATGATATTCCTATCATAGTCCTTCCAGCACTTTTGGTTCATGTTGGTTCAAAACAATTTCATATTTCTTTTTTATATCAGTGAATATGTTTCTTAATTTAAAAAAGATAATAGTACTAAGAGGATGAATAAATTATCTAAACGCTTGTACTTCAATTTAAATATTTTGACAATTAATATAAGTATTTAGATTCCTACTTGTTGAGCTAAATGTTAGTTGATAAAACTGTATCTTTTAGTTTTTCAAGAACAAGAACAATAGAAAATTATTGTTCAGAAACAGTGGGAAAAAAATACTCTAATCTCCCAATAGAAATTGATGTAGCCCTTAATAGAAAGTTATAGACATATTCTGGTAGCTACGAAAAGAAGGACCTATGAATATTTAAATAGTAACAAATTAGTTATTTCTGTAAGGGCTATTTATAAACACTTGTAGGGTAACTGCAGTGGCCAGGAAATGCCATCTAATTGTTTTTTAAACTACAGAAATCATAGAATCATAGAATCATAGAGTTGCCTAGATTGGAAAAGTCCTAGAAAATCATCTAGTCCAATCGTTTAACCTAGCACTGACAAGTTCCCCACTAAACCATGACCCTGAGCACTACATCTACATG
>JAVKLA010000027.1:36087252-36104665 GCA_034782735.1 Sagittarius serpentarius | reverse complement strand
TTACTTCCCTGGTCCTACTGGCTACACTATTCCTGATACAGGCCAGGATGCCATTGGCCTTCTTGGCCACCAGGGCACACTGCTGGCTCATGTTCAGCCAGCTATCAATCAACACCTCCAGGTTCCTTTCTGCTGAGCAATATATAGCTATATATATGTTTCTGCTGAGAAATATATAACTAAAGTTAGCTTTTTTCTTAGTATTTAGAAGTCATGTAAAAGAGGGACAATGAAAAAGATGAGCAGTGCACATCAATAACATGATGTAAAATGACTTCAAACCTTATTTAATATATTTTTTCTCACTAAGAATTTCTCAACTAGAGCAGTAAGAATCAGCTCTTGTGAGGTAAAGCACAAATGAAAAAAAAAGAAAAGAAAAAAAAGAAGAAAGAAAAAGATGGAAATTTCTGAGAAATGTGTGATTTATTTCTTCTTCTGGAAGAAATTACTTAATTGAGATTTTTATTTTTGCAGACACAAAACTTTCATTGAGCTCCTCAAATACCAAACCACAGGCTGCTGATGTATTTTAGTAGGACAGCTGAATTATTTGAAATTTGACAAAGCTGAAGATAATGGTCTTTCTTTGTAATCCCTTGTTTTAACTTCCTTCAAGATACTAACTTTTGAAGTCTCACACAGCTCTCCAGTGGTCTGAAACTTAAGGTCATTTTCTCCTTGAATATTATCTTTTGAGGTTTGATGGCTATCCCCAATCCTACTGTTCTTTAGCCATGCTTCATCCAGGCTATTAGGTGACTCTGTCCACACTCAGTGGGAATTCATTGTGTTATTCTTCTACCCTGCCAAGAGTGCTGTTCTTCTGAATATACTGTAAAAGATATTCTGCTGTCCAGTACTGTCTATTCCGCTCTCTGGTAATCACTCTCCTCCTTCACTATTCACAACAAAGGCTCAGTGTGTTTCCATTCTGTTTTTAATCGCTATCCTGGTCTATTCCTCTACTCCAAATTATTTCGTTTTATTCCCCTGATATCCTTGTCATCTCTGCTTTTTATCTTGAACTGCTCTGCTGAGCTCTCATGTTCACAGTTCATTTCCCTTTGACTTGGCATGGATAAAAGTTCCACCCATCGTCCAGTAGTGAGCTGGGATTACAGCATGAGGCTAGCATACCTCTGCTAGTCTGCCATTGAAGTATATGTCCAGACATTTTTATAGCAGGTCATGGTAATCTGCTTGTATTAAAACCACATGTATCTCCCAACCAGTCTTTGCTTTTGTTTTTTACTTCCTGTGAAAGTCTTCAGTTCTTAGAAGTTTTTCTCATTTAAAAACAGTCATCAGGACAACAGTTTTGTAAGACACTGCATTTATCTTTATAAAGACTGAACTGAGTTACACGGCTTAAGTTCTACTTTTTGTTTTGAAAATATCACACAAATATCTGGCATATTTTGAATGGGCTCTGGACAATATATTGTTTAGGTAGCTGTTCTTCCACTGATGACAGTTGAACTAGTATACCCTGTATCTTTTAAGACACAATTCAAAGAGAATTAAACTCCAAGCAAACATTTTTTCACTCAGATAAGTCTTGAAACCTTAGCAATTAAAGAGCTGCTTTTGGGAAGTCTTTGGTTAAGAAAGGGTAGTATCATCAACATTGCCACTGTAAACTCCACTTGGACAAAAGAATATAACAGTTCTATTTTGAACATCCTGGAAAGACACGGGTTTAACAAAGGGGAGAGAAGAAGATGAAAAGAGAGATACTAAAAACAGTAGATAGAAAATACCAAAGATGTGACAGATGTGTTTTTTAGAGCGTATCCCTGTTGTCAGGTCAGTTATTTTCATCACAGTTTATGGGCACCTAGAATGGAGTTCTCAAAAGGGAACGTTAACCTAGACACAATGCCATGCCCACAAGGTTATATGGCATTTGGATCAGAGCTAGTTCATATTTTGCCAACTTAAGAGATCAGCCAGGCTGAGCTCAGCTCAGGTGCATGACCAAGTAGATACGATTATGAGTGATTTAGATGAATCAGCCTTACCAGCCAGGCAGTTCATGAGCTAGTCAGCTGTGTCTTATTATTGAAAGTACATTTTATCTCAGTAGTTACTGTTAAGCTGTTAAAACATTCTAAAATAGCTACCTTCACATACAGTATTTTAGCAAGCTAATAAATATCACTATTTTTGGGAATCTGGCAAACAATAGTAATGTATTATACATATGGCTTCATCCTAGAATCACCTCTCCCCATCCTGAGATACCACACTAAGTATGCTTTGCATTGATATGAAAAGATCTTGGGTTATGTGTGCTGCACCTTCCTTAGCAGTTAAATGTGAATATCACATTCAGTTAAAAGGATGGGAGAAATGAAGTTTAAATGGTTATTTCCTATCATATATTTAACTGACGTGAATGCTTTTTTTTTCTCAAAAAATAATTATTATCACTGTTTGGTTTTTTTTTTTCCAAAGCTGTTTTATGTCCTCTAAAGTTCTTATTATTTCATAGCTTATTTTGGTAAGAATATTTTGTTTATATACATACCCAGGAAAGGTATTCAGTATTATTGGTGTCACTGCGTAGAGATCAATTTGTTGATACTAGACTCATGAAGGTCCTTAGTTATGTAAATTAATCTCCTGAATTAACCCAACATCTGTCAGACCTGTTAAACTTACAATTTCAGGTTGAGAGAAATACATTTGCAAATCAGCGTATGAAATGGGTTGGAGGTCTATTAGGGACAGTGGTATGTACACTTGAAGAGAAGTCATTAGCCATTAGTGATTAGAAGTGATTAGCTCATTGTGCACTGTACACAGGCATTGTGGTTACCTCTGGCATTTTAAGGTCAGAAGAATCATACTGGTCTTCTTACTGAGCTGTTACATTAACTCTGCTGTATAGTTTTGTTTGTAACTTCAACAATGACCTGAAGTGTGGATTACACTAAAGTTCTGGGCTTTTTTCCTTTAGGAGACCTACTTTTATTTTTCATTATTCATGATTAACATAATGTTAAAAATCTGAAGCTTATTTCAAGTCAGAATTTTCTAATTCCTAGTAACTGGATCTTGTTTTGCTTGTATCGACTAAACTAAATAACTCAATTATAGAATAGGATCTCATGGGATTGTGATCAAGTTGCTTCTTAATCTTCTTTGCAACAAACTATACAGTGATTTCCTTATGTTTCTTATTAGGATGTGTATTAATGAGACCACAACATACTGTAGAGACAGTTTTATGACACTTTTAAAAGCTTTTCTTATCCCTTTTGTAATGTTGCCCTTGACCTCTCCTGCTCCCTCTCTCCAGTGCTTTACAGTATTTATGTCTCAAGTAGAAAAGGTCTTAGTGTTGTTATAGAGGGCTGAGGAACATTTTATGTTTTATACTGTCTGAATGTATGCATACTGGGATATTCTCTTTTCTCTTCAGGACTAAATTTCAGTTATACAGCACGTTGAATTGCAAAACTCTGGACTCAGTGAGCTTAGTAGTCCCTTATGTTTTTGAATGCTCAACTGTATTCACCTTTCAAGTATTGCTCTTGTCAATGCCATGTAGGTAGACGACATCCGTTTCCATCAGTTAATATTGTCCCATTTTTTTGCCTTTTTAAAAAATCTCATCTTCATATAGAAATATGAAGTTCTAGAGCCAAGTGCACAATGATGCCTCTTCCCACAAAGAGGTTCAGCCTATAATTGTTGCTGTAGTATCATGGCAGCTTATCACTTCTTTCCCAGTTATGTGCAGGATGGTAGCTGGACAGCCAGCAGAAATGAGAGCAAAGGATTGTGGAAAGTGTCCTTTGATTTCTGATCCTCCGTAATTTCCTTCTAAGCACTGTTCTCGTGTTTTGGCCACCTAACAGAGAAATAAGAACAAGACTTTTCTCAGCTAGGTTCAAAAGGAAGGATGAATTCAAAGGATTTCAATCAAGAAAAAAATATTGTAGTGTAACTCAGATCATCTGTCAAAAAATGCCTCTGATGATAGAAATAAGCCCTTTCCCAGGCTTTAAAGTCTCCCAATCAAGCTTTAATCTGCGAATATCCTTGGACAGGAGGAAACTGAAAGAATATTTAATACTCCTTTCTCAGATCCTCTAAATTCTCTTATTTCCTTGCTGGATTAGCCCAGCTAGCTAACCTTCTTTTTCCTTTTTTCCCCCTTCCCATAGCTAGAAAGTTCCTCAGGTGTGGTGCAGCCAGCATACATCTTATCTTACCCTATTTATAAGACAAATTTCTCTACGAATCTAAGAAGAACAAAAAAATACAACCTTCCTTTAAAAAAAAAAAAGACTGGTTGTATATGGACTTTAGGTTGAACAATTTGTCTTTCTCTAAAATATAGAGCAGATTTGATTATGCCCTCTAACTCTTTTATATATTTGACTTTCATTGAATTTGAGAAATGAAATCATATTTTGGTAGTGAAATACACTATAATGTACTTTTATGTTTAAATTCTGATTTTTTTATTAATGGCTTTCTCATCCAGAAAATATTATTACACAAAACCTAGGATTGATTTGTTTATATGTAGGGTTGTCTGAATTATTTAATGTGAATGGAAAGTTGTTTTCTTTTTTTTATCTAACATGCACATTTGGTTATAAAATTAATTCTGTTAATGACAGTAGTAACAGATTCAATAAGAGATCACTCTTCAGTATAAATCAGTGATGAGGAAAAAACCATCAAGTCATTTACTCCCTCCCTCCCCAATGAAGAATTGCTGGATGCTCTGTATTCTCAAGCATTTTGACCAAACCAATTTTAAATGATTCAATGATTTGCTATCCAGCATTCTGTTTGCTAGATCTATTTCGATATTTAGATGGATTCTAGCCAAGTAGTATTTCCAGGCATGGCTATATTTCTTTCTTCTGTCTTTCTGTCATTACTCTTTGCTATACCTCTATGAAACACTGATCAGACTCTTACGCTCTGTGTCAACCTACTTTATATCTGTTTGATTTTTGCATGAGATTCTCATCCTTCTGTCTTTCACTCATCAGGTAAGCAGAATGAAAGAATGGCAAGCTGTCATTTCAGCCCAGCAAGAATAGGGAGAAATCACAATTTAATATCTCTCAATGTGATGAAAAATATAGACAATTCTGTGTATATGGCTGTATTGGGTTTGCATGGCAAGGTTTTGGTAGCAGGCAGGCTACAGGGTTGGCTTCTGAGAGAAGGTGCCAGAAGCTTCCCCTATGGCCGATAGAGCCACTGGCCAAGGCCGAGCCAATCAGTGATGGTGGTAGCACCTCTGTGATAACATATTTGAGAAGATAAAAAAACCTGTGCAACTGCAATTGCAGACGAAGAGAGGAGTGAGAACATGTGAGAGGAACAACTCCGCATACACCAAGGTCCGTGAAGAAGGAGAGGGCAGAGGTGCTCCAGACACCAGAGCAGACATTCCCCCACAGCCCGTGTTGAAGACCCCGGTGAGGCAGGCTGTCCCCCTGCAGCCCAGGGAGGCCCACAGTGGAGCAGATCTCCACCTGCAGCTCGTGGAGGACCCCACGCCGGAGCAGGTGGATGCCCAAAGGAAGCTGTGACTCTGTGGGAAGCCCATGCCGGAGCAGGCTCCTGGCAGGACTGGTGAACCCATGGACAGAGGAGTCCATGCTGGAGCAGGTTTTCTGGCAGAATTTGTGATCCCACGGGGGACCTACGCTGGAGCAGTCTGTGCCTGAAAGACTTCAGCCCATTGAAGGGACCCACGCTGGAGCAGTTTGTGAAGAACTGCAGCCCGTGGGAAGGACTCAGACTGGAGAAGTTCATGGAGGACTGTCAACTGTGGGAGGGACCCCATGCTGGAGCTGGGGAAGAGTGTGAGGAGTCCTGCCCCTGAGGAGGAAGGAGCAGCAGAGACAACATGTGATGAACTGACCCCAACCCCCATTCCCCATGCCCCTGTGCTGCAGCACGGGGAGGAAGTAGAGAAATCGAGAGTGAAGTTGAGCCCAGGAAGAAGCGGGGTGGGGGGAAGGTGTTTTAAGATTTGGCTTTATTTCTCATTATCCTACTCTGACTTGATTTGTAATAAATTAAATTCATTTTTTTCCCCAAGGTGAGTCTGTTTTGCCCATGACGGTAACTGGCAAGTGATCCCTCTTTGTCCTTATCTCAACCCATGAGCCTTTTGTTCTATTTTCTCTCCCCTGTCCAGATGAGGGGAGGGAGTGATAGAGTAGCTTTGGGGGGCACTTGGCAGCCAGCCAAGGTCAAACCTACCACAGTGGCCTTTTAAAAATCAGATATTTCTGATGTTTTTGGGTGTTAAGTGTTAACTTGTACACCCAGATCACCTTTATGGTGTTTACGTTTCTGGCTAGCCAGACTACCACGGCTTAATTCCAGTACCACATTGGTATATACTAATGGAGCTACGCTGGCATAAAACTAGAGTTACACAGTGGTGACACAGCCCACAGTTATCGGTAAATTCTGAAGTTCCAACATATTTAAAATTTAAGCAAGGAAAGAGGGAAAAAAAAGAAAAAAAGAGAGATAAAGAAGAGGTATAGAGTTAATCTTCTGTTTTCTAAAACATACTTTCTTGTTTACTTATTACTAGATATTAGATTTAAGAAAATTAACATATCCAGGATTTGAATTTTAAGTCATTACTTAGACAAATGTAGCTCACAGTTTTGTTTGTGCGTGTCTCCTTTAGTCTTCTGGCTGATCTAGGGACGATTTGAGACTGTTATCATAGGATCATAGAATCATAGACTATCTCAAGTTGAAGAGATCTCTCCCTTGTCTGCCTCCCTTGAGGAAGATGTATACTGCGCTGTCACCCCTCAGTCTTCTCTTATGACTCATTGACAAAAGGATTCAGTTCATGTCATAATTCTGAAAGCAAATAAGCGATTTCAGGAACATTTGAATCCAAGTCGAGAATCACAACACTAACTTTCACTGGGAATTCTGCCCACAAGTAAGAACCACAGGCACCTACTAAAGAATGTATGATAGAAGAAAGATTTAACATTCATCAATGGAAGGCAACAGGTGAAAAGACACATTAAATTAAGGTGCCAGGGGCACAGAGAATGTAGTAGAACAAGACTGACATTGGAAAGGGAACTTAAAAAGGAAATCACAAAAGAAAAGAAGAAATTATAGTGGGTTTACAAGGGACACAAATCTTTACGAAAATATCATTATGCAGAACATCAGATTTGCCACACATGGCTTGTTAAAGTTAGAAACAGAAAAGAAGGAAAAGACAAAAAGAAAATATCAAACAGTATTAATGAAAATGGTTCCGAGGAAATACACAGGAAACATTTAGTATCAAAGATGGGGGGAAATATATGTAATAATTTACTTTGAAAATTATTATTATCCTGTGAGAACCAGGGAGTTGGACTTGATGATCCTTGTGAGTCCCTTCCATCTTGAAATGTCCCATGATTCTATACTTTTATATAATTATACTATTATATGTACACTTACTGATTTTTCTAAAATGCTCTTTTTAATATCTCTTAATAATATTGAAAATGAAAAAGAAACAGAAATAAGAATGACTATTTTTCTATAAATGCTATAAAGAACACTAGAATAAAAGTTGTGAAAGAAAGTTTAGTTTACATGGATAACATGTCTAGCTAGAAACGGCAAATTAAGCAACAAACCATGTTCATAAGAAAGCACTGGAAATCTTGTGAAAATTCTTGGCATGAGATAACCAAATAGGCTATGTATCTTTCAATACAATAAAAACCCACACCTGAGGTGTCAGGAACTCATGAAGGGTTCAGTGGTCTGCACATTACTGTGTACATTCTAGCTCTAGTAAAACAAAGTATTAAGAGGGGAAAGAATGCTTGAATGTTAAAGACAGCAGGAACATGCAGCATAAATTTAGAGAAAATATTTTAAAACAATCCAACTCTTTTTTCTGCAGCTTTTAAAATAAGCAGCATAAGAGATAGCATAGAGGTAATATGTTTAAATTTTAATAATAATGACATCACCGGAAGTTATTGGAGAAAAAAATCTCTGAATACTGCAAACAAATGATTATTTGGTATGTTAAAGAATCAAACACTAAGGAATGGAAATAACAAGCAAGAATTTTATAGTCAATAATAGCTACTGTTGTACTTTACAGAATAATGATCTGGAAGGAGGGAGTAAACAGTTCATAACTGAAAATCACTGATTATGTCACAGAAGAAAAGAGACAATAGAAAAAGCATCAGTGAGGTTAAAAACTGGGATAGAAAAAAAGTAGTATGTCCCTTTGTGTGTGCGTCTAGGGGTGCATGGGGACAAAAACCAAAGCAAACCAAAAACTAACCAAATAAAAGAAAAAATAACAACCTCCCCAAACCCAAAAAACCCCAACCAAAAAACTGTTTCACCTTGGAAACAGTAAGCTAAGATACTCAGTGAAACTGAGGAGTCAGGAATTGGATTCATACAATGGTGGAAAAATTAAAGAAAATAAGATTCAAGCAATTTCTCTCAGAATTTCACTGGCTTTGATTTTCCATTGTGTAAAACGCAATCTTGTAACAAAAAAGTACCTTATCATAATAAGGAAAAGGCTGTTTCCCTGAGCACTTTCCTTTCTCTGACATGTTGGAAAGGTGTCACACAGCATCTTCCATGGTGGATTCTGCTTCCCTTGCTTTCCATTTCTTCTTTTTGTTTTGCTTCTCACTGACAGAGCTCATTGGTTGATTGACATACTTTGCTGATGTGTTTTTCCCTGAAACAGTATAAGCATAACACTCAATTATGACATAATGAGTCTCAGTTTGAAAATATTAGAAGAAATCTGAATTAACCATGGACAAGAACTGTCCTTCACCACGGCTGATTAGGATGTAACTATGATTTAGTATGTTTGGCAGTAGGATTTATACGCCAAGCTGCCATTAAAATCTTATGATATGAGATCTCAGGAGTCAGCACATTAGTCTTACTACTGTTATAACTTCAATAAGCATAAAATGAAGACAAGGTCTTGAAGTTCAAGTAAAAGATTTTTCCAAGGTATTTAAAATTTAAACTTCAAGGAAAAAAAACCCAAAACTATGCAGACTAATCTTTCCTGAAAGTTTTCTTCACCACTGGATAAAGTGTGGTTATCTTAGATATATAACCTTTTGGCTTTGATCATGTTTCATGAAGTACAGATTAAACTACAAATTAATCTAGAAAGTACTTCTGAGTTTATGTTCCTGGAGGTCCAAATTTCGATGTTAAAATTAATTCTCCACTCATTTATTTGAGGATTTTTCTACATATCTAGAATGATTATCCTTTGGTTCTTGCTGCAGTCTCTGGAAGACATTTACTGAGCAAGTAGAAAAGCAGTCATTAAAGAGAAACATGAGAATGAGCAATGCATTCTTTAATGTGTTTTGTATATGTGTGAGGGGAAGAGAAACTAAGACAGAAAAAGCGGAATAAAATCCTGGTGGTTCAGTTCTGTATGCGAAAATAAAATCAAACCAAAACCCCCTACATTGACACTGTGAATGGACTCCACAAATCAAATGCTTGTGTACCTTCCTTTTGACCAAAAATTAAAACATTTCTTGCTGCTAGAGACAAAGCCAATTGACAAAGCTGAAAAAATTTTGAAAGAGTAATGCTCAAAATCCAGTCACCTCAGTGTGACTCAGAGAGAACAGCAGTAGCAGAGAAACAAAAGCTAATTGCGACATGTCTCCTTCACTTGGCCTGAAGGATTTTTGTGCCTGGAATAGATTTGTATTTGTTTAAAAACACCCCCATAGCTTTTAAAAGTCTAGGCACTCCTCTGAAAGGAAGTCTCATGTATACATTTTCGATGCAAATTTTCACGCAGCTAGTGAACTACAGTATGTAGCTAGATTCAAGTATTTGCTCATATTTGCTTGTATTTGGTTCACACCAAAGAAGAGAAAAGCAGACAGAGAGATTTTTGAAAAGATCATGAGATCTCAAACAAAACCAATGTTAGGGTCTGTCCTGAAAAACATTGAGTTATTAGAAAATCACAAGTAATCTGTGAAGCTTCCAAGGAAATTCCAGGTTTTGGTAAATGTATGCCTGGAAACTGAAAAACGAAAATGAAGCTGTAGGATGTGAAGCAGGTTCAGAAATCCAACACCTGTATTTAAAATATAGTTCAAAAGCAGACTGCACTGGATTATTGAATGAAAAACATAACCATGCGGACTTATTTAACATAAATTCAATGCAGGAACTGTGCTCCTGCATTTAAACAGTGCAACATCATAAATAGTATCACCATAAACAATCTTACAGTGCTTTATAAATTCAGTCCCAAATTGTAAATGCGCTTTATGTCATAATCAATAATCAGCATCAGGCTATTTAACCATAACACAGTTGGCACAACTAACGTATCAAGAGGCAGAGCAGGGCTGAGCACAGACTGGTTCTTAGGTCTTCAAAAATCTCAGTAAATCAGCTGTAATGAAGTTGAAACTTTGAACGACAAGGTAAATATTACAAATAATGCAGCTTTTCAGTTATGAGTAACATTTCTTGCCAAACCTTAAATATTACTAAGTGTTTCATTACGTTACTCGAGATTTTTTTTCTGAAGAATTTTTGTTTTCTCATATTTTATAGATTCTAACAGTTTTTCACTGCCACAGTGCAAGCAAACTTTCCCCTGATGATTATTTATAATTATTTTCTTTACTGCCTGGAGTACATTTTCAAATCAAAAGAGTTGCTGATAACACTGTTAGTTGCCATGTTTTTTTACTATTTTTATTCATTCTCTACCCTGTCACTCTTTTTTATTATATTTAACCTAAGAATCATGCATATTCTTAGCATTCTTATTTAAATATTAGTAATTTAAATAAATTTCTCAAGTGTTGGTTTGCCAGATTTATGCCTTTTCGTTTGCTGCTTTCTAAAGGAGGTTAACAGACTTCAAACAATTTGGTAGCACCTCACCTGTCTTTGGCCTTCAGAAAAAGAGGCTCAGTCAGGCACTCTGAAAATTTCAGTTCATGCTTCTGCGCCGTAATGGACAAGGTAGAATCCTTTTCTCTATCAATGTCTGGTGCAGTAATTTCACTATGACTGAGAGAGGAATCATCCAACTACAGATATATAGCACAGAATTAAATGGGGCATAAAAACATATCCAGAAGAGCTCTTGATTTCTTCCTACACAGGAAATAATCAGGCCTGTAAGGCACCTCCAAAGATGTGTGTGTGCTTCAATGAGAAATGAGTGGATGTGCACCTTTGGCAAAGTGTAAAGACGTCACTTGTTATTTCAGTTATGAGATGAGCAAAGACACATTATCACCCAGGAGGTGCTCAGATGTAACCACAGCATTCATAGGCCTTAGCCATGT
Source organism: Sagittarius serpentarius (assembly GCA_034782735.1). Taxonomy (NCBI): domain Eukaryota; kingdom Metazoa; phylum Chordata; class Aves; order Accipitriformes; family Sagittariidae; genus Sagittarius; species Sagittarius serpentarius. Next base: position 36,093,296 of record JAVKLA010000027.1, on the reverse strand, counting down.
AGCTTCATTGTCACATTGCATCATTTAGAAGTTTACATGTTCTGTTGTGGGGCTTTGTTTTTTTTTTGTTTGTGGGTTTTTTTTCTTTTCTTTTTTTTTTTTTTAATTTTTGTGTGTGTGTGTGTTTGGTGTTGCTTTTTAGATAACCTATTCTGGGGGCAGGAAACTTTCCTGGTTACATATGTTCAAGAGTCAGAAAGTAAGCAATGACTATGTCTGCGGAAATTGAAGTCCCCCCAATCCCTTAAAAAAAAATTTCTATAAAATAAAGAATTGTATAAAAGAACATACTTCATGGGTATGATAATTCTGTATTTCTATGCATTACTGTACATCCTATGCCTCATCATCATATGATGTTGTATTTTGTTTGCTATCTCATATTCCTCATAAAAAACAGATACAACACACAATGGTAACATGGTTCTGTCTCTGGGCACAAGAGATATACAGGTTGGGCTGTGTTTCAGATCCATGTTTCTCACTGCATTATGGAAAACACTACTCTTGCTTTTTTAATTTAAAATTACTTATGTATCGGGATGGCCTATATAACAGATACTAGTGAAAAAAAATGAAACAAAACCAACTTTTACTAGATGAACAGCAAAAATGTAAAACATATATTCCTCCAGGCTGTTATTTTTTTTGAAATGTGAAAACATAAAAAACCAGAACATAACAAAACAGAACATTAAAAAAAAAAATGACTGAAAGAAAAAACACTGTAGAATCACTGCTTTCTGAAAGCTGACTTCTCGCACAGCTGTAATCTAGCACCTGTTAGCATGGTGCTCACAGAGTCTTGCCATTCATCAAATTCCTTTGTATTTCTATAATTGTGTTTAATTCTTAGTGTCTGACTTTAATCAGTGCTATATTTTGTGCCTTGGCTGTCCTGAAAAATAAAGGAAAACATTAAAGACTAAATTGTGATTTTGTTTTTAGCTTTTCCCAGGCATAAATAATAAAATCAGAATATTCAGGAAGTTTTGTCTGGAATTTTCTTGCATTTTATGTTTGTGTAATGCCACACAATCCTTCATAATATATTTATTCACACAAAAACTTAGCATATTATAATAAACTAGATTTCCAAAACTAGGTCGGGGGAATGTTTGCGTCCTTATTTTGAGAAACATGTTCTTCATTTCTGATACAACAGATATACATAAATTGATATATTGGAAGCAGGACTAATTTGGACAGAACAGTTCATAGTATGAGAGAGGTGCACTTCTTCAAAAGAACCAAGGATAAGCTCCACAGCTCTTGTTTTATGAATATCATTGGCCCATGATCCACATGTGTAGATTTTGCCAAGCTCTGTGGTGAAGCATGATCTCAACAGGCACCAGGAGACTCTGTGGCACCTTTGGATAGGTGACGTTTTGCATCAGCCTGGACTCAGCTTGCCTGTGTCTTCCTCTTTTATTTGCTTCCTGATCCATAAATGGCTGTCTTCTTCCTGGTTCTCCATACATAAAATGACCTGTGACAAAAATATTTGTTCTTTCTTAATGTGAACTAGTAAAATGCTTTTGAACTGTTTCATGTGAGAAACACACTAGCTACATGCAATTTTGCTTTCATTAAACGGTATCCAGCCACTGGCCGTGAGAGAAGTCAAATGGTTGCCAAATGCCATTATTACGCATCCATCAGTGTATGTCTGAGAAGTACCTGAAATAGATTGGAGAGCTAAACTAAACCAGTCAAATTTAAGCGAGAAATAAAAAATACCTTTTCAATGCAAGAGGCTATTAGTCATTAGAACAACCTAGCAGACAGACAAATGCATTCTTACACATCCTTTCATCAGGAAAATATTTGCATTAATCTTTTGTTGCAGAATCCAGTACAGAGGTAACAGGATTATACCTTATGGCCTGGTCAAGTCAGAAAGCAGAACCATAGTCCTTAATCTGTGTTACCAGAAAGGGTGATTTGGTAAACAGTTTGTACCTTTGAAAGATTGCTGGTCAGCCAGTACAAATGGAATGAAAAAAACCCCAACAGACTGAGCGGTATGATTGCTCAGGGGTCCCCACGGGTATCAGCAGGACAGGGCATCACAGCCCATTCCACCGCTCCAGCCAGGAGCAGGACAGGCTTGGGGTGTAGGCAGAGACAGCCCCAGCCGTGGGCATCAGCACCGCCCTAGCAACAGGACAGGCTGAGGCCAGTCCGGGACATCGGCCTGCTGAGGTCTTGGTAAGACCTGATGAGAGGAATGGGGGTCAAACACAGCCCTGGGATCACCAGGCAGAGCTGTGGGGATGGGCTGAAACCAGGCCAGCATGTCAGTGCGTGGGTGGGGATCAGGATCAGATGGTCCCATGGCTGGGGAGGGCTGGGCTGCAATGTGGCAGGAGCTGTAGCTCAGGGGGAACCAACGGTATATTCTCAGCTTAAAAGCAGCTCCCCTGGGAGGGAGGAACAGGCCCTCACTGAGGCCTCTTCTGGCTCTTCTTCACAGCAGCTCTTACCAGCTGGCCAAATGCTTCACCCTGAGCCCAGCAGCCAAAGCCCCAGACAGAGGTGCCATGGCCAGGACCCTGACAGGTTGTATACTGTCAAAGGCAATGCCTTCCACCTAACTGCAACCAAACTAGTGACAGGTGTCTTCCATTTTCACAAGGCTTTGCTAAATAAGTACTAAATGTCTCTTTTAATGCCTGAGGCATGGCCCACACCTGGTCATGCTGTGACCTGGATTGGAGTGACCTAACAGAAAAAGCCGAGGAAAACAGATGCCAAAATCAGGATATATAATTATCTTCTTACCAAGCTAGCTATAGCAGCATGTGGTTATACTACATGAATCCTTTGAATGACTGCATTTGCCATCTGCTATTCACTTGCAAAACACTGTGCTTCTGCTTAGCACTCCTCAATGCATGCAAGCAGTATCCAGCTAACTTCAACCATAAACAGGAATGGTGTGAGCCATTCCTCTATAAAAGGAACTTTATTTGGTAATATGGTACCAGCATGTTATTGTAATGAGCAGTTAAAATTAACACTGGCAAAAAAGATCTGTCTTTAGTTTCCCAGTGTACAGAAATCTCTGGAGTTTTGTTGTCAACAAGAGGTCTTTGTTTGTACATTTAAGCTGGTGAGAGAAATTACATTCATCACTGATCATCATTTTAGCTATTCTTTGGAATATTATTTATGGTACGTTTCAAATAGGTATTAGTCTACTTAAGGTTTCTGTGCAGTCAGCCTTTATGAACAAAGAAACCTAAAGTTTGCAGACTCTGTGGTGATCTGAAGACTTAATACACCAAAAGAAACCGCTCTGTTCCCTTGACAAGGCATGCACATGGATGGGATCGGTTTACTGAAGCACAGATCAGCATTCTGACTTTTCAGAACGTATTAAAAAGGAATCAAACCTCAGGGCAATTATAAGCATGCAACAGTAGTTCCCTGCTGCCTTTCAAAGTATAATTTCCCAGTCAAGAAAAAAAGAAATAACCTATATAGAAAATATTGTTAGTAATTTTTAAGATGTTTTGTATTATACAGAATAATGTGGACAACTTTTAAAATAAGAATTATTTGATAGTAAGTCTGCTAGCATTCCTCTTATACACTGCCCAGCCTTCTTCTGATGCATATCCTAATGTAGGATTTCAATACAAAGTTTATATTTGAAAACATATAAAGCATGCTTCTTTTGTTTGTTTTTTTTTTCCCCAGGGCTGATATCTTAATCTATTATTTCTCCTCCCAGAAATGTGGCTTGCGTAATCAGATGTTGAAAATAACTTCATAGCAACTGACTTCTCTTCACATCCTGTGCAAGACCACTCCGGAAACCATTGCTGTCAGCATTCCAGCCCTCTTGTCAACAACTGACTGCTCACAGTTGCTGATGAAACCATCTAGAGCAGTTGAGTTATTAGAGTCTGCATGTAATAACGTTAATACCATAGATTTCTATAAATAGAAATAGAAAGCTACCAGGTAGAATCCAAATAATATTTTGAAGATATGAGCACATTTGATGTAGAAGACAAAAAAGCAACCTCTAAAATGCTAATTTGAAAAATGTTTTCTGGAGAAGAAGGATACCATAAGTGATCCTTTAATTTTGAAACATACTAAATACATTTTTGACACTAGATGAAGCAAAATTTTCCTGACAGTTTTCCAGTCAAACAGCAAAAATTTATAAGACTCCAAATATTTTGTAATAAAGGTATTCTGTGAACATAAATAATTGGCTCTAGTTTTCTTTGTAGTTGTTAATAATAACAGTATCAACAAGAGTAAATATATCTCAGTAAAAGAGTAGAGATAATTTTGCATTAAGTTCTTTGTTTTTTTAATGGAATATGACATTTGGGATATGACTTTAGTAATTTCTCATTTTGGTTTAGAATCCTCACTTTATGAAATTCAAATACACATAACTCTTTTTAAGATTATTTGCCTTCATACCTCTACCCTGTGGCAGCATTCTTCACTTCATCTGATTTACTGCTAGTTTTTCATAGGAGAGTCCAAATATACTATTAATTACAACAAAATCAAATTAACAATGTTGTTCTAAACCATTGGTGATGTCATTTTGACAGCATTTTGTTTGGCTTTGCATATTCATGTTGTTAAACCAAAGGGTCATTTTCTATCCCATAGGCTGTATATCACCTTGAGTCGAGTTCTTGTTTTACTTGTTTTTCTGAGGACTGCACTGAGAATACTAGGAGAAATAAGAAGATTTGTATGTGTAGTGTACTGGCTACAGACTAAATTTGCCTTCAAAACTAGATGCCCAGTTACATAGGAAACGTGGCTCCATGACAAGGAATTAAGATCTTTCAAATTCTTGTAGTTTGGCTGGGTCAAAATTCAGTAATTACCTTTTAAGATTCTAGGAATGAATTGTAAACTACTTCTGCCCCTACCATTGCAAATGGTTGTACTGTTTATACATTTTTTCATATGAAAAAAATCCACACAATGTTCCTTTTTCCTGCTAATTGTATTTTAAGATTATGTAGATGTGCATAACTTATTTTTTCACCTCCACCCTTAAAAAGGTAGAATCCCTTAGGAATCAGGGGAAGGTAAGCTCTGAGTCTACTGAATAACTGAGCACATAATCAGCAAAAAGTAAGTAAGTTCTGTGACTTTGATTATGCAGACTACGCAGTTTTAAACGAAAGATGAAATGTGATTCAGAAAAATCTTTCCACCTTGCACCTCTTCACTTTAAATAGTAGTTGCTGGAAATTTCTGCTTGCATGGAATGGAAAATTCGCTCTTCCTCCTAATTCTTAGATACTGACGTTATCACTTAACAGAGTTTTTCCTGACTGACAAGTTCAGCGACTAAAGGATGATGGCCTTTGTTGTAAGAAAATATACCTTTACAGTTGAACATGTGATTCTAAGTATTTTTATATCAGCTTGGTTTCTTACAGAGTTATTATTTGAATGTGACTGTTTTGGGTTTGTGTGGTGCGGTTTTGGTAGCAGGGGAGGGGGCTGCAGGGGTGGCTCCTGTGAGAAGCTGCCAGAAGCTTCCCCAGTTCCAAGCTGGATCTGCCGCTGGCCAAGGCTGAGCCCATCAGTGACGGTGGTAGCACCTCTGCAATAACAGATTTAAGAAGGGAAACCTGCAGTAGAGAGGGGAGTGGGATGTGAGAGAAATACCTATGCAGACATCAAGGTCAGTGAAGAAGGCGGGGGAGAAGATGGGCCAGAGGAGGGGACGGCCCTGCAGCCCTGGTGAGAGGGCAGGCTGTCCCCCTGCAGCCCAGGGAGGGGAGCAGGGGAGCAGATGCCCACCTGCAGCCCGGGGAGGACCCCACGCCAGTGCAGGTGGGTGCCCCCCAAGGTGGCCGTGACTCCGTGGGGAAGCCCGCGCTGGAGCAGGCTTCAGTGCCTGAAGGACTGGAGCCTGTGGAAAGGACCCACGCTGGAGCAGTTTGTGAAGAACTGCTGCCCGTGGGAAGGACTCAGTTTGGAGAAGTTAGTGGAGAACTGTCTCCTGTGGGAGGGACCCCAGGCAGGAGCAGGGGCAGAGT
>JAVKLA010000027.1:36057718-36077399 GCA_034782735.1 Sagittarius serpentarius | reverse complement strand
GCTTCTAGCAACTTTTAAAGAAGCCACCCCTGTGGCCCCCCCACTACCAAAACCTTGCCACGTAAACCCATTACATTCATTGACATTTAAGCAGAATGGTGCAGGGCATTTCTACTCTTCTGTTCTTAAATCTGAAATAAGGACATACTTCATACATTGATGTTTAGTTCACATTGAGAAAAGGTCTAACGTTGTTTCTCCTGCCACATATTCCAGTAAATAATTAGGGGAAACAGAAGTACTACTCTTATTTTTCCTTGAGTTTTATGATTCAAAGTAAACATTCTACAACCTCAGAAAAAACTGCTTTTTAAAAAAAGTTTCTCCCATCCCCCCTTCCAAAAATGAAGCTGAGTTGGAGATAAATTTTGGTAACACCCATGCTGAACACTGTAACAGGAAAAAATGGATCAGTGCTTCATGTATGTTTGCATATGTCATTGAATTTTCCATGTGTGATTGATGAGCATGATAGATGAAAAATATAGTGCAACAAATTCTTAGGTAATTGAAGAACATGGGCAATATACTATGACTGCAAGTCTAGTGGTCTGAAAATTTTTAATGGGAAGTTCTTGCCTTGTTTTTCTTGCAAAAATTGCAAGGAAATGTGAAACACACTATTTTATTTTCATCTATGAGTCCTGTCTATTTAATTAATTATGGTATTGTGTCTTGCAAGAATAGGTAACTTCCTCTATTATATAGTATAATAAAAATGAGGAGAAAAATCAGAATCTTATTCTGAGCCCTGCTCAGTAATTTCAGCCAAGACATGAACTTCATAGTTATTCGTGTTATCAAATCTTTTCAATAATTTAATTTAACCAAAAATTTAAAATACCTCCAAACACATTACAGCAACATCAGATATTTCTAAGTTGCTGAAGTTATCTACTTAACAAAGATGAACAATTTGCTTACAACATTGTACATATTCATATATTTATACAGGATGTAATTTATACAGTATACTGTATATAACAGTGTCTTATCCCTTTGGTAAAATAAATCCCTAGACAGATTCATTTCGTAATATGATTATTGAGTGGGCTCTTGTTTGGCCCTTGGTTTTTTGTCAGTGAAACAGAGAAAAAAGAAATAATTGTATTAGTGTTTCCTTTGGTGATACAACAGTCCCACTGGGAGCTTCTGTGATCAGCCCAGTGCTTATACAGCTGTCTTTCACAAAGCGTGACTTATTTTTCAGTCCCTGAGTGAAAGTGCCTGAGTGGCAGACTTGGAGACTGATATATTTATTTATTTATTTTAATCCGTGAAACAAAAGGGTGAAGGGAAAATGCAGTACAAGATTACTATTGCAAATATGTTTCAAAACTGGACTGCAGCTATCTGCTACTAGGATGAAAGAGTCTTCCTAGCTGCATGATGTCGAGACATTTAATGCTTTCTGTAGGTAGCCAGTAAAGGAGGAATAGTGTGATTGTGTTAACAGTTTTATTTTTGAATCTGGTGAACAACTTTCCTCTAGGAACCGGATCATGATGAATCAACTCCCTTCGTGAAGGTCAGGAGATAGCCATCAGTATTAATTTCAGGGTTTTAGTTGAAAGGAAAATACTGGCAATTTTTAGAAGTCCAACCCCACACAAAAAAATGTGTCCAATTTGAGACAAAGAGTATCTATGCTCTGCTAGTCTCCCATGGAATTTCTGGTCTTGTGTAGCAGATGTGAATTCTGGCAAGAAGGATGACCAATTCCCTCTCTTGCTACACTAGTCAGATTTGATGCTGTTTTTCATAATTCTGTGCTTCATTTCTTAATTCTTTTTATTTTCTTAGAAGCAACCTTGTGTTTATCCACTGTCAGTTTATACTATTTTGTTGTCTTCATTTTTCTTTAGCTTAAATATTTCCCTCTTCTTTCTATTTGCATCCCTAGTTTAATTATAGAAAAAAATATATATTACTTTCTACCTTTACCTTTCACAGAAGAAATAAGTCTCAGACTTCTTTTTTCTTCTAAGAAAACCTTTCTTTATCCTGCTCTTTTTAAGAGGCTTTTTCTGCATTTATTCTAGCTTAAATGCATGTTTCCTGAATATTGGTTAAACAACAGTCCGTACTACACAGATGAGTTGTAATCAGTGCTTTGTACCTTGACAGTAAGATTACCTTATGTCTACATTGTGTTTGCTATATCCTGACATTACTTTTGTTTATTTTCATATCTTCATGAGGTTGGTAGTTTACAACCACCTTACTATCAGTTAATATATCCTGGTCTGATTTCTCTTCTGCTTCTATCCAGTGAGTCCCCAGCTTCTTATTAGCATCAAGTAAATGACTAGGCATTGTTCCACTGAATTTCATCTTCCTTTTCTGTCCCTACAGATATTCCAGTTCTCTCATGTCTTGCTTATGCCTTTTAGTTTCATGTTATAAATTAAGTACATTATCATACTTGCATCAAGAAGGCTAACAAAAATTTTAATATTAATATGATCAGTCCCAAGATAGATTCTAGAGGAGTTCACCACATTGTTAATTCTCCAGTGTGATGATACCAATCAATAGATTTATTATGATGTCCTGCTAAAAGTCTCAGTCATTTTGTAATACATTTATTTTAGTGTTATGGGAGGGAGATTAAGCTACACTCTCTGAACTACAGTCAAACGTAGTACAGTTCCATAAGGATATTTCTACTTCCATTAGCCATTCTACTTTTGCCCTGTGTTCAAAATTATCATCTTTGTTAATAACTGAAGTAAAGAATTTATGTAGCTTTTAAGCAATACCAAGATTATCTGCAATCTCAATGATGTCTCTATGGCATAATGGCGTACATCTCTCATTACTTTTAAGGTTTGAAAAATCTTATTTCTCTTGCTTTAATTAATCTTTGTAAGATCTATTTTGAAAGAGTTTATGACTCTCTTAAATGGTAGTCTCATTTCCTACATGGTTTGATAAAATACGAAATTGTTCATTTTGATAAGTAAAGAAACTGGCCTGCATTTACACCTCAGAGAAATTTTTTGTCAAGCTCAAGCTGACACTATTATGTCTGTTTCCTTGATTGTTCTTTGTTGCATACATATTGAAGCTCCTGTATGCCTTCTATGGACATGACTATGAAAAAGCTTGCTTTTCGTTAGGCTGTAGAACACAGAAATGCTATGTCCTATGTGTGGTACTCTGACATTTGAAGGGGAAGCTGTTAAATTCTATTATGAACACATTACTTTCCTCCATTCAAGGAAGAAAAAAATAATGTTCCAAGACTTTAAGAGATCATAAATAGCTTTTGTACTCATCCTAACATAGGAACAACAGGAATACAGTGATCAATATCCATTTAAGCACAACTCTTAATCTCCATCAGTTAGACCATCTCTGACTGTATCTCTCAAAATAAGTCTAAACCCATAAGAAATAAGTAAAATGAAATAGGTCTTTTTGAGAAAAAACAAACAAACAAAAACCCAAACCCCCAACATTTCATTAGTTATACAAAGAATAAAAGCATGCTCATACATATGTTATTATTACACATTAGCCAATATACTGGGTGTCATTGTAATACATGTAATGATCAGATCATGCTATGTTTTCCACTCTGCATTCTAATATTTCATTTTAAGGTTACCTGGGTCAGAAATCTGTCAGCAAAGTGCTTGTTGTTGTCTCCATATGTGACTGATGGCTCACTTTAAATATGCCAGCAGCATGATTCTATCAGCAGTGGCATAAGATATATCAGAGTATTTTAATATTATGCACTCTGGTACTTCTGCTGCTTTGAAAAAAAGCTGATGTTCATTTGATTTTTAACACAAGGCAGAGCAGAATAAGGATTTCTAAATTAAGCCATGTCATTGGTGCCTTTAGCTTACCTAAAATATTACTAAATAGCATCCTATGTAAACAAGCAACTGGACCCCATACATCAAGTATGTGATTTAAACTTGAAATGAGAGAAATCTCTTCCTGCAGATAAATACAAATGATTGATCAAATTAAGTTCCTCAGGAAAAAGAAAACACCCAGGAATATTTGTTTAATCTTGTTTATTTTCTTACAGATTACACTGGAATGGAAATTTGAAGAACTGAAAATACTAAGTTTTATTTTCTTTTAAAGAGCCTCAAACATTTAAAAACCATGAAACTCAGACATCAGAAATATAAAAAAATTGTAACTTTTCAGTCCATCCCACTGGAATTTCTATATCATTTAAATTACTAATCATCCAGCAATACTGCTTTGCAGTCCAGCTGCTCTATTCTGAAATCCTCTCAAATGCTTGATGTGTAAGTACTTTCTTACATATGTAGATGTGCTTTCTTACGCTCGACTGTAGTGTCATTTTGAAATGACAGTTTAGGAACCTTATGCAGCGTTCAGCTAGGAATTCCAAGGAAAGGATTTCACTCAGTTCTTCAGGAAGGTAATCACAGAAACACAGAACCTGAAGCTGATTGTCTACTGAAGCTTTCATGTTTCAGGACCTGATAAAACCCCTTTCATAAAGATTTAGTCTTCCTTGTCGCCTTTAACTGAATTAACTATGAGACTGTACTTTTTTTGCTTGCAATTCCTTCCTTCCTACTTCACTACACATTTCACTATTAAAAAATGTCAATTCCTACAGACAATAGTTTTCTTCAATACACAGCTGCAACATGTTCAAAGTTCAAAGTCATCCAAGTCATGAGTCCTGAATCAGGAAGGGTATGATGTTCATGGTGGGGCTTTCTTCTTCATCAGTCTTGGGCCACTGAGGTCTATTTTTACGCTTTCTTAATGCAGTCTGTTTATGTTGTCTTTCTTTTCTTTGCTTCCTAAATATTGAGTTTTTCTGTTCTGTTTGTTATCAATAAAACCTGTTACCTGATTCTCACAATTGCACTGCTGCAGTGGCCAGAAATTGACCACAGTGATATGTGGGACCATCTAAGACCTGTGGTATCATCTCATTTCTCTGCTCATCCATGCCACATTTTTGTTCTAGTGTCACAGATAGTTCATTCCACAGTGAATAACTACTGTTCCTATAAACTAAACCAAACTGAAAGCAATTAAGGCAGGAGCTTCCTGACTGCCACACAATTTCTATCCCAGCTAAACAAAGTCCAGATGAGCTCAGGCCACGACAATCTCAGAGAAGACTTCATGTTCTGTGATCTCAGGTCAATATAAAATCTGTGGCCTTCTACTAACAAATTACACTGGACTATAACTGATGGGGTTTTGAGTTAGTTTGTAAAGTAGAAATACACATAAACTGAGTATAAAACACTCCTCAATAAAACCCCAAATGTCTGAACATTCAGCTACATGAAAGCATGAAAAACTGCATTAGAACTTCATCCTTTCTGATCTGATGCTATTGATATAGCAATATTAATTTAGGAAATTCATGTTCTTCTGCCCCTGTTGCTCTTTCTCACCTCTGTAACACAGATTGACACTGTCCTGCTTTGTCAATACTGTTTTTACATGAAAAAAAACAAAACCAAAACACCGATTCTTTTTCCCCAGGCTTTATTTGTATATATATGTACATACACATGCATATATACTGATGTCATTCATTCATCTAGCTCTTGATCGATTGTTCCCAGGGTTGAAAAAGCAGCTAAGTATAGTGAGTGATTTCTTAAGCAGATATTAATGTTAGCATCCCTATACCAAAAATTGCCTCTCATTTACATATATTTTGTATTGCTGCTGTCTTTACTTATTTATATTCTAAAAATTCACAGCAGCTATACACATGAAATATACATATAAATTCTATTTCATATGCTATGATGAAAGACAAAAACATGTAAAGAAGTATGCTAGCAAAAGAACCGGTAATGTAAAGCATTAATAATTGTCTTCATGTTTTCTTACTTGAATTTGTGATTGTTTCTTGAACAAGTTAAGAAGACAGTGTATCCTTTATTTGGAATTTTAGGAGATACAACTTTTTCTTTCTTTACATGATTGAAGTAAAGCAAGATGGTTTAAACTGACTTCAGGTGAACAGAGGCTAGGATCCTTAATAAAGGTACTTTAGATACTAAGAGCTAAACCTTAGCCATAGGCCATTAATGACATACCTCAATATTGTTCTCTTTACTCACAGAAAATGTAGCTGTCTGAATGTTCAAAGGAAGATAAGATATTTCAGACCTTTGTAAGAAATATTCTTACCTAGTAGTTAAATGGAGATATCAAGAAAAAAAAATTACATGGGAGGCAAATTAACTGCAGCAGAATTAACAACATGAGAAGGAAAGCTGGATTTGGCCTTCTCTGTTCTTTTTTTTATCAAGGACAGATATATTTGCCTGGATGCTGTTCCTTGAATATTTATGTCATTATTTTCTTTCTGCTGTGCAGATGATTAAGAATTAATCTTTAGTCCTGTCAGGCAGTATTCATGATTTGGACTTCTCATCAAAATTTCACTTGCTACCTTCACTCAATTCTAAATTTTCATGTGCTGTCACTTCTCTGAGCTTGAAATAATTAAGTAGATAATAGTATTTCCTTGTGATAGATCTTCAATATAAAATGACTAGAAGTATTTAGAATGAACTATGTATAACAATGAATATTTTGCCTTTGGCTCGTCATATCCTAAACACCATTTTTGGCTTTTAAATAATCTTGCAGAATATTGTCACCTTGGTAGTAACTTCCACCTGGAACTAGATAAAAATACATATGAAAACATGGTTCTACTTCTCTCTAGCTCTTTGTCTTTGATTTTACTGGAACCTTGTCTAATGCTTTATTAGACAAGTTCCAAAATTTTTACTAGCACTTAACAGAAAACTTGGAATTAATAATTTATTCATAGCATCCATGCCTTTTATGTTGGTTAAGCATAAGTAAAGGTTTTGGGATTTGCCTGTTTAATCATCTTTACCAGTTTTCCAGTGATTCTTTAGCCTATACAGATTTTAACAAATGGAGTGCTGAATAAGTGTTTTTTAGTGGGACTAATTGGAGAACTGAGATTTCACATAATTTTATTGGGATTGCAATATTTGTCACTTTATTTGCATGATATTATTTCTGTTGCCTTACATAATCCTTATGGAAATGACTCTCTGAAAACACCACTTGTAATCAGAGACAAAGTAGTGAACTCGAGAGACCTGTACTGTGAGGTAAGACAGAGTGTTCAGGATGGAGATTTTGCAGTGAGAGTGCCGTATTTTGTTTTATTCAATTCTATTAATTCCGTTAATTCTGTTATTAATTCTATTAATTCTGTTTTATTCAATCGTATCATTCTGGGAATTACAGGATGCCATTCTGGGAATTACAGCTACTGCAAGAAAAGAAAATCCTCATTGGAGACTGAAGAAGTAGGTGTTCTGACTTTATACACTTCTGTTAATATACAGTCTTAAGATTTTTATTGTCCTAGCATAAATATCATGTCTTTCATTTCTTCCACTTTTTCAGTTGTCACGACTAATGTTGAGATTTGCTTTTCTGATACTTTATCTGAAGTTTAGCAGGCAGATCCTGCCTGTGCAGAGGTGATTTAAATGTGCAAGACAGAAAAAAAAGAAAACATGGAAAGTAATGTAAAAACGTAAAAAAGACAGAAAGATAAAATTTCAGACAGTGGTGAGGAATCAGGGGACTGGACTAGATTATACTGTATCTTCTTTTATGACAAAAAAAAAACCCAAACAAACTAGCATGAAATTAACAGTGACGTTCAATGGGGTATGAGGTGAATTCACTGAGGTGAATATACACAATTTACTCTATTTCATGAAGCACTATACACTTTACTGTGATTCCTGATGCCCTGGCTGGGAGATATGGAAAATAGCGATGGTTTCTCCTGCCTTCCACCCATCTGCTGCTGGCACCGGAGACCACTGGACAAGCAGCTTCTGCAGTCAGCCTGCAAGACTCTTGAGGCAGCCCTTACTAGAGAAGCAATTAAATGAGGCTGTTTGGGGAACAGTTAATATAGTCCACAGACTTCAGTGGGAGCTTTCCAACATTTCTAACATTCCAACATTTCATGTAGTAAATAAATAAAAAAATTAAGTAAATAAACCTCTCAGAAGATAGAAACAGTGAGTAAAGAAATCACCAAATCAGCATCCAAAAAGACTGTAAGGAACAATTTAAACTATCAAAATTTCTATGTGTTGTAAAAAAACAGCAGAAACATAAGAGGAGAAAAATAAAACAAAACAGGCACAAACCTAGCCAAGATTGCTTCAGGAGCATCACATCTTGTTGCGTAACATACTGAAAAGGGCAAAAAGGCTCATATACTTCTGCAGTGTTAATTTCGCCTCAGGCGACAGATACATGCTGAGATCTGTTTGGGCATTCTTTCTCAAAACCACCACCAACTCCTCTTCAAATGACACCATAAGGAGTAGAATCACTGAAATGTCAGGAGACATAAAATAAGAAGTAATTGAGTGTATGAAATGAGTGAAATATTTCTCAATATCTTTGCTATATATTGAGATGAAACTACTGCAGAAAATTAGTTGTGATGGCTCAGGAAGAATAGTTTTGCAATGGTTATTTATGAAAAATGGCAGAAACGAAACAGCTCAGTCCTAAGAAGGTATTAATTCTTTCTTATAAATGAGAGTAGGATCAGATCTGCCTCTTGTGACTGTTCATCACAAATTCTTGAGGGTATTTCTCTCACCATTCTTGTCTGTGTTTCAGCACTTCAGCCTCATTTCATTAATGTTTTTTCATGCAGTTAATAATATGCTATTTCATAACACTTCAAATACAGTAATTTAAAGTATTAAAATGTGCTGCTGGGTATCCTCAGTAAAACCTCAAATCTCCTACACAATTTGACCAGATTATAAAAATGTGAAGCATAGGCTCAGCCTTCTAGAGATAGGAACATTGCTACAGATCTATACCAACTCCATTTTTTTAACAGTAGGAGCAAAAGTATAGTCTGCTTTGTGGGTTTTACAATACTGCCATGGCTCTCAACTTGCAATTAAGAAGCTATCTGTCCATAAAGAACCCTTAGACCTGAGGAGCAAGGAGTTTGACTGCAAGGACCAGACATATGTTTTACTAAAAAATTTATGATTTATTTAGAAAAGACCAAAACGTATCACCTGAAAGGAAAAGACCAAAATGAATCTGTTGTAAATAAGCATACCACATTGAACATCAGTCTGATTTTTGTTTACACAGAACTTAATATGTGTGCCATGAGTGAAAGCTGTGGGAGATTCCTCCCGATGGCAGACAGATGGCCCCACTGGCTGACCTGACCTGACCTGCTGTCTAGGGAGGTTTGCTGCTTGTCAGGGCTCAGACTGAGGATGATCTAGACTGCTGATTCTTGTCCAGTCCTCAGACTATTAACCATGCCTCCTTTTCCATGCGGGCATTGGGAAGACCTGGAGGGTATCAAGCTTGACTACATGTCTGGAGGTGAGAGCGAAGGGCATAGGGACTGAAGTTGTTTTCTCCTTGATCCTGTCGATGAGGGGAAAAGGCTTGAGGTGTGACTGGATCTTGCAGGTCAACACTTGTTTGCACAGCTGGTATTGACCAGAGGTTGTAAGGATGTGAGAAATGTCAGAGCATCTGGTTCTTCAAGTTATCTGGTTAAGGACTATTCAGTACAAAAGACGTAACAAATAAGAAGGAAACTGATTAATTAAGCACACAGCCTACAAACATTAAGGATTGTGTGGCAATGGAGACAACAGAGAAGATGAGAACCCATCAGCTGCTGGGGGATGGACCTTAGAGGAGAAGTTCAGGCACTGCCTTGAAGAGAGTCTGCCTGAATTTTTCACTGATACAAAGGGGAAACAAGAGTGACACAAGTATTACGGGATAGTTCAGATGACTTCTGGAACTGTATAAAACTTACTGCTAGATACTTGAGTGGATTTGTGGGATATTCAGGTGAAGGGTCAAAGGTGAGGAAAGGGGGGGACCCAGGGGGATTGAAGAAGAACAAACATGGGAAAAGGGGGACAAGGGGCCTAAAGGGGCTAGTGGTTTGTAAGCGAGCAGCCAGTAAATAAACCTGTCTAATTGAGCCATACACCTGATGGTAGCAGTCTATCCTATAGTGAACTATTATTAACTATTTCTTATCTATTTTTTACTATGTAATCTCACTCTACCATATGTGTGAGAGCTGCAAGGTGTGTGAGTGATAATAACTGGAAGACCCGCCTCGCATTATGTGTCCTGCAGTTACGTGCAGTATTCAGCTCAGAAGACTATTGTATGAGCAGCTAGTGATCCACATAATGGCTAATACAGGGTCATATCTCTTTATGATGGATACTATCTGACTGCTACTTAATCAAGGTATATTTATATTTAATCAATAATATAATTAATTGATGTATGCATAGCCAATGCATAGTCAACATACATACAATGTGCATTTAATCATAAATATATGTACAGTCTATTGTCTTGTCTACTTGAAATATTGTAAGGACCTGTTCATGACCTCAGACTTTAAACTTTTTAATGAGGTAAGAATATTAGAGTGTATCGATCAAGGGACTCTTCAAAGTTGTGCCCACATTCCAGATTTGATTGCTGTCTGTGATTGCCCGCATTCCAGATTTGATTGTTGTCTGTGATTGATGAATCTATATTGTGAGCAAGAACCTACCAGAATACTAATGAACTAGAGATGGACAAACCACACCACAGATGGAATCTGTGCAGTATGCTGTGCCCTGACCAGAGGTACACTCAATGCTTTATCATCTTGGGGTTCCCAGAATCGGAAAAGATGTAAGATTTTATAACTAGCTATCACATTTTCTGGGCTATTAGAAAGTTATCTGTCTTGCAAGTTTTTATGACTTTCTTACTGGCATCCAGAAAGAACCAGCACTTCCCCAATGCAAAACAGCCTGGGTGCCAGCAACTGGATGGAGTGGGGTGTCAAGATAGATGTGTGCTGAAAGGGACAAGTGCCAGCAGCTGGGGACACCATCGGCTACAGGACTCATAGGCCTGCATACCAGCACTGGAGAGGCCAGGGTGTATGTGCAAGTATGAGAGGTCTAAGCACCAGCAACTAGGATTACCTGGAAGTGTTTACATTTCTGCAGTGAATTTAATCCTGTGTGTATGTCAGTGTATGTTTAATTCACTAGCAAACTTCAAAGTGGACTAACTGAAGAGTGAGAGGAGACCTGTACCTGCAAAAATGCAACGTCTGAGCCAGTGGCTGGCTGAGAAGCTCAATCTCTGGGGGTGGATATTAGGCAGACTGGGAGCCTGTACTAATATGTGATTATAGAGGTGCTTCGGAGATGAGTGTGCTACTGCATGCACCATGCTTCATGCTGGACTATCTAGAAAGTAGAAGACTTGCGTATTGGGTAAGGAAGCCCAGAGTCCAGGCATGATTATTAGATGAAATTAGAGGCTGTGATGGTATTTGAGGGAGCTGTGAAGGTGCGTGTGTAGTGAATCTAGAAAGTGAGGACATGTGAGATTTCACTGGTGAACTTCATTCCTGATCAGTGAGAGGAACAGGACTTTGCTATCTATACTTAAATTTTATATGATTTCTGGTATTACTGTATGCAGATGCTGCTGAAGGCAGTGCTCTGTGGGAGTCTGTGAGGCCAGATATGTTAATGTCATCTGTGCACGTGTAACAACCTGTGCTGGACAGACCAGGGAGGGGTCATAGTGAGTTCAGAATTCCCTCAGGCTAAATCATTCCAGATGTGTGCTGGGTGATTCCCCCTTTGGTGTGCAGCTACCAGGGCGTCTCCTAAAACTACACAAACCAACACCATACCAAGGGGAGAGGGCTGGTCATTGTAGCCCTCTAATCTCTCCAGGAGAGGGATATAGTCTACTATTGGACCTCCCAGGGAGGTCATAGTGAGCTGTCATGGTTTAACCCCAGCCAGGAACTAAGCACCACGCAGCTGCTCACTCACTCCCCCCACTCCCAGTGGGATGAAGGAGAGAATCAGAAAAATAAAGTAAAGCTTGTGGGTTGAGATAAGAACAGTTTAATAGAAAAGAAAGGAAGAAACTAGCAATGACACTGATAACAACAAGAAAGTGACAATCATAATAAAAGGGTTGGAATACACAAAACAAGTGATGCACAACGCAATTGCTCACCACTTGCCAGCTGACGCCTGAGCCACACTCCTCCCCCACCCAAGCTGGGCATGACGTCCCATGGTATGGAATACCCCTGTGGCCAGTTTGGGTCAGCTGTCCTGGCTGTGTCCCCTCCCACATTTCCTGTGGCCCTCCAGCCTTCTTGCTGGCTGAGCAGGAGAAGGTGAAAAGTCCTTGAGTTAGTCTGAACATGACTGACCAACAACTGAAAACATCAGGGTGTTATCAACATTCTTCTAATACTAACCCAAAACACAGCGCTGTACCAGCTACTAGGAAGACAATTAACTCTATCCCAGCTGAAACCAGGGCAAGAGCACACAGTTATAGGGATCAGATTCCTATACTAAGTCCTCTGAGGACTATCTCCCCTTGTGTATGACTCCTCTCAGAAAGGGGGGCATAGTAAGGACCTGGTCCCAATGATCGCTTTAGCAACACTGAGGTAATCCTGCTGACTATGCCAAAAATGTCACAACCCGTGCTGGACAGACCAGGGAGGGATCGTACTGAATTTGGAATTCTCTCAGTGTAAATTAAGGTGAAAGGACACCAAACAATAAGTTAAAAGTTTTATTTATGGCAGAAGCAACCTGAACTTGGAAGGTGTTAACAGTAGGTGGTGTGGTTTCTCACAGCAAGAATTGGCATGAAACTACATCAGTAAACCATGTAACATGTACTAACCATATATAAGACAATAAGGAGAGCCCTCCAGTTGAGTCACGAGCTTCAGAGTGGACCCCCTTGCTTTCTAGGCTCCTCTCAGAGAGAAGTCTAGGGACGAGTAGATCCACTCCTAGTCCCAGACTTGGTCAATGATTTTATGCCTAAAGGGATGAGGTGTAGGGGTGATGGGGAAAGAGAGAGAGAGAGAGAGATTTCACCAGTCCAGAGTCCAGCATTGGTCCAGTCAGCCTATATAGCTGTCCAGCCAGTCCCCTATAGCTCATCCTTTTAAACATAAACCGTTGACCAAGTCTGGGACTAGGAATGGATCTAGCCACCCCTGGGCTCCATTTTGAGAAGGAGTCTAGAAAGCAAGAGGATCCACTCTGAACCTCACTACTCAACAGAAGGCTTTCCTTATTTTCTTCTAAGGCTTAGAAGAGCCTTAGCACATGTTAGCACATGTACAGTTTACTGACATAGTTTCATGTTCCTTTTTCTGTTTCTTTTTCTATAACCCCCTTCTCCTTTCAAATGGCGGCTTAATGACATGATGCAAGGTTCATACTGATAAATTCACATACTTGGGCAAGGTTAGCTTGGTTGAATAAATGTTTGTTGTTGTTTGAACTCCCCTAGTGTTGTTTCGCCTCAATTCTAACAAAGGAAATCCACAAACCTGAGTCACTCCGACCTTGGGACGTGAGGACAGTGAGCTGTCCTGCTCAGTTCAGGGTGTGGGACTGCACATCCTCTGACATGCCTTCAGCATCCTGTGTCACATGGTGTTCCTACACATAACTTACCTTGTTGCAGTGTCTTGCAAGCAAGGTCCATTGAGCATTAAGGAAAGCTAGGAAGAGATGGAATCCACCTGATAAAAGTGAGGTAAAAACATCTTTGCATATAGGCTGTCCAACCTGGACAGGAGACCTTTAACTAGGAATGATGTGGGAGGGAGGTGACAACTCACCCTGGAAGAAAGCAAACATCACTCATATATACAAAAAGAACAAAGAGGAGGATCTAAGGAACTACAGATTAGTAAGCCTTACCTCAGTCCCTGCAAAGGTGATGGAGCAAATCCTCCTTGA
Source organism: Sagittarius serpentarius (assembly GCA_034782735.1). NCBI lineage: Eukaryota > Metazoa > Chordata > Aves > Accipitriformes > Sagittariidae > Sagittarius > Sagittarius serpentarius. The sequence continues at coordinate 36,063,516 of JAVKLA010000027.1, read as the reverse complement.
CACCATTTCCAAAGATATTAAGGACAAGAAGGTAACTGGGAGTCGATAGTATGGATTTACATAGTGGAAATCTTGGCCTGACCAACCTGATACCTTCTGCAATGAGATGACTGGCTTGATGATGAGAGGAAAACAGTGGATGTTGTTTATCTTGACTTTAGCAAGGCCTTCAACATTGTATCCCATAGTATTCTCATAGATAAGTGAACAGTGAGGCGGACTGAATACTGGCTGAACTGCCAGGCTCAAGGCATCATGATCAGTAGCTTGAAGTCCTGCTGGAGACTGGTCAATAGTGCCACTCTAGAGAACTGAGAGGGCTGGAGCTCTTCAGCCTGAATAAGAAAAAGCTCAGGGAAATCTTGTGCGTAATTAGCTGATGGAAGGCAGTCAAAAAGATGGTGCCAGACACTTGTCGGTGGCACTCAAGACAAGAGGCAACTGGCTCAAATGGAAATACAGAAAATTCCACTTACACATAGGAAAGTTTTTGTTGGTTTGTTTGTTTGTTTTTTTTACTGTGTGGGTGGTCAAACCCTGTTTCAGGTTGCCCAGAGAGGCTGTGGAGTGTTCAGCTTTGGACATATTCAAATCCCCACTGGACACAGTCCAACCATCCTTCTGCAGTTGACTAGATAGGTCCACAGGTACCTCATTCATTCTGTGATTTTGTGATCATTATTTTTGTTGCTGTTGTTCTGGAGCTAATAAAAGTGCTATGAAATATGAGCAAGATCCTTCCCCTGTCCTATGAGTGTAGTAAAAGTCAATCAATATTTAAAGCAGACTGGTGACACTAGGTCCACTAACATGACAAAAATTTATTATAATTAAATCAAGCAAGTAAACTGATAATTTAAAAAGGAACATCTGCTCAAAGCAGATAGAGGATTCTTCACTGTATTTCTTGTGATGTACATTTCTAGGGCTAAGCCTGAGCAATTCTTAAATTGTTTATTAGAGCAGGAGTAAATAGCTGATGTTGCTTAATAGAGCTATAAACACCAAGGGCATGCAACTCTTTTTCAGACCACACATGCAACAAGTAGGCCAACTATTTTAAAATCAGGTATTTCTGTCAGATTATTAACTAAAAAAAATTGCCTAAACGTAAAGTTACTGAATTCTAGATAAATTACAGGTAATTGAAACAGTTCAGTTTATTTGTGTGTCTATGTGTTTGGAATCTGAGAAATCTCTTCTACTAATCTGAGACAGTAAAAATAAAACTGTTGGTGTCTCATGTTCTTCCTACAGTTTCTGTTAAGCCTTGTCAACCTTTTTCCTATATCTACATAGAGGCCCTTATATCTGTTTTTAAAGATAAACAGTAGAATACATCTTAAATATTGGATTTAGATGACTGAATTTAATAGAAAATTCAAATTTATATTTCCTAACATCAATGCCACTTAATATGAGCTACTAGATTTTACATGCTTCAACTAAAAAAAAAATTTTAAAAGTGGGAATGAACTGTTCAATATATACTTGCCTCATTATATTCTTTCAATGACTAGATGATTAACATAAATGCCAGTGTTATGGGTGATGCAAAACTTAGGAGGTGTAGAAGAACTGTTAAATTTTAAAAGTTAACCAGCAGAATTTTCCATGGCTCCCAGTAGATTTGAAGCCAGAAGATTCCTGTAGTCATTCAAGTGCTCAGAAATATAGCAATGTTGCCTCCGGTGAATAATTTCTTGTTCTTTTTAAAACCGTTTTCCCTGTTGTTCATACTGCCTCTAAATGGAGAGTTTCTATAGATACTTGAATATATAATATGTACTTATTTCTAGTGATTCTACACTAATTTATATAAGCCAATAATCTAGCCTGTTAAACATTTAAGGTATGAACTGTAATCTCAGATGTCAGAGATTTTTTTAAGAATCATTCCTGTTAAGTCCTCTCATATTCACAAGAACAGCTACTGGGCTATTCTTGACACTTTAATGAAAATCTTATTCTGATCATCTTCTGAATAATACTATCTTTTATCTTGACAATAATTGTCTGTAATATCAAGTTCCAAAGCCACTGATTGAAAAATATAGTCTTTGAAAAATTAAACTACTCGTTCCATCCCTTTCTGTTGGTTATATTTGAAACATGCTGTAATTCATCAGATCTTTATTGTAATTTTTTCAGTGTTAAGTGGTACTAATTGCAAAGGCTTCAGAAGGCCAACAAGAAAATGAATTCTGAGATCAGAAACTGAATATGCCATTTAGTTTGCTTAAAATACAACACAACCTACTGTTACCTAATAAATTGTTACAATTTATTTTTCATCTACCTAATAAATTGTTACAATTTATTTTTCATCTACTTAATGTTTCAACAGTTTAAACAAAACTGTTTAACCAGTTATGATGATGCTAACACTCACAGTCTAACATGCTTATTAATACAAAACAGATCTCTTAAACATTGTTGCAGTTAAAAGTTTTCTCTCCTAGTATGTCTTCCTTTATCTCCGTGTTACATTCACTCTTCCACTGCTCCTGTGTGTTGACAAAAGTTTGGGGAGCATGGTTATGAGGAGTTGCGAGCCTTCTGGTGTCTTGTCCAGGAAGGCAATCATTGTCATAGTGAACATTTCTCCTTCTCTTTGTCTGGAGGGCCATTATATTAATGGCGATTCTTTCTTCTTCCTTGCCATGGGGTCCACTTCGGCCCATTGTTAACCACTTTTCACACATGTTGCTCTTTCTCCATTAGTCTGCAGCTCTCTGTTACTCTCAGCTTTACTATAGGTATGGCTTTTTAGTATGTGTTAGATACTTATCTTTTTTTGTTGCCCCTAAAATCAGTTTTTCCCACCTCCTGAGTCTGCACTGTTACCAATAACTTACTATTCATGAGCTGTTGATAATTCTGGAGCCTGTTTTCATCTCTGGTGTCATCTGGCCCCTATCTTCAAGGTCTCTGCTGTCACCTCAGTCTTGTACTCCTTCACATGCATCATGACCCTCTTAGTAGATGAGCGAAAGGCTGTGGATGTTGTTTACCTGGACTTTAGTAAAGTTCTTGACACTGTTTCTCACAGCATTCTCTGGAGAAACTGGCTGCTCATGGCTTGGACTGGTGTACTCTTTGCTGGGTAAAAAAATGGCTGGATGGCTAAGCTTGAAGAATGATGGTGAATGGAGTTAAATTCCGTTGGCAGCCGGTCACAAGTGGTATTCCCCAGGGATCAGTATTGGGGCCACATCTGTTTAATATCCTTATCAATGATCTGGATGAGGGGATTGATTGCACCCCCAGTAAGTTTGCAGACAACACCAAGTTGGGTGGGAATGTTGATCTGCTTGAGGCAAGGAAGGCTCTACAGAGGGACCTGGACAGGCTGGATCGATGGGCTGAGACCAATTGTATGAAGTTCAACAAGGCTAAGTGCTGGGTCCTGCACTTGGGTCACAACAACCCCATGCAACTCTACAGATTTGGGGAACAGTGGCTGCAAAGCTGCCCGGCAGAAAAGGCCCTGGGGGTGTTGGTCAACAACTGGCTGAATATGAGCCAGCAGTGTGCCCAGGTGGCCAAGAAGGCCAATAGCATCCTGGCTTGTATCAGAAATAGTGTGGCCAGCAGGACTAGGGGAGTGATCATCCCCCTATACTTGGCACTGGTGAGGCCGCACCTCCAATACTGTGTTCAGTTTTGAGCCCCTCACTACAAGACAGACACTGAGCTGCTGGAGTGTGTCCAAAGAAGGGCAATGAAGCTGGTGAAGGGTCTAGAGCACAAGTCTTATGAGGAGCAGCTGAGGGCACTGGGGTTGTGTAGCCTGCAGGAAAGGAGACTCAGGGGAGACCTCATCGCTCTCTACAACTACCTGAAAGGAGGTTGTAGCGAGGTGGGTGTCCATCTCTTTTCCCAGGTAACAAGTGATAGGACGAGAGGAAACAGCCTCAAGTTGCACCAGGGGAGGTTCAGATTGGATATTCAGAAAAATTTCTTCACAGAAGGGTTGTCAAACATTGGAACAGGCTGCCCAGGGAATTGGTTGAGTCACCATCCCTAGATGTATTTAAAAGATGTGTAGATGTGGCACTTAGGGACATGGTTTAGTGGTGGACATGGAATTGTTAGGTTAATGGTTGGATTCAATGATCTTAAAGATCTTTTCCGACCTAAATGATTCTATGTTTCGATGATTCTAGGATCATAGATAGTTCTTTCTGCACAGTGTAACCAGTTGCTATGTATATCACAGATGACAACAGGACATAAATAATACAGTTACACAGAACTTAAAAACCCATACCATTCATCAAAAAAAGGAGACTTGAGCCTCTGTTGAAATTCTTGACCTCTTATACTTCTGTTTTTCTTTTTTCCCATCACCAAATGCTTTGGTAAACTTAACTTCTCAGTACAACCATCTGAAAGAAATGAAAGCTCATTAATACCTTTTTTGACCTCAAAGACTTGCAACAGAATATATTACAGGAAAATTTTAACTCTGTATTATTGATCAGTTTGGTCTGATGTTTAAGTAACAAAAATGAAAACATTAAAAAGCCCACAACCCGCAGTGTAATTGCTTCACTATTTTCTATGTAATGCCTCTCCAGTTAGGTCTAAGGTTTTTTGGCTGTAATGCAAGTGAGCAGCAAGCTTTTAAAAACTGACCTAACACACTTTTAATGTGAGAATTGTATCCTACAGAGACTGTAGCACTGAACAATGTCTGAACATGGTGTAGATTCAAAGGAAATACAAAAGTAGAAGATAAACATATATCAAAACTAGGAAACTGTCTTACAAAAGACCATGATTGAAGTCTATAGAAAGAATAAATTAATGAAGGTGTCTTGTAAATGGTAATTCTAGAGGCATCCTGTGTTTCTTGTTATTTTGTGTATTTTTATTTTCTTTACATTGACAACAAATATGTCTATCACTGCTTAGAATCAATGATTTTTTTGCAATTTTCTGTATGAGTGAAGGATTTGCTAATATTTATTACTTCTCCAATATTATAATTCTTCCATATTCTTTGTTCTTGTTTTGTTTTGTATGTTGTCTTTTTTGGTTTGGGTTTTTCTGTTTGATTTTTACCCACAGAGTTTAAATAGATCAATGTCATTAATCCTTTCATTCTTTTTCACAAAATAAAAGCTTCAATTTTTTTTCAAATCCTCCATCACAGTAATTGAATTCTGCTAATTTTCTTTTCCTGCCTGCATCTGCAATATTTTCCTTTAAAAATAGCACATGCCAGCCTCACTCTTTGCTGTAGTGTGGTGGGTTAACCCTGGCTGGACGCTAGGTACCCACCAAAGCTGTTCTGTCACTCCCCCTTCTTCTCAACTGGACAGGGAAGAGAAAATATAAAGAAAGGCTTGTGGGTTGAGATAAGGACAGGGAGATCACTCATCAATTACCATGGGCAAAACAGACTCGACTTGGGGAAAAATTAAGTTAATTTATTACCAATCAAACCAGAGTAGCGTAATGAGAAATAAAACCAAATCTTAAAACATCTTCCCCCCCACCCCCTTTCTTCCTGGGCACAGCTTCACTCCCGAATTCTCTACCTACCCTGCCCGCCCCCCCCCCTCCGAGTGGCACAGGGGGAAAGGGAATGGGGGTTGGGGTCAGTTCATCACATGTTGTCTCTGCCGCTTCTTCTTCCTCAGGGGCAGGACTACTCACACTCTTCCCCCGCTCCAGCGTGGGGTCCCTCCCACGGGAGACAGTCCTCCGTGAAGTTCTCCAATGTGGGTCCTTCCCACGGGCCGCAGTTCTTCACGAATTGCTCCAGCGTGGGTCCTTTCCACGGCAAG
>JAVKLA010000027.1:36015548-36051863 GCA_034782735.1 Sagittarius serpentarius | reverse complement strand
AAGTTGCTCCAGGGGAGATTTAGATTGGATATTAGGAAGAATTTCTTTACTGAAAGGGTCATTAGGCATTGGAATGGCTTGCCCAGGGCAGTGGTGGAGTCCCCATCCCTGAATGTTTTTAAAAGTCATGTAGATGTAGTGCTCAGGGTCATGGTTTAGTGGGGAACTTGTCAGTGCTAGGTTAAACGATTGGACTAGATGATCTTCTAGGACTTTTCCAATCTAGGCAACTCTATGATTCTATGATTCAGCCAGCATCTCTGTAAGTCAGTGAATTGCCTGGGTGCAAGCTGGGAGATCTGCTTAACAAATTTAAATATGATTCAGTTGTTACAAGTAAAAATTGTTTCCCCCACAAAATGTATATGCTTAGTGTAAGAAAGGACATAACAGTGGCCTTTGAAAGCAAAATCTGTATTTTACATACCTTTCCTATTATGGACATTATAGCAGATGTTAATTTCTCCAGCACCTGATGTTTTGCCCACACCTCGTTCAAACCCTGAGATGCAGTCATTACGATGAATACACTAATCAAATAGGTTTTAAGAATATGTAGAACAGAGAAAACAGGAAGTGTTCTGAAACACTGCCATCTTGAGATACTTAAAAGAAAAAAACCTGAGAAAAGCAGAGATTTTGCTGTCCTACATACTCAAGAAAAACATGCTAATGTTTTATATTTCTTCTCCTAACATATGCCTTTCTATCCTTAAGTATCTGAATGCTGTTTTCAGCAAAATGAATGTAATTTTCTTTTAAAGTAATATACTATCCTGTTTAATGGCTGAAATAAATTCTGGCATTTCTTGAGAAAAAGAGAAACCCAGAAACTTTTAGAAGATTTACCTTTTTTATTTAAGATTACATGTGTAAATGTTGTATTTTGTTTTGACACTCTTTTATTTTATTCCTTTTAAAAAATAGGTTTTTCCTTTTACTGTTCTTCTAATTATTTGGAGATGAAGGCAGGCAGAATTTTTTATGGTTTTACTTGTTGCTTTTTTTTATGAATAAAGTAAGCAGAAAAACATTGCTTACCATGAAATGCAGCATGTTTGGCAGTAAATCACAGACTGCAGTATCTCACCTTCAGTATATTTAGTCTCTTCGAGTTGATAGTCTGAGCCAGCGATTGGAAGTACAAAATACACTCTACCATCTTACTTCAAATAATGAAAATACCAGTAATATCAACCACAGTGAAAATACTGTTTCACTCTCTCTGTTGTAATTCCAATTATTGATAAAATAATCAATGTCCTATTAATAATGCTAACATCCAGCTTGTATTTGCAGTTTAAGCTGCTTACAAGTTTTCTACTAAATATGGTGCAATGATTTATTTACTACCTTGTTCAAATCATAATGTACAGATGTACAGGGATTACTCTTTTCACCTGCTGAGATATAACCAACATTGGCTTGGAAATTAGTGTCTATTCTAAACATTCCAACAAGAAAGCAGACTAGTTTAGGGCCGTGAAACAAAGATATTTACATTATTGTATGAAAGTACAGAGATAATATTGTGATGTAATTTATGAAGTTTAAATACAGGGATACTGGGATCCTTCTTTTAGCAGAATCTGATTGGAAGAAGTAAGTAGAATATAATATGGAAACTTGATCAGGATACTCAAAGCAGCTATCCCTAGAAGGAACAAAATTGTGACAAAGATGTTTTCCTTTCCTTTCAAATCAACTTCAGTTAAATTGGCAGTTATGTCCCCTTATGAAAGCGGATCTAAATGCCTTGGCTAAAATGAAAAGAAAAATAATTTTTTTGGGGTCAACTCTTCTCTCATCTGACATGATTTAGGTGTCAGTAGGAGATGAAGCTATGCATAAATTTAATCTTACAGACAAGACCTCACTGTCATTAGCAGCACACAGGCAGGAAGTGCAGAAGCTCACTCTAATCTCATACTGTCAAATAGTTTTTGCTACTTCCATGACCTTTTGCAGTCTTGCAGGTTAATAATCTTGATTGCTTGTACTCTACCAATTCAAAAAGGTCTGCACTGTCTCTTTCCATTGCAGGAAATAATCACAAACATGCATATTACTCCAGAGGAGTCATATAAATGTCTGAAGTGGCCATAACATACCTAACATACCCAAACAAATAACAGTTTACTTATTAAAAAAAAAAGGTGTGAAAAACAGTAATTAAAAAAAAAAAAAGAATAGATGCAAAACAAAAATACTCAGCTATTGACACATTGAGAACTTTCTTTCCCATACTAACAAAAATATACTTCAAAAATATTAATGCAGGGATTTTTTTTTCCTGGGCAGTTGGCAACAGTTACAGACACTTTCTTTTATAGAAAATTTGCTTCATCTTCTTCTTGAAGGAAAACTGCAGTCGTGGTAGTCTGAGAAAGCACAAAGATGAAATTATCTTTTACACTCCTTTGTCTATTATACCTCTTAGCTTAGAGGATACTTACATATTTTTTATCCATTTAATCACATGGATGCTCACATTTATATAAAAAATTAACTGGGAGAAGAGGGAAAAACAAGCCTTTAATTTTCACATAATTGAACTGCAAAGGAAGTTTAATACAGCAGTATAAGACCTACAGCTTTTCATTAGAGAAATCAATGTGTAAGCATTGTCTCACTGACATCAGTATCTCACACGGGGGTCAATCTAGCCAGAAAATCTTTCATTTCTGAATGACGATATTTCCAAAATGCCTCTCATCTGGAGTGAAGCCAGCCCATTCAGCAGAAATCTTAGACTCCTGTGGAATTTCACTCCCTAAAGCATATAAATAAAATTTTAATGTATTTCAGCATCAATATCATTGCAAACCAGGAGCCATCTAGAAGATGGGTTTAGGAAAAGTTTTTTCTACTCAGTTCTTTCTGACTGAAATTCCAAAGATACTGCTAACAATTCAATTCCCAATGTCCTAGTAGGTCCCATGTGAAATGTGAGCTCCATTCCAGCTCAAAATCAGATTTTCCACAAGGCTGCCCCCCTTTTCATATATGACAGAAGGAAAAGTAAAAAACTTTAAAGATGATAGAAGCAGTATGTATCTACACACTAAAAAACACTTGAAAAAGACAATGCAATGTCAGTAGCAGTTCTCTGATACCACATTGCTGGCCTCACCTGAAAAACAGCTCCATGTTTGTTGTACATAAGCTGCTGTGCCATGGAACTATGGAGAAACCTTTTTTTTTATCATCTCAGCTAAAGTGAACAGGGATTTTCCTCTTTTTTGCTGTTTCCCATCTTGTAAACTATGGGTTCCAGGAAGCCTGTTCTCCTCCATGGTTCATCTACAATTCAGTTGTGGGACAGTCTATACAGTTCTTGTTAAGTAACTTTTATACTTTGAAAATTCAATTAAAATAATAACAGGAAAATTCTACTGACTTCACATTAAGTTCTGGTCACACAGGTATAAAATTTGTGTTTGACTTTTCAGGTTAGACTGTAAAGCTTCTTGCAGAGATGTGGTTTAGTGAATAAAATAAACAAGGAAATACAAAGTCCAGATGGTGTCTAGTAACTTGGGGCATCCCTCAGGGTCAGTACTGGGATCAATCATGTCTAATGTCTAATGTTTATAAACCTGGATGACAGGGTGGAGTGTAATCTCAGCAACTCTGTGGAAGACATCAGATTGGGGATAGTCGTCAGTATACAAGAGGGTAGAGATGCCATCACAGGGACCTTGACAGGCTGGTGAAATGAGCCAACAGGAACCTCATGAAGTTTAACAAAGGACAATATAAAGTCCTGCACCTGGGAAGAATAACCCCATGCTCTGGTATAGGCTGGGGTCTGAACTGTTGAGAAGCAGCTTTATGGAGAACGCCCTATGTGTCCTAGTTAACAAGCTGACCATTAGCCAGCGGTGTGTTCTTGCAACAAGGAAGGCCGACAGTCTCCTGGGCTGCATTAGGCAGAGCATTGCCATCAGGTCAAGGGATATATCCATTCCCTCAGCCCTGGTGAGACACATCTGGGTGCTGTGTCCAGTGCTGGGGTCCCCAGTAAAAGAGAGACAGGGACATACTGGAGATAGTTTAGTGAAGGTTAGAAAGGTGGTCAGAGTCTGGAGCACAGGATGTACAAAGGAGAGGTTGAAAGAACTAGGCCTGTTCAACATGGAAAAGAGAAGGCAAAGACAGACAATATTGCTGTCTTCAAGTACCTGATCAGAGGGTAGAGGGAATATGAGCCATGCTCTTTTGGACGTGCACAATGACAGGACAGAGGCAACAGACATGAGCTGAAACATGGGGAATTTCCATTAGGTATTTGAATTTTTAAAATTTATTTATTTATTTATGTATTTTGTGCGAGGGTGGTCAAACACAAGACAGGTTACACAGAGAAGTTGTGGACCATCCATCCTTGGAGGTGTTCTGGGCTCAACTGAACCTGTCCCTGAGCCAGATGACCTAACTAGTCCTGCTTTGAGCAGGGGGGAGGGGGGGGTTGGACCAGCTGACCACCAGAGGTCCCTTCTGACCCAAACTATCCCGATTCCACGATGCTATTTTTCTTAGGCTCTTAGCTATGCACTGAAATTACAGGTATAGGGAGTTTGACTTTTACTGCTATTTGTGTGCTTTCATGACTTAGCTGGCTGAAACAAGTTGCTTCAGAAAATTGCATAACAAACATAATGTTTCCAGATGTTTGAAGACGAGAGCTTTGCTTTAGTTTGTGCCATAATTCTGTTAACTAAACCATTAATAAGGATAACCTTAAAACATTTTCTTGTTGAAATGATTAGAGGGTTTGAGTATTCTTTGTAGCAACAGAAAGCAATAGCCTACTTTACTGTTTTCAGCAGTTATAGGAAGGCTGATGCTTTTCATCTCTTTTGCTTTCAACCCAAATAACCTTTAAATGAACCTTTTTCTTCTTTTAGGATAATAAGGAAATTTCAGTAAATTTCTTTTTAAAATGTCATCCTGAATTGTAGTGATTGCTACCCTGCTACCAGATCAGTTTTTGCAAGACAGGCCTGTGTTCATTCATTAGATGTAATGAATATGTGTAGATCCAGCCTCTGACCTGTAGTTTCCTTTCTTTTGTTTGTTTTGAGTCAATATCAATTGTCTTTAGTGCAATGGTACATCTGAAAATTACTACACAGATGTATTCATGAAAGTAAATTCATTTCCATTATAGTCTTTATTGATTTTTTGTGACAAGAGAGTGATTCCTTCCCCCCCTCCCCAATATATTTGGAAAGTGAAAATCTTAAGAAACATTGTAAGGATCTGAGAAAATGGAAAGAAACTTCAGTACTGAATAAGTACTGGGCCACGTGTGAGAGGAGGAAGGTATTTTCCTTGCTAATTTCAGGAAAGTTTCAATATCCATCCAACTATACAAATAATGGAACTAGTCAAAACTAAGATAATTAACATCAGAAGAGTCAAAGGCAATGTCAGGATGTTGGACAACTCACAAAATAAGAACAGTTTCACTCAGACTAATGAACTCCCAGTCATATTGCATAGAATAAGTGTTTCCAGTGAATGGTTTTCTAACATTTAAAGACAACAGTTCTACAGACAGAGAGAATATATTCTTTTGTTGTAGAAGTTTTAAAATAAAAGTTTTAGAAAATTTAAAATATTTCTTATAAATTTCTTTAAAGGTGGTAATGTTTAAATTTTAAATATATATATAAGGTTGCTAGTAAAAATATAGACCACTGTATATTAACATTGTTTACTATTAAACAGAAAGTTTACATCTGCAAAGGTTAGTTTCATTTTATTTTTGCAAATCAAATACTGTAATATATGCTACTTTCTTCATATTTAACATGTTGGGTTTTTTTTCCTTTGAAATGAATTTAGAAGTATAAGTTCAATTAAATCTCTCTTTTGAATGTACTCAATTTGTGAACTGCATAGGGAAACAGAAACACAATCTGTAATTATGCTGAATAGATGAGACAATAACAACAGCATTTTAAAAATTATGAAAGGCAATAGACATGCAATCAGTACAACGTTCATAATGCCAGGCTGGCTTGAGATCATATGACCAAAGAATGGAAAGGAAAATAAAAACTCCTTGTGGAGAAGGTGTTAAAAGATAAGGCTTAAATTAAATAAACATATGTCTCAGGACAATACATTCAAGTAAGGAGCTACAACTAGACTTCAGAATTAAAAAAAAGTGGATGCTAGATCATGCAACAGGAGAGACCTGACAGGTGAAGAATGGTGAAAAGCAAAACAAAGACAAAAGAAGATGCAGAAGATTCAGGAAATGCAAAAAGACATGTCAGCAGGGAAAATTCACAAGAATAATAAATAGACCTGTGATGGCACATGAGGGCTATGAGACTGCAAGTGACTGCAAGATGATAGCTGCTGTTGTTAATAAAATAGCATCAAGAAGACAATTTAAATTGTCAAAAGGTCTGAAAAAATGTCATGCTTGTAATATAACTTGTGCTTTGTGTTTATTCTCTTTAAAAACAGACATGCTGTATAAAAAAAACCCCAAACAACCTCAAAATAATAAACAAAAAAACCCCACCTGTGTCTTTATGGAAGACAGAAAATACAAGCAGCAGCAGAACTTCTTTAATGTTTTAGTGCTGGACTTGTACCAAAATGGATTGTCAAAAGAAAACCAAAAGAGACCACGGACTGAAAAATTATGTTACCCACTGCTGTGGATGAAAAAAATCCTGGGGAAATATGAAGCAGAGCTGTGGTAAAATAAAGAAAGTTAATTGGCCACAAAGGTAATGGAGGGGATTGAAAAGAAAAAGAAAATTTATGCTGCCACAGAGCAGGTGTAATTTAAAGAACTTAAAAAGGTGGGAGCAGCATTGCAAGGTATAATAATAAGAAAGGAAAAAAATCAGGCATGGGTCAATATGTCACCACCACCAATAGCAGAAGAAATTGAGGTCATATGTACCACTGTTAAAGACAGCTACAGCCATATGTGACGGCAACAGTAAAAATTCATGACTCAGGTAATCGTCCCTCACCCTGCTATCACAAAGCCATGCATTCTTTTTTCTAACCATTCATCTGCAACTTCAGTGCTATACTTTCCACTTCTATCCTTAAAAATTAGAATTCAGTCAATATGCCTTATTACCTTATATATCCTTTTGATGCAAAGTTAGAGCATTCATCAGAGGCCAAATGCTTTTGGAACATCTGATCTAAAACAACATACTATTTCACATCTGCCCTGAAGCCCAAAAGAAAAGGGAATTTAATTCCAAGGTCATCTTGGAAGTTCTTAGAATTTTAGTTACTAGGGATACTGCTTCCTAGCCAGGCAGGTCCTGCATAACCTCACCTTTTCCCTTACTGTTCGTTCAGATGCGGCAGTGATTAGCCCTTGGTGACAGACCCTTGAAGCCCAAAATTAGACACCCCAGTTTAACTTCTGGTGTGTGACAAGAAATAAGAGCCTTGGAATAGCACCCAAAAGAGGCATTGCGTTGAACAGTCAGGTGTTGACACCTAGCAAATAGAAAATGATTATGAAAAAAATTTGACTGAAATAGCTTTTTGCCCTGTGAATGAAAAACTACAAGAAAGACTATTTACATGGGATCTGCAGTCAGAAACAACAGTTCTGGCAGTCAAAGCTTCTACCCTGTTTTTCACAATGGCAAATGGGAGGTGCTTTAATTTCACATTAATTATGGCAATCTTTGTTTCTTTGTTTGTTTTCCAGAATAATTAAGGACTAGGAATATTTGTTCAAGAAACAGAAGATACCTACTGATTTTTTTTTTTTACCTAGAAAGTTGTAATACAGAGTGCCCTGAGGACCTGCACATAGGATGTATTGACCAGAATGAGGGGGCAATACTCAGCCACACTTGCTACAATGTGCTATAAACCATTTGAGATTAATTGGCCTTGGAAGAGTGGGAGAAGTTAATGCCTTAACCATAATTTCAGGTTTGGGGGGATTTTTAATCACTGACATTTTTAAAAAGGGAGTGGATCAATTATGCAGATATTTTAAGATAAAATGGTAGTTATGATTTCATTTTTTGGTCTAAAAATGTTTTCCATGAGTCTAAAAAATAAAACTCTCTCCTTTTCTGATAATGTGAGAAAATGCCAACTGTCTGGGTATGCAACCAGACCAGTTCAGGACTTAGGAAACTATTGATAAAAGCTTTCTGGCTGGTTTAGACACCTCCAGGTTAAGTGGCAGCTGAAAAGAAGATTTAAGTTTTGCAGTTTTAAGTTTAAGAGGTCAATGAAGAAGGTGAGCATCCAAATGTTCTGAATAACTATTCTTAAAAAATGAAATAGTCTTATTCAATGGGATGTAAGCAGCGAATTTTCTATGGCCTAGTGGAAGCAAGAGATTTTGCCCTTTCTAATACTTGACCTGTAAAGATCATGGGTTAGACATTTCATCCTTTGTAAGTGGATACTTTTAACATAAAATGAATTCACAGAAATCAAACTTAATATTAAAAATGTGTCATTATTAGGTAATGATTTTATTGGGTAGTTAGATATTGTAAACATTCTAAAGAATTTATATTTTAACTTCACAACTGAGGTAGCTGCACTAATGTATATTTTTAGATTTTTTCCTGAGAATCTCAAGATTTCCAATATTTGTGACATGAGCACCAAGAGAAATCTCCAGCAGGAAAAAGAAGTAACCTGAAGAGGTGACTAAAAAAAGAGGAATATACCAAGGTTTCACACACCCAGCACTCAGTGTCAAGAAAAGAAGGTCTGATCAAGAAAGGGAATTCTTATACTTTTGACCTTGTAAGAATCCATGTATTGGGTTTGAGTGTGGGGTTTTGGTAGCTGGGGAGGGGCTGCAGGGGTGGCTCCTGTGAGAAGCTGCCAGAAGCTTCCCCAGCTCCAAGCTGAACCTGCCGCTGGCCATGGCCGAGCCCATCGGTGACGGTGGTAGCACCTCTGTGATAACAGATTTAAGAAGGGGAACCCGCAGTAGAGAGGGGAGTGGGATGTGAGAGAAATACCTATGCAGACATCAAGGTCAGTGAGGAAGGCAGGGGAGGAGGTGGGCTGGAGGAGGGGATGGCCCTGCAGCCCCTGGTGAGAGGGCCGGCTGTCCCCCTGCAGCCCACGGAGGGGAGCGGGGGAGCAGATGCCCACCTGCAGCCCAGGGAGGACCCCACGCCAGAGGAGGTGGGTGCCCCCCAAGATGGCCGTGACTCCATGGGGAAGCCCGCACTGGAGCAGTCAGTGCCTGAAGGACTGGAGCCTGTGGAAAGCACCCACGCTGGAGCAGTTTGTGAAGAACTGCGGCCCGTAGGAAGGACTCAGTTTGGAGAAGTTAGTGGAGAACTGTCTCCTGTGGGAGGGACCCCAGGCAGGAGCAGGGGCAGAGTGAGGAGCCCTGACCCTGAGGAGGAAGGAGCGGCAGAGACAAGCTGTGAGGACTGGCCCCCAACCCCCATTCACCGTCCCCCTACACCACTCGGCGGCGGGAGGTAGAGAAAATCAGGAGTGAAGCTGTGTCGGGGAATAAGGGAAGGGTGGGGGGAAGGTGTTTTAAGATTTGGTTTTATTTCTCATTATCCTACTCTGTTTTGATTTATAATAAATTAAATTGATTTTGTTTCTTTTCCCCAAGTCAAGCCTGTTTTGCCCATGACCATAACTGGTGAGTGATCCCCACTGTCCTTCTGTTCACCCACAAGCCTTTCATTTTATTTTCTCCTCCCCATCCCACCAGGGGAGAGGAGTGAGTGAGTGGTTTCATGGTGGTTTGTTGCTGGCTGGGCTTAAACCATGAAAATCCATTTTCTAGAATTCCTTTTATACTGCTGTGAAAAAAAAAAGAGAATAAGGTCCACACCTTTACTGACAACATTAGGTCACTTGTTACATTTAGCAAGCAGTAAATTTGACCTTTCTTTTCTCTTTTTTTAAGATGCAATATTGAAGTTTTTATGTTAAGGCCAGCTCTGTTTCAAAAATGTTCTGCTCACATAGCCAGTCAGTTTGCATCTGACATGTATCTACATGGTTCAATTGCTCTATCAACTAGCTTTGAATGATGACAAGCAACCTGAACAACTCATTATCTGCCTATGCAACCTGTCTTCTATAGCGGCTAATCATTAATGTAGCAGACAGGTTTTGTATCTATTTTGATGATACATCTGTAGATGTTTAACAGCTTGAATGACAGGAAGGTCAGGGGACAATCCACCTATCCTTTGGTAGTTTCTAATCACATACAAATATCACCTGAGACTCAAGCATAATAATTTTTCTGCCAACAAAAGCATGCAGAAAAACTGAAAATAAACCAGCCCTTAAAGGTGTCCAATCAGCTGTATAATGAAGAGCACTAACGCAAGTAGTGCAGCAGCTGTTAGAATTATTCTCTTTAAATAAAGGAATAACAGAGACTTCGGATAATGCTTTATAGAGTTGTTATAGTGATTTTCTGGAAGGTAGAAAAGTAAGCACAGATACAGAAAAACATGAAGGAAAAAATAAGGCCAGTGAGGAAATAAAGGATTAGTCTGAAGTGAAACTAACTATGCCCAGACCTCAGATTATGAAGCAAGAGGAATTTGACCTGTAAAGGTATTAATTCCAAAATAAATCCTGCAGTGCTAAGACAAAGGTCAAAATGACTGAATCACTAAGTGATCTTGACAGAAGATACTAAGTTCATTGTAGAGCCGGGCAAAATGATTTCTATGTTTTTAGAACATCTGCATACAGTAAAAAGAATTTTTTAACTTCAAAGACTAATTATTAATAATTCCAGGAAAAACAGAGTTTCTGGGAAACCCAAAGTAACATGAGAATTTATCCTTTGTTTTGCCTCCTCTCTCACAGCTGATAAAAACTTCTTGTGTGCAAAAGGGAAATAGGGGAAAGCCATTTAGCCAATGGCTGTGTCTTGGGCCCTATCTTGGGCTTTTGGTATAGTTAATTCCATGGTGTCCTAATTAGAATTTCTATGATTTTCATTCATCTGCTTATGAGTCATATTTATATAATATTCTAGCTCTTTACAGTTAGGATGACTTTTTACACTTTACATCCAATACAAATGTAACATGAAAGGATTGTAATTGCACGTAGTATTTAGTTCTTACATGGAAAGTAATTTGCATTGGAATAATTGTCTTTCACAAACATCTAGAAATAGTCATGCTTTTAATTTATATGACTGGTACTAATAAATAGATCACTCAGCATTTAAAATGTCAATAACCTTTTTCACACTGTGTTAATACATCCTGCAGCTATACTGTTAGCCCAGTCTAATGGATCAACAGAGGATGCTAACGCGAGATTTACTCTAAGTGCCAATTTCATTCTTACATTATATATTATCCTTATTAAAAAGAAAAACAGTATGAGAAGCTCTGGGAGGTTGTTCAGCTTCATGTTACATAGGTAGGAAGAAATTCACTGATGTTTTCGCAAAGCCTGAGCACCTCAGCAAATTATGGGTGCTTTTTTTCCACTCATATGTATCATAGACCTGCTTGAATATATAAGCAATCTCTCACTGCAGCTCTCACATATCTTATGTGAGATAAGTTTGCCTCACAGTCTGTCCCAAATCATCTAAATATATTTAACATGTATTTATGTATTTAACCATACACACTGAATTAAGTGGTATTTAACTATTGTAGTACTTTGTTAAATTGAGTTGTAGGTTGGGTTTTTTTTTTCCTTTTGAAAATACCTATAAGAAATCTAGCCTTGGACTTCTTTGGACCATTTGATCTATGCATTAGTGAGTTATTGCTTTCTTCCATACTCTTCTCTTTGGCCAATTCAGAGAGTATATAAAATGCAGAAGGCCTTCCTGGAACAACCTGATCTGTTCAGTTTTTACCCTTTATGACATGGTAATCAACATCACAATTTATGAATAAATCTATCAGTAAAGATTTATATCTAGTTTTCTTTCATTTAAAATACAAATTTGAGGGTGGGAGTTGTTCACTTATGCATTTGAATCCTGTCCATACAGAGTCCATACAGAAGTTGAAGATATGTTAAGATCTACAGGCCTAAGATGTTAGACATTGTAAAGCATCACAGAATCACTGGATGGTTGAGGCTGTAAGGAACCTCCATGGGACAGCTGGTCCAACCCCCCTGCTCTAGTGGGGCCAACTACAGCAAGTTGCCTAGGACCATGTCCATACAGCTTTTGAATATCTAGAATGGGAAGATCCTACAACCTTTCTGGGCAGCCTGTTCCAGTGCTCGGTCACCATCACAGTAAAAAGTGTTTCCTCATGTTCAGGCAGAACCTCCTGTGTTTCAGTCTGTCCGTCACAGGACACCACTGAAAAGAGTCTGGCTTTGTCTTCTTTGCACCCTCCCTGCAGGTATTTATACACAGTGACAAGATACCCCCTGAGCCTTACAGCTGAACAGTCCCATCTCTTTCAGCCTCTCCTTACATGAGAGCTGGTCCCCTGTCCTGTTGAGCAATGGGCCCACGTTTCCCCTAATCTTTCTTTTGTCACCTATGTACTTATAGAAGCCCTCATTTTCTTCGACATCCCTGGCCAGATTCAGTTCCATTTGGGCTTTAGCTTTCCTAACTTCATCCCTGGATGATCAGACAATGTTTCTGCATTCCTCCTGGGATACCACTCCTTGCTTGCTTCCCATTCCTACATGCTTCCTTTACCTGTTTGAGTTTGGTGAGGAGCTCCTTGTACATTCACACGGGCCTGCTAGTATTTTTGCCTGACTTCATATTTGTTAGACATATTTGTTAGAATTCTTAGACACTGTTAAGCATCAGCTGCTATAAGCATCCAAGCTGCAAGTGTGTTTTGGACTTTATTCCTTCTGGACAACATTTTGTTCATTTGGAACATTTAGAAATTTTTTTCAAAAGTTAAAATTTGTGAGTTTGTTTTTTTAAATGAGATTTTTCTGGCATAGGGAGAATTCTGCTCTCAGCAGTTCAGTCATACTTCCTTCAGGTGGTTAAAATAACTATCTTCACAGAACTAGAACCATGAAAATCCTGTAGTGGTAGGTTCTTCATACTAAGTTAAGAAACTAGGGAGAAACCTAGCAGTATTTTAAAAGCACTCGTCGAATGAGATAATACAGTTGAGCAAGTCTTTATACATGATTCATCTGTTTTATTACTGGGTATTATGGAATTAAATGCAGTTTGTGCTAGGTGTACAATGACTCAGAGTCCTGCCTAAATTAGAGTCTATTGTGTTGTGTATTGTCACAGGGAGGAAAACCAGCAGTGGGCCTGCAAGTGCTTTTAAATGTGTTTGTTCAGCATGAAAGAGCTGGTATAAAATGCAGTGGTTACAGTGCTGCTTGTATATGTTTGTCTTTTGGAAAAGATAGACTGTATCCAATTATAACTTTGCTATGATGTTCATCTTCAGACAAGGCATGAAAATTTGTAACCTCAGCCGCATCAGTGACAGAGGTGAGTGGTTTAACCTTTGTACATGAATGTTCTCTTACACCCACATCTCAGAACAACCTGCTGGGTATCAGGTATCTTAATCGTCTTCTGCTATGTATAAAGAGCAGTCATACTATAGAAGTGATATGGAAGAGCTTGCAGCAGCAGCATCTCTAGTGAAAAAAACTCTCAGGACTTTTCACATCTATCTTTTTAAGGCATAGAGTTACTAGGAGGCTTGGAACAGACAGTCCCCCTTTTCTGCCTCATCTACTAATAAGGCTTGTGGAAAAAAGCTCTCACAATTTAACAGACATTTTTCCCCTTTTCCTCTCTCATAGCCACATCGTGCTTACATCTCTCCTACATAGAAAAGAAATGTTAAACTAATAAAAATATTTAATTTTTAAAGAGATTTTTCTACTTACTGCTAGAATCCTGCACATAATTTGCTTGGAAATCTTTGACAGGGAAAATGAACAGTTAGAATCAGATTTTAAAATGAGTAGACAAAAAGATTATTATATTTTAGTTTTAACTATATATGCATGACACGGATTTTGATCAGAATCCAGATTTGAAGTAAGTGTTTATGACCACCTTCCCTTTTAAAATGTATGTCATAATGACATATCAGCTATGAGATATTACATAAAGTTAGTATTTTTCAGAATAGGTGCTTTTGTCTGGGCTGCACCCTAGAGTCAACATGAGCAGTAAAGGATGACATCACCCAGACTAATATTTGTATCTTGACTGGTAGGGTCCTCTCCTGGAAGGTGGAAGAGATTCATTAGAATCTCATCAGACAGAAGAGAGAATTTAATGCAAAGCAAAATCCTTCACAGCTAGGTTAAGATGTTAAAGATAAGTGCCTTTTCTCTCTTTGTTTTTAGAAACAATAAAGTCACAACTCCTGTTTTGGAGGAAGGGACAGTTCCTAAAGTTTGTGTTAGGAAGATTCTAAGCATAACTATATGACTGGATGCCTGTGGCTATTTTCCAACACAGGGAAAGCATTCTGGGAGAAGGAGCTGGCTGTGCAGCCAGCTGCAGATGCTGGTTTATATTTCCTTTCTAGCCCTGTCAGAAGTGGACTGGTGGCTAATACAGAGCCAGTGGCATTTGAATTTAGTTTTCCTGCAACTGCTTTTCATGTGTTTTTTTACAGTTCAAAGCACCTAACATAACGAAAAAGTGATGCCTTTGATCAGAGGGCACTCGCAGCATGTGTTGCCTTGGGGCCCAGCATGAGGGCATGTTGACATATCTGAAGGCGCAAGTTTTGTTCAGATAGCAGTAGAGGACTATACCAGGTGGAAGAAGTCATGCATGACACATTCATACTGTGTGTTTGGGATAGACTGTAGAGCAGCTATTCTGTCTAATCTGACATGAATTTGTTTTGGAAGGAAATAGCTGGCTCACTCCAGGGGGAACCCAAGGGCAAATGAGCACCTACACACAGTGATGATTAAGGGACCAGGGCTCTAGAGAGAAACAGGGAGCAAGGCAAGCAGCTAGCTTGCTAGTCCATGTCTATACCACTAAGTTAAACATACTAGCTCTACATACCATTACTCCAAATTACCAAGTTTTCTTAGAGCAAATGCCCTGGTTATGTAGCTTACTGTAAAATGGAATTCCTCCATCAAACGTTTTGACCCTTGGATTTCACTATAACAGTACTGAGTTATATTTTTAATAACTTAAAACAGTGGTTGACAGGAAATAATACACTAAAGTGCAAAATAAATAATTTTGAAATCTGAACTTCACCATTGTGCTGCATGATGTTTGTATACAAAAGAAATGGGTAGTAAAAAGGTATTCTTTTGACAGAATAGAGAAGAAAAGATTTTTTTTTCCTTGGTATGACGGTTATGTAGGTGTTAATAATTCTGCCCAGAGTTATCAACTGCTTGCTTTAATAGACTTTATTTCTTATAGGTAATGTAAAAAAAAAACCCAAACCAGACAACAAACCCCCTGAATTTAACAAAATACAACAATAGTTAAATCCCACTGAATTCAGTGTGTAAGGTTGAATGTGTAAATATGTGTTAAACATATTTAAGTGATTTAGGACAAACAGTGAGACAAGCTTATCTCATACAAGTAAAAAAAAAAAGACTGAGAACACCAGTAATTTTGCTACCAATCCCACAAAGTGCCTCTTCCCCAAATGCTACAACATTCTCAATAGTGAATGAAAGATTAGTTCAATAAATGGTTCATTATTCACCTGTGATGATGAAGTGTATTTCAAAGAGGGATCTCATCTAACTACATTTGAACTGAAACTTTTCTTGTCTACAGGCAAGAAATTACAGTTCCTCTGACTGTGGTCATTATGCATCTTAAGCAAGTGAAAGATTCCATTTTGTCTTTTCTAACAAACCTTTTAATCAAAAACCCTGTCCTACATGTACAGGTGTACCAGTAGAATTTATGTTTTCTAAAAGAGATAGAAAGATAAATCTTAGAAATTTATTACAGAGTTTACAGTAATTTAAAAACAGTACCTCAGACAGAGGGTGTCAACTATTTGAATTTTTCATTGGTTGAAGTTTGTTTAAAAATAAAATCAGGTAGTAAGTGATACTATAGGCTAAAATTTCTTCTAAGCAGGAGGTGACCAAGTGGTACTCCAAAGGAAGAAAAAAGCCTGTCTTTTCTCCAATGTAATTACAAGTAGAATATTTTGCATCTGTTTTTCATAGAAGCAAATTACTAACTTTTCCCCAGGCTCCTGTAGTCAAGCATAGATAAAAAATAAAATGCTAGTTCCCTTCTTGCTACTGGTCACTTTATATGGTGTGAAGGTCCCATAGAATCTGCATAGTATATGTAGGACGAAATAAAAGTTGCTCCCTTATTATTTGAACAATTTACCCACACAAGGATATAAAAATTGATTCATCATCATTCAGAAACTGACCACACAGGGAAACAGAAAGCCAAGACAGCAACATTTTGAAATTTCAAAGGTCATTGTAGATCATCTGCAAGTTTCCTAAATGTAGGCCAAAGAAAAGTGTCTCTGAACTTGGCTGAACTTTGAATTGAGTTTGTTTGTAGATCTATCTTTTCTTAGTAAATATAATAGCAAAGGTGTTGGTTTTTTTTTTATTTCATATTTTCATTTTATTTTCTTGCTTAAATGAAATTCTTAGTTTAACAGAATTCAAAAAAGAAGTGTAACCTCTTTAAGCTGTGGAGTCATTATATTTTAAAATAAGAATATATACTGTCATTTTATGTAATTTTTTACATTAAATACATTATTGAATTGACACTACTTCACACTTCCATGTGCTATTAAATCTAAAGAACATTCCAGCAGAATTGACCTGCTCCAAATAGCTAGAGTCTTTCACTGACCTCAGGTGAGATCATTAGCTAAAGATATGATAAACTTTCACTATCCTTTGCAATGAACTTGAAGGAAACCTGTTAGAATTGCTTGGAAAAGATTTTTTCTATTCTCAGTAATAAGCTTGTATATTTTGTGTATTTGTGTATTTGTTATAATTATTTTAGTATCCTCCTATTCAGTGCATAATTTGACCAGGCTTTCTGGTCTTCAAGAAAATTTCATTCTCATTAATCACAGTTTAATTTTGTTTTCAGAAAACTCTTCATTTTTGTGTACACTCCTCTCTTCCATTATTATTACTGAGAATTATATGGTGGAAGAATACAGAACAAACCAAAACTTGTTTTTCCTTCAAATTCTAGTTCCAAACTAGGAACATTCCCAGCTCTATCCATCATTCTAATGCATTTTGTCATACTATGATTAAGTGAATTTACATTGCTGTGAAAATGGCTTAGGTTATGGAGGTATTATTCTTCCATCTGGTCCTTTCAAACTCACTTTCATTTTCTGAGTTCTGCTACTCTTTCTCTTCTGAATACTTTATTAAGCTTTTTTTTACAAACTTCTCTTGATCTATCCTTCCAGTCCTTTCCAGTTTGGCAGTTGTCATTGCTAGATCTGATCAAACAATGCTATAGCTGATGAATCTCAAAAGTAAGAAGTACTGTTTATATAAGGTTACTTTGAATTACTTTGTAGAGAATTGTAATAGAACTTTAAAATTCTATGAACGGAGAATGAATGTGAGTATCTGGATGTAGGAGCACCAGAAGGAAGGACAGAAGCCTATAATAATGGCATGTATTGATGCCAAATAGACTTAACAGGTCAACAAGATTGCAACACATCTATGTGCAGCTTCACAGGACACACAAGCTGGGAAACAAAGGACTGCAGTTGCTGAGGCAGGATGAAAAGACTAAACGCTGTCATGTACTGAAGTTTACCAAAAAGATATATCCAAACCCAGCACATTATCATAAATTTATGAAGAACCAAAGAGATGCGATGAGAACTTGATCGATGCCATCATCTGTCCTTCATTTCATTGCAAAGATATTTGCACAGACCACCTGAATACATATATTACAGTGCCTGAAGGTGACACAGATCACTTGGCTATATGTACCTTGGAGTCTGAATACTGAACAAACTACTTAGGCACATGTTTCTTGGTGATAATGAGTATGCAGGTATGAGAGTGTGAGCAAGTGAAATCACTTATAAATAAATAAATATGATAATGCTTCAGTGTTATTTTCTAAAACTTAAAGTCTTATCCACTATTAAAATCATAGGCTCATATGATGATTCAGTTTGGAAGAGACCTCAGGAGGTCTCTAGTCAAACACCCTGCTCAAGGCAGAATCAGGCATGAGGTCAGACCAGGTTGCTAAGGTTGGCCATTTGAGACTTAATCACCTCCAAGGATGGAGACTGCACAATATCTCTGGGCAACCTGTTCCAGTGCTTGACTGTCCTCATGGTGAAAAAGTTTCTCCTTTTATCCAGCCTGAACCTTTCTTCTTTCAGCTTATGCCCATTAGTTTAATCTGTTTATGTGGCTCACAGGAGCTAGAACCAATACTCTTGGTAGCCTGCAGGTAGAATGCACAGTTCCTTAGGTTAGGACAATAATTTGCTCTCTGGCTTTGTCATCCTTTGAATAAGTTTATTGCTCACTAAATAACTTTATTATGTTTCATATCTGGACCAAGCCATTATTTACCCTAGTGAACTATAATGTGAACTTGATTTTTCAGAGTCCGTGTTCAGATATCCTTGTATAAACTCAGATTAAAAAAAAACCATTCTTTGACTTTCGCTTAATATGTTGCTTAAAAAAAGTCTGCTCTTTAAGGTATCTGTTTTTAAAATACAATGCTAAGCTAAAGGTGTATGGTAAGTATCAAGATATCTATATATTCCAATTTCATTAGCAACCCTTAAATATGAGTTCTTTAAGGAATTCAGTCATCTATATTATTGAAATGGTTAGATTTGTCAGAGTGATCCATGGAACAGGTTTGGACCATGCCAATATTTGAGAGTTAGCACGGGGAAGAAAACATTTCCAGCAGGCAGCTTGAGTGTAGCCAATGTGTTGGAGGGTAAAAGAGTTACACAGTATGAATATGGGCAATTTTGTGCCACCCATTTCAGTGCTAGAGGATGGTCCAGGCATGTTTAATTTATGCGGCTTGTGGGTCTAGTAATTTGCCATCTGTTTGTGTTAAAAAATAATGTTCCAGAGAACACGCTGAAGTGAAAGACATCATGGGAGAAAACTTGTGTTCTTAACCACAGTATATTTTACTTTGATGCAGAAGAGACATCAGCATTTTGTTTTGCTCTTCGGTACAAGGGGACCAAGAGTCTGATTCTCCACTCAAAGACCTCCCTGTATTGACTTGATTGACATAGACTTTTTTTCTGCTGAATTGGTTAATAGGACTTCATTTTCCATACTTCTATCAGAAAAGTTCTTTAGCTTTTGCTTCTTGTCTTTCACCTCCCCTTTTACCAAAAATGGAGAGATCAGATGTTCATAAAAAATATCAGGACTGCTACTTATTTTCTTGTGGATAGAAAGATACTACATTCATCATCATGCTTCTTTTGCTCAGGAATGGAGTTGTAAGGTATTGCTCTGAACTTTATTAATTTGATGCAGTGTTGCATATTTGCATATTTATTAACTTTGAATGTATTGTCTCCTAAAGGAACCTCTAGTTTTGGAAGCTAAAATCAATTTTGTTTTATTATGGACTTTCAAAGAAGCTTTGTATAACAAAAAGAGGAGGGAGAGAGAAAAATTCCTTGGAATGGGGTAGAAAATGTGCAGTATTACGTATTACTGTCCAGTATTTTCTGGTATTACTTTTGTCAGAATGTTCTGGTTTGTTAAAACCAGAGAAATTTTTGCCAGCATGCTCTACTTTCATTTTGTGCAGCTTTCTGTCAGAACTATGTCGTATTCTCTACC
Source organism: Sagittarius serpentarius (assembly GCA_034782735.1). Classification (NCBI taxonomy): domain Eukaryota; kingdom Metazoa; phylum Chordata; class Aves; order Accipitriformes; family Sagittariidae; genus Sagittarius; species Sagittarius serpentarius. Next base: position 36,032,075 of record JAVKLA010000027.1, on the reverse strand, counting down.
TGTCTGATTGTCCCACTCCTCAAGTCTCCAGCAGCTCAGACTGCGGCACTTAGCTGAGAGCCTGAAGGGCCTAAGCAAAAACTTCTAAAATCCTTAGTTTCTCAAAAGGGTTTTATAGTCCTTTTTGTCACACTATATCTTGTATGTATGGCTTTAGCATAGAACTGGGCAGCAGATACAGAAAAAAAGTTTTATTTATGGCTATTTTAAACAAAATCTTCTGGGATATAAACTGGAGTGAATCCAGTCAAGGATGAACTCAAAGAATTTGCATAGCATTCATCAGCATGTTTTTAAAGCTCTCTTTGGTAGCTAAAATAAGTCGTGCCTGGAGAAAAAAGTAGACTTGTGATTTGAATATTGTTAGGAAGTGATATGGGTATTGTTAGGAGGAATGAGGGAAGAAGTATGTGACTTACTGTCCTTTCCCTTTAGTTTATCTCAGAGCTACTTTCCTTCCATGGTTGGATGCTTAGCAGAGAAGTGTGGGGTCTGAGCAGTTTCCCGGGGTTTTTCTCAAGTGTGACAAGCTTTGATTAGCCTGACTAACCAACCGTCAAGGAGAGCAAAGTTCAATTAGTCCTCATTTTCTCTAAACCTTTTTGCAATGCGATGTCCATACCTGAGATGCCTGTTAACACATGCTGCGCTGGAAGCTGCTGTAACTACACACTATGTGTATCAGCAGGGCTGCCTGCAGCTATGTCAGTATCAAGACTCTTAAAAAAAAATCAGGTAAATGATACAAAACAATCAAACCCCAAATTATTAAGTATGAAAAGAAACATTTTTCAGCTGCATTGTCTTATTCTTCTTATGAAAGGTTCCATCTTTCTTAGCTGCTAGTATCAGACTGGGGTTGGAAGAGTGGTAACTCCAGGTCTGTCCTGTTTGGGAGATTCTGCTCTGCCTCCAAAAACCCATTAAGGTTTAAAGTGGATGTAGAATCTCTGTGAAGAAGCAGCTTTGTTAGTTCAATTATGTTGTGTTTCTTATTCTGTTGAAGCTTGCCATCCTTACAATGAGATTTGTAAATAGTTATGTTCTTTCCTTTTTTTCAGTATTGATAAAAATAAGAAAAATGAAAAATATACAAAATATATCAAGGGGAAACACTATATATTAATTGTTTATGAGAAAATAGCATTAAAATAATTTGAATAAAACTGGTTACCTCCATCTTTTCTCTTTTTTTCCCCTTTAAGTAGGAGCAGACAGCTTTGTCCCCTTGTTTTTTCAATCTAATAAATGTTACTATTAAACCAATCTCTGATTTACAGAACATTTATGCAGAAGATTTTGTACTAAAATTGAAAAGAACATTAATTTTTATTGGCCTTTTCTATCACTTATTATTCTCTGAGCTTATTATTCTCCTATCTGTAACCTCTCAGTTCTCCACAGTAGGATCCACCCACATTAATGGTTTGGAAAGTAGGCATCACAGAAGATGCTGAAATAAAATAATAACAGCAGTAACTAACATAATTGTTCTTCTGTATTTGTATTCTCAGTAGCAATTAACCTCTCACAGTCATCGTCTTCCCAAAATACTTTTGTAGCCAAGAAATCATAACAGAAAATACAAGCTAATATTTCATAAAGGAAAATTTATTCTTTAACTCTGGTGAAAACATGTAATTTGTCTGGACTTTTATTCATCTGTTTTTGGGTTACCTTTTGTTTAGAATTTTGAAATCTTAACTTTACATGCAAAAGATAAATACAGAAAACCCATTTCACCCTCTTTTCACCCTGCAGAACAATAAAATGCTACCTCTTTCAGTCTCTGCAGTGTCTATCTAGAATGAAATACAAGTATGTAAGTGTGATTCACTAACACAGGACACTCTCAAGATTGAGCTGCCACTCATTTGGTATGGGTGAATCCTAGGTATTTGTCCCCATTCCTCAGTTAGAAACCTTAAGTTTATCACCAGAATTTAAGTTTAAATTAACCTTTATAGAACTTTCCCAGTTTCTAGAAATTTCATTTTGCCACTTGAGTGAGAATTTAAGTGGACACTTCAGGACACATCAGGCCTTTGAAGCCATATAGATTAAAAAAACTGACTGAAAAACCCCACAAATTTAATTTGTGGCCAAATCATTTGTATCTCCATCTTTGTCATTCTCCAGCAAGCAAAAGATTTTTTTTTATATCCTGACAGAAAGTGCAAAAAATATAGTACCAAAAACGTACTTGAAATAGTATTGTTGCATCAGTAATGAAAAACAGGTCCTGATTTTCTGCTTATTTGTTATCACTTCTATATTAGCAAAATAAGCAACATGAACTCCTACTTTAAGTGTTACGCACAAGATCTCTGGCAGGTGTATATTTGGCCAAAACTTGAATTTCTGTTGTTGCTTTTCTAGCAGTGATTTTTATACGTGAGAAATATATTGGCTTTTGAACAGGTGAAAACTCTGTGATTAGATGTGCCACTCTAACAATGAATTTTATAAAGGTATATAATAATAGGAGCATGTAGACTAATGGATGTTTCCTTCTTGTACTTAGTTATTTTGTTCAGCTGAATACAATAATAGAAATACAATGGAAGTCTTTCTTAACATTGTAAGAAATGAGTGAGGTTCAAAAGGGAAAAAAATTGTCATATCAAGATTAATGAAGACTATTAAAATTAATTTACATGAAAAAAAAGATTTTGTTTTCTGTTTATACAAAAAAGTGTCATATTTCAGTTTTGCACTTTTTAAAAATAGCAAACCCACAACAGATTCAACAGCTATAGGCATGTAGAAATATGCACACACATATCAAGTCTGAAGAAACACATCCCTGAAAAAGCTATTCACCAAGAGGTAAATCCTGGACAATATTTACCTCTTGGGTCAATAAATCTTAATTTTCATCTCGGCAAATGTCAAAACTTTTTTATATTTTAATTAAAATTCTCAAGGAATGGCTGTTGTTGAAATAAATTAAATAGAACATATCTTGCAAAATAATAAAATAAAAATGGCAGAGCTTGCCCTTTCTTAAAATTTAATACAAATAAAAATTAAAGTATGAATTTAGAGTGCAGTAACTCTTCTTTAACAACTATAGTAAAGGAATACCTTCCTAAACTAAACAGAAATTCATCATTCCCATTGCTTAGTTAGAACAATCTTGCATATAGATATTAAGACAGGGTTATATTTAAAGAACTCATTAGGGAAACATCACTGGGACTCCTGAGCTTACTGAACTGATGGTACAGCCTTGTCTGCTTACTGTGGCCTCATCATGTGACCTTAATGTGACCTCACTTAAACTCCAATCTTGCAATTAAATCATCTGGGAGGACCTTATATCCAATCAGGATTCCTCTCATTTGCAGGAAACTGCATGTGTCTTTCAGTGAAGATTAGATGACAGGATTAAAGCTAAGGTATATCCCAGAAGACATGTAATAGTTGCAAAGGACCTCCTCTGGACCAGGCTGCTAAGATTGAAGTGGCTCATAAGTTGGTCTGGCAACATAAGTGTGAATTATTTATAGCTCGGTGGGCCCATGACACCTCAGGCCATCAGGGAAGAGATGTAACATTTAGATGAGCTCATGATCGAGGGGTGGACCTGACCATGGACACTTGCACAGGTTATCCATGAATGTGAAATGTGCTGCAATTAAGCAAGCCAAGCGGTTAAAGCCCCTGTGGTATGGAGGGTGGTGGCTGAAATATAAATACGGGGAGGCCTGGCGGATTGACTATCACACTCCCACAAACCCGCCAAGGCAAGCGCCGTGTACTTACAACGGTGAAAGCAACCACCAGATGGCTGGAAACATATCCTGTGCCCCATGCCACCGCCCGGAACACTATCCTGGGCCTTGAAAATCAAGTCTTACGGTGACACGGTACCCCAGAAAGAACTGAGTCAGACAATGGGACTCATTTCCGAAACAACCTCATAGACACCTGGGCCAAAGAGCATGGCATTGAGTGGGTGTATCACTTCCCCCATCATGCACCAGCCTCCGGGAAAATTGATCGGTACAATGGACTGTTAAAGAACACATTGAAAGCGATGGGGGGTGGAACCTTCAAACATTGGCATACACATCTAGCAAAAGCCACCTGGTTAGTCAACACCAGAGGATCTGCCAGTTGATCTGGCCCTGCCCAGTCAGAACTTTTACATAATGTAGAAGGGGACAAAGTCCCCTTAGTGTACATAAAAAATATGCTAGGGCAACCAGTCTGGGTTACTCCTGCCTCAGGCAAAGGCAAACCCATTTGTGGGATCGCTTTTGCTCAAGGACCTGGGTACACTTGGTGAGTGATGCAGAAGGATGGCGAAGTTTGATGTGTGCCTCAAGGGGATTTGATTTTAGGTGAGACTAGCCAATGAATTAAATTGTATGATGTTAATTGCTATATAACCCTGCCACTGTATGTCATCATTATTGTAATTGTTATATGCTATATCAATGGTATTACAGTAAGAATCACTTGAATTAATAATGAACTTTGACAAAACCGTGCAAAGCGCAGTAGTGATGGAACCAGAACTGACTTCAGCATGCAACAATCCAACACTGCACACTGTCTCTCCTGCTGTGCCCAGCGTCACCCACCCGCCACACCACACTGAAGCCCGATCCTGCTCTGCTGACTGAGTGGACATTGCACCATCCCTTCTGCCCAGACAATTACAACAGATGGAGCCCAAAGTCATGGACTAAATGAACTTAACAGACATTTTATTGGCATGGCCCATAGACTAAGGGAATGGTACCTCTGTGTGTGTGTGTGTATATATATATATATATATAAAAAGGACAGGAAAGGTGGGTGATTAATTGGTATGTATTGGAAAGTGTGGGACCTGAGCATGATATAAACGGTGCAGAATAAGGGGTGGATACTGTCCTGGTTTCAGCTGGGATAGAGCTAGTTTTCTTCCTAGTAACTGGTATAGTGCAGTGTTTTGAGTTTAGTATGAGAAGAATGTTGGTAACACCCTGATGTTTTCAGTTGTTGCTCAGTCGTGTTTAGACTAAGTCAGGGACTTTTCAGCTTCTCATGCCCAGCCAGCAAGAAGGCTGGAGGGGCACAAGAAGGGAGGGGACACAGCCAGGACAGCTGTGGTGAGCAATTACAGTGTGCACCACTTCTTTTGTATATTCTAATTCTTTTATTATTATTATTATTATTGTCATTTTATTAATGTTATTGTTGATATTATTAGTATCATCATTATTGTTTTCTTACTTTCTGTCCTATTAAACTGTCTTTGTCTCAGCCCACAAGTTTTACTTTTTTTCCAATTCTCTCCCGCATCCCACTGGGGGGGGGGGACTGAGCGAGCAGCTGCGTGGTGCTTGGTTGCTGCCTGGGGTTAAACCATGACAATACCTCTCTGTAAGGAGGTCAAACCAACTGATCAGCAAAGCCACCAGCTGCTCATGAGTAATTAATTTTTCTCTGATACATCTCCAGAACAATGCAGAACAGTCTGCTTTAAATGTATATATTTGTTGAAATAAGATCTATTTCTTAACATCTTGAGTACAAATAAATGCTCTACATGCTATTGTATTCACTGTTTTGTAAAGCAACTGTTTTCCTGAGTACATGAATTAAATTCCAAAGTTTCATGTTTCAGAGATAGAAACAATTTGTATCTGTAGCCCTGCCAGCGCAGATCTTTTTCTTATGGTACTTTTTAGTGTAATTGTTTCAAAAGATTGCAAATAATAATGTTTCCTCATCATTAAATGAATCTCACTCTTGGACAGAGTTAGTGGATGTACAATTTGCAGCAATTTGAACTCTCATAACTTAGAGACATTACTCTTTCATCACACTAGTTATTCCTCTATTTCAAAATAGAAACACTTGAAACAGCTATACCTTTGTCATCCTGTAACCCCTTAATTTTTCTGCCTCAAGTACCTTCCCTCTCCACTTAATCACTTTCTTTTCTTTTCCCTCTGTCTTCTCCAGCTTGCTAGTGTTTCGGGTGTGAGCCAGAAACAAATGCAGAATGTGCCAAATCAACATGAGCAATTACAGTTGTTAACCAGGGTGGGACATTTGTTCATGCAACTAGAACGTCTTTCTTCATGATTTTCTGCAACAGACATTTCATTCATTTGGTTTATCTTCTTTCTTTGTACAGCCAAAAAATGCATCCATCCGTGCTCTCCAAACTTTATAGTTTTTCCTCTAATCTTATAAAATACTGTGGGTGGTCAGCACCATTCTTCAGTTCCCACTAATGAAGAAGTCAAGAGGAGCTGAGATACTGTCATGAAAGTTCAGAGCCTGCAGGGTCACACCTAGGTGAAACAAAACGAAAGAACTGCCTTCACAGAAAAGGTTACTCAATGAGGGAAGATTAAAAATAATAACACACCCCCCCAAACCAAAAAACTCATAAAAACTCCACAGCCAAACTTAATCTGTCATGGTTTTTTGGACTTCTGACTCAGAAACAAAAGATGTGGTAATGGTTTACGATAGATCTTTTAATCTTTTTTATGAAAAAGCAATGCATGCTACAATTGTTTGTTTACTTTTCTGGAAGCAGTGTTTGTTGGTTTCAAAATGTTGCAATTCTCCCTTTGTTAAATGAAAAACTTAAGCTAGAATATTGGACAAAAGACAATGTATTCTTCAACCTGTGTTTTTCCTGGTCATTTCACTACTAGAGACCACCAGCAAGAGCAATGCAGAATGCATGCTTCCAGAATTCTGTGTACCACGTCAGCCTTTGCTGCACACACATGGGGCCTTTCCAGGAAAGTCATTGTCACCATGCCATCTGCCCAATGGGCCATGGGATTTGACTGCAAGGACCGATAGATGTGCTCCATCCACATTGCAAATAAGGGATGTTTGGGCTTTCCCCACTGAGGCCTATCAGGGACTCATGGTTTCTACCTGCCGGCTTTTCAGCTGTTCTTCAGTGGTGAGATCTGCCAAGAGGTGTGTTTGGCTTGGAGTACAATCAAGCACTCAAGAAGCCATCTAAGCCCAGCCTGTATGTCTTCTAAAGTGCTGTATATGTAGGCTGCTAGTCAAAGAGCAATTAGTGAAATGTCAGCTTTTTGTCAGGGATGCAAGGAACTCAACTGCAAGATAATCCAAATAGAAAATGGGAAAAAACAACATCTTTAGCAAATAATACATGGTTTTTTGACTCTTTTAGATCTGTAAATGAGTACTTCATGAGACAATTTAATTGCATCTTTTTTCTAATTTGATTTGGTGTAATTACTTCTAATAAAAATCATACAGTTTAAATATATTGCCTCAACACTCTTTCCTATTTTATATGATCTAAAACCACGTAAAGTGAAAACTAAAGTTTCTTTATTATTCTTGTGGCTGGTTTATGTTCCAGATGACAACAGCGAGCAAATCTATGTTCAGCCCGCACTGACATCAAAGATGTACAATACTATGTTGCCCTACATATAATGAGTGCCAAAGTAAAATCAGACAAGAAATCTACTTTAGACTGTTTTATTTTACTATGTCAGATGAGCCCTAATACTTCCTATCTTAGACAGCTAGTCCCTTCATTTTTACGAACTGCTCACAAGAACACGTTCTTGAGATTTGAGACCTCCCTCAATTCGGCGTTACAGTGTGTGTACAGAATGAATAACGCTATGTAAACAGAAAATTAATCAAATTCTCATTTCTTTTGGAGGCAAAACCTCCTTTTAAAAGACTCCAGGCCCACTGAATATAATTGACACATTTTTCATGCTCTGTGCCTGTCTGTTCACACTAGAAAAATAAGCCTCAATGGTCAACAGCTTAAAGAAATGGGAAAAATACATCTCTTCACCTATCTTAGTTCTCATAATCCCTGTACAAAACTCACTAGAGGAGGGATTTTTCCCACCTTTTCACTGTACAGAAGGATTTATTCATATATTGGTCTACTACAGATTAGTGATAGAAATGCATTATCTTACATGAATAGTTCATCTCATCTTGAACATTTGAGGGAGAACTTCTGAAACAGTAATAAAAACTCTTGCAATACAGCTAGTGAATTTGGCACCCTACTCTGCCATATTTTGTTCAATGACTTTGTTGTTTGTCTAACAATGTTTAATGAACTTTAAAGGATTTTAAGTTCCTTGTTTTCCTAAAAGCAAATAGTCTAAATTATTTACTAAGACATTCCATACATACTGCGTGAAAACCTGTCTCTCTAGGACTATGTCCAACTCATGTGCTTGTTTTCATATAATATTATACAGATTTCACATGCTACCAACTCAAGAGCAAGATGGAGAATGGGAATAGACAGAGTTACACTATAGTTACAACAGTAAAGCGATGGGAGAAAAATTGTCAGATGTTCATGGTTTGTTTGCGGGTGTTTGTTTTTTTTCTTTTTTTACCTGAGCTGTTTCTATAGTGTTTCTCTCTTGCCTACTTTTGGATAGATTCCCCTAAAGCTTAATGTTTCATGTGTTAAATAAAGACAAGTATGCTGCCTAGATGACATAAGAGTGAAGGTTATTATTTTTCTAGACTGAAAAAATAACTCACTTATTTCCCAGTATATTTATTTGTGACGCTTGGAATAACAAGGTAGGAAAGTAGGAAAAATCAGGTGCTGCTGAATCTCAGAGACAGAGACTGAAGAAGACGAAAGAGTTTCTCTATATAAGGTATTCCTGCTTTCTTCCTAATTTTGCCCCACATCCACTCTAAAATACCTTATCAAATTAATTTTTAATTGTTCTTTGTACAAAATAACAGTCTTTTCAGTCAACATTGCAAGTCACAACAATAGCTTAATAAGCTCTGCATCAGCTTCAACGCTGACAATATTATCTTTACTGAGTCAAATTATCCTGATGACATTTTTAATGCCATTTGTATTTTTGGTCGGGGGTTAATGTATTCCCTGAAATTTATAAAGGAAACAATAAAACTAAAAATGACATTATGTACATGTGTAAGTCATACCTGGTACTGCAAGTTCCACAAAGTAGGTCTTACCTAAGCTCTCAGTGATGCATAAGACTATGAAAACATAGTATATAAATCAGTTAGATATCACATCTCTTTCTATTTTTTGTTTGGTTTTGGTTTTTGTTTTGTTTTGTTTATTAGCACATTGGAATTGTCAATAAATTTATTTTAAAAGAGGGCTTTTTTAACTGAGTAATTTTTAAAAATAACACGTCTTGGAAAACAGAAGAATTTCTCAGAAGGGTTGAGAGGTTAACTGAGCCAGTAGTAAGATTTATCCTACAATCATAGAATCGTTTAGGTTGGAAAAGACCTTTAAGATGATTGAGTCCAACCGTTAACCTAACACTGCCAAGTCCACCACTAAACCATGTTCCTAAGCACCACACCTACATGTCTTTTAAATACCTCCAGGGATGGTGACTCGACCACTTCCCTGGGCAGCCTGTTCCAATCCTTCACAATCTTTTTGGTGAATTTTTTCCCAATACCCAACCTAAACCTGCCCTGGCACAACTTGAGGACATTTCCACTAGCTCTATCACTTTTTAATTGAGAGAAGAGACCAACCCCCACCTTGCTACAACCTCCTTTCATTTAGTTGTAGAGAGCGATAAGGTCTCCCCTGAGCCTCCTTTTCTCCAGGCTGAACAACCCCAGTTCCATCAGCCATTCCTCATAAGACCTGTGCTTTAAACCCTTCACCAGCTTAATTGCTCTTCTTTGGACACATTCCAGAACCTCAATGTCTTTCTTGCAGTGAGGAGCCCAAAACTGAACACAGTATTCCAGGTGCAGCCTCACCAGTGCTGAGTACAGGGCGACGATCCCTTCCCTTGTCCTGTTGGTCACACTATTTCTGATAGTAAGTCTCTGACAGTCTCCCAAAATAGTCCCGTATCCAAGTTAAGACATAATGGTTTGAATGGGTGGATAACTACATGCGTAAAAAATTGTTTGGGAGATCAGGATCAAAGGGTAGTGTTTACCCTAACCACGAGGCTGGTGGTGTTCCTCAAGGGCCCATTCAGAAACCTGTCCTGTTTAATATCCATACGAATGACCCAGAGGAGCTGACAGAGTGAATTCTCAGCAAATTTGCAAATTACAAAGTGTGAGTGAGGAAACAGCCAATACTGCTGAGGGCAATGCTGCTATCCAGAAGGACCTACATAGGATTACAGGAACCTTACGAAATTCATCAAGAACAAATAGGAGATCTTGCACCTGGCAAAGACATTCCCCTGGCTGCAACACAAGCTGGAGACTGACTGAAAGAGGGGAAGATTTGCTGAAAAGTCTCTGGGAGTCACAGCAGGCAGCAAGCTGATCATGAGCCAACAATGTGCCCTGCAAGCAGAGGACCAAAGGCATCTGGGGCTGGGTTAACAGGAATCCAATCAGTAGATTGAAGGACTCGCCTTTTACTCAAGACTTGTTAGACAGCACCTAGAATACTGCAGCCAGTTTAGAGACTCCCAAGACAAGAAAGATGTTCATAAATTTTTTTGGCCTCCAGGATCGCTGGGGACTGCAACACGTGTTTTGTGAGGATTGAGGGAGCTGGGTTTATTTAGCCTGGAGAAAAGACAACTTTGCAGGGAGGACTTAATGCCACTCTCCCAACACCTGTGAGGATAGTCTCAAGACAGCCAAAATCTTTGCAGCACTACATGACAGGAAGACAAGAAACAACAGACAAGATTCATATGGGAGTGGGTCCAACTTAACACAGAGAGAAACATTTTCCCTGTGAGGACAGTCAGGTAGTGAAAGAGGTTACCAAGGAAGGGTGTGCAGTTTCCATTCCTGGAGGTTTTTAAGACCCAGTTGGATAAAGCCCTCAGCAACCTGGGCTGACCTCAGAGCTGCCCCTGCTTTGTGCAAGAGGCTGGATTCGAGGGCTCCTGAGGTACCTTCCAGCCTGAATTACGCTATGATTATATAATCTTATGATTCTATGATTGAGAATGAACTACTTCAACCACCTGTTTGAAAATTTTTCTATGTCATTGTCGTATTCCTAGCTATGATAACTGCAGCTTTTCATTATTGCAGAACAATCCAGAAGAGTCTGAGTTTGAAGCTGAAAAAATGGGTAAGAAAGACAGTTTTATACATATATATTAGTTCTGAGTACTTATAATTTTGTTTCTATGTCTAACATGAGTTATATAGGCTTATTTCCTCAACAAAGAAGTGACTGGTAGAGGTAGTAAAAACATTTTCAAAAAACTATTTTTTTCCACAGAATTTTTTGATATGTCAAAATAGAAATATTTCATAAAGACAGTTTAAATGTCATCACAATACTGCCGAAACCTGTTAATTTATTTAGTACTTAGTCTCAGCTGCCAGACTCTAGAAGTCAAGGGCTGCAGGTAATTGTGGACAGCAAGTGTTTTCAGATCAGCACACAGAATGGGATTCTAGCTGGACACATCTTCCCTCATAAACACTTAAGCCTCTGAACTTTCAAAACCCTCCACAGAATGGAATTAATTGTTTTGTTAGTGACTTTCATGAACCTTTCCATCACTAGGAAGCAGAACTGCCAATCTGCTCCCCTTTGGGATCCATTTACTTACTTATTATCCACTTACAAATGCTATATGGACCTCCCAGTATTCTTGCATCTTGCTCATGTTGCACAACAGCACAGAATCATAGAATCATTTAGGTTGGAAAGGGCCCTTAAGATTATCAAATCAAACACCAGTTCTGTTACCTGTTCACGCTTTAAGGGTTTCAACTAGGGAAGATTTGGCTGATGTGAAAGGTTTTTTTTATCCTTTATCTTTTAGTTTTTCACCTTTTGTGCTTGCTAAGGAAGCAGTAGTTAAAAGCTCTGTGAAGAGGCTAATGCTTTGTCCATTAAGCACCATATTCTGCCAGTTTTGCACATGGAGAGGAAAAGCATTTTGTTTTCTGATAACCTAATCCTGGTATGTTGAAGGATGGAAAAGAATAGATAAAAGAAAGCATGTAGCACAATACTTTCTGCTACATTATACTTCTCTGCTGCCTGAGAGCAGGGTTCAGATCTCTTGCATCTTTCTCAGTCTAAGGTTAGTGGACAAAATAAAGCTAGCTATGCCAGGGTCATGACATCCCACCTAGGCAGGTGTCCAGGCCTTACCCAGAGAGGTAACAAGCACCATTATAAAAAAGTTACATGTAGCTGGTTAATTTTATTGTGGTATAATGAAAGTGTTTTAATTTTTAGAATGAAAGCATAGTATTAAGGCATGAAGCATAGAATTATGTTACTAGACTGAAAAGGTCTTAAAAAGGTTTTACAGTTTTTAAGATAGGAGACTGCTAATGACTAAGTTCATTGTAGGTGTCTGTTAATGTTATGGCATTTGATACAGTACTTTTTCTATTGTTTATGGTGTATTTGTAAAATTTATTGAACACTGCGTGAGATCACAGCTTTAGCTTTCAGTCTTTAACACTGATGAATTCCACCTCAAACAGCTTTGTTACTTACGTTGTATTGGTCCATAGTCCCACGTAGTCGGGGAACATTACTACTGTATTTTCTAATTCTTCTTAAAAAAAAAATCATGCCATATTTTTATGAAGAACTTCATAATCCCCGTATTTTAAAACTAATTTAGTCTTCTCAGTGTAGTAAAACCACTATTTTCAGACAACTACCTTATCTTCCATGAACGTAAAGGCACTTAAAAGTCATATGTCACACTTGTAATCTTTTAACACTAAATATAGCATGTTACTACAGATATTGGATACCCTTATTACTGTAAGCATTTACATTTAGCAGTTATCCACAGACAAGGTCTTTCTGCAGTTATGCGGTAAATATATTGCAATTTGAAGCAATAAATGTTTTATGAGGATCCACTACTTGCAAAATTGCCTTAACCACATAAATAAATATATGAGTATATATATACACACACCTCTACATATTATATAAATTATTATACTATATACAATATAGTATATAACCTACATATTATATACATATACTATATGTGGTAGTATAGTAGTTATACATAATACATGTATATAGTAAATATTGTTTATATTGTAGTTTTCTATTAAAAAACCTAGGAAAAATGTCACCACCACTGGCTTAATTTTACATTAGATGTGTGCATGGATGTATATAGTTTATTATTTATTAAACAGTATATATATACTGTGTCTATGTGTGTGTATATATATACACAGAGAAGAGAGAGAGAGAGAGAGAGGGTACATGTACACTCCTCAGTATCTTCTGGACATGCTTAGGAATGTATGAGACATCTGTGTTAACTGGTTCCTCAACTATCAGCTCCTTAGCTTCCTCAATTGCTTTTGTCACTTTGCATTATTCTGTGGAGCTCATGGCTGTGGTGAGGACAGTTGCCTGTTCTCTTGCATTTTTCTTGTGCTATATAATTTCTTTCTCAAAGAGCAACTGACAGTTCATCATAGCTCATTACCATGTGGTAAGTATCAACTTCTTCATTTACAGGAAAGCTCTGTACTCCAGGCTAAACATACTATTTTTGCTTTTCACTAATGACAAAGTCCATCATCATCTTATTTTAGAATCACAGACAGGACTGATATTGTACAATTAGCCTTTTTTAGATTTGTTTACACACAATCTAGATCATGTAGACATACTTTCAGCATCCGGAGAAGATAATAAAAAGGGGAAAGCACAGTTACTTTATAGGAAGTATGTTTTATTTAATCAGTCTTACATCTAATATAGGTCCTGCTTCATCTCTGCCAATCTTAGACTTACTTACAGGCAATGTAAAAAATAGCAGTAGTAAGTGCAGTGAGAGCTTTTCATTTGTTTTCTTTTTGTCCATCACTTCAGAGATAAATACTGTATTCTACATAACACTGACAGTGGCAGACTCTCATGGCTTTATGTTTGTCATTTAAAAATGTACTTTACAAATAAAATCAGAAGTATAAATTTACAAGTCTCAATATATTTTTACGCTTTAATGTTGGTTTAAGAGATACTATATATTAATTCTACCTTAATAAAGAATAAAGCCCAGAAATGCTATCAACAAACATGTAAATCACAGTTTTTAGCAGGTCATTAAATTAAGATGGACCCTGTTCACAATGATTTTCTAATTTCTTGTCCCTGAGAGTTGCTCTTCAAAACTTTTTTTGGATCAAACAACTTTTCAAACCAAGTAAGAAATAACTAGTGAATAAGAGGTGGAGGAACAAAAACTTTTGCCGAGAAATGGGTATAGGTGGAATGAACAGGTTAAGCTGCTCTGAGGACCTGGAAGATAAAGTCACATAAGCCTGATATTACTCATCTGTTTTCAGAATCACTGGTCAAATATAACACCATCTAGCTTGTTAACATAGAACATCAATCTATTTATTAATTTATACTTTCCCAGACTCCACTCTCTTTTTTTTTTCTTATGGACCTTTAGGGTTTTCTGACCACTTTTGTAGCATCAACCTATTTCTGAATGCACATGAGTGAAAGTAAAAGAAATAATCTTAGGGACTCATTACTCAAATTACACTACTGGGCATTCTTTTGATGGGTTAACCATAAATGTGGTGATTCCCCATGGATTTGGAAATTCTTCAATTGATATATGGGAGCAGAATCCTTCTTTGTTATGCTTCTCTTAGAGAAGAGTCTATTCTTCACATTTTGAAGAAGTTGTTTTTATTTTTTTTTATTTCCCAGTTTCTGAATTCTAGCACTTCACTGACTAAACTCTTATCACTGCACAACGTGATAAAACACCAAGCAGAATGTCTCACAAGAATCACCACAAGAGACTTAGCATTCCAGTATACTCTCCAGTCATTTAAGTATTGGAAAACAAGATGACTACATAATTAATTTGCCCATACATAGCATCTTTTATCTTAGGAATACAAATTATTTTATCAGCATTAGGTAATTGGGATCAAAGCTCACTCTGATAAACATTATGTATATTCTTAGAAATGTGGACATGCAGCTAGAGCATAAATTTCTGGACATCAGTTAATGTGGTTTAAGATGTTACCTTAAAATGGATGTGCAGCTCCACTGATGGAAGTTACCTTCTCTTCAGTCTGTTTGGTAGTTAGGACACTTTCTACAAGTGCATTTTCAATATAGTTCAGACAAAAAAGTATTTTGACCTAATCAGCACTGGCAGATATTCACTGGATACTTGACTAATTGCTAGGGAATGATGTACGTCTCCAACATTCATCATTTTTCACAAAATGATGGGACCTACCTACTTTTCAGAACTACTACTACACTTAACTCCTGGTTGAGCAAGTTAGGATATTACGTTGCCATAGTTTCAGCATCCAGAAGATAATAAATGGGGAACTGTGACACATGCGCTCAACTCCCCCTTAACCAAACCAGCAGCAGTTTGGTACAGGCTCCAAAGGAGGTAAAGGCCTGACCTGTAGCTGGGCCAAGAACTCCTCTAGCAAACCTACAAAGGAGCAGAGCGACACAGTGGAAGTTGTGGGTACAAGGAGTCTCATGCATACCTCTCCCATTGTATGCTGTTTGACTAAGAGCCAACCACTTTATCCCATAAATACGACAGCCCAAGTCAGCCTTCTTTGAGCTCTCCCTGCTAGGCAGTGTGGCTGCATGGCGGTGATCTCCAGCAATGAGATCTTTTACCAATGACAGATCGTTGGATGAGCCCAATTTGAGTTCTCCCTGGACAGCAACTGAACTGCACGCCAGGCAGCTCTCCCCTTGAGCAGGGATGCCTCTCAATGTTAACAGCTATTAGTCGTTTAGCTGAAACAAGTAAGTTTAAAATAGAATGAATCACTTAAATTTATAATGTTGTGTGATTTAGCATGCTGTTTGCTTAGCTTTACTTACTTAGCATGAGTAGCTAGATTTGCTGAAGCCTTAGGACACAAGCTGTAAACTTTCACTTACATTTACTGAACGTGTACCTATTTAGCCAAAACAGGGGCTTCCAGAGCCAGCATAAATCAGAAGATAAGGAGGCTTCAAGGCTACAACAAGCACCTGCACACCACCTGCAACTCGAGAAGATAATGAACGGCCTGTCCAGACACAGTGAAGGAATCCAATAAGGAGTCAGAAGGTGTAAGGCCAGAATCAGTATTGGACCAAAGGGCGCGTGGAAGACGCACAAAGAGTATGAAGAATGCGTGAGGGGCGGGTGAATAGTCTGTAAAGGTGTAATTGCCCAGGGATTTATTTGTTTGGGTCTTTACTTCCTCTTCTTCTCCTTCCCCCCTTCCTTCCACTGGTCCCTCCCTGGAGGCACCCAGCTTGCACTGACCCGGCTGCTGTACCACTCTATTAAATTATTTATTTTTATAAGACTCGATGTCCGAGAGTCTGTTTCGGGAAACAGGGCTCGAACTTCGGAGCAAACCAACACTGGACACCTGCATGGATTAGTAAGGGATTAACAGCATGCTAAACTTTGAAGTCCTAACTAAGTGATATAAAGGATTGATTGCGCACATATAATCTTTTAGACATAAACTGCTGACCAAGTCTGAGACTAAGTCTGGATCCGGATGTATCTAAACTCCTCT
>JAVKLA010000027.1:35991484-36012610 GCA_034782735.1 Sagittarius serpentarius | reverse complement strand
GTCTTCATAGGAAAGGTGTTCCAGCCCTCTGATCATCTTTGTAGCCCTCCTTTGGACCCGCTCCAGCAGGTCCATGTTGTCAAGAGACACATTCTCAAAAGGTTCAAAGATTCATCAGTCTCTTGGCTTTCTTTCATATTCTTTTCTTGTTTGTTTACCTTCTTAGAATCATGGAATATCTTGGGTTGGAAGCGACCTTTAAAGGTCATCTGGTACAACCGCCCTGCAATGAGCAGGGACATCTTTAACTACATAAAGTTGCTTACTCTTACTGACCTCTGAACCAGGACCTGTATTATCTGAAGGCAGAATTCAGAATATATGAGGCTATTTATGGGATGAACCTTACATATGTATAAAGATATGTCAACCCTGAAAGCATGTAGCACCTGAAAAGAAGTGGGAAAAATGAAAGTGTGTCTTTTCATACACTGTCTACATTATGTTTTACTATTTTTTCTACTGTGTTTTGGTAGTTCTGCTTATATCTCTCTTCATATTTTTTTGTCAAAATATGTGCTTGGTCTCAGGAACTGTCTCTGGAGTCTGCAAAGACTCTTCACTTGAAGAAATACAGAAACTTCTTTTCCTACAGAAAGGGCAGCTTAGATCTCATGCTGGTAGTTTCATATAGCCTCAGAAAGTTGTCCTAACTAGCAGACTGTTTCAGCATCTGTGCAAACAGAAGTCTTATAAGAACACTTGTTTTTATACTTTTCCTAGTTTTCGTCATTGACAATTGATTTTCACTGCCTTTCCATCTTCCTTTCCACAGAACATTCATTTCATCTACTTCTTCTTTGCTCACTGCTTTCTGGCATGTTGCCATTGCTTGGGATATTGGCCCACAGGTCTATCATTTTAATGGCCATGATTTGGTGGAATGGTATGAGAGCTCATTTTACCTTTCTAAATTATGTCTGGCATCCTGGAGAACTTGCATCTTGCAGTCCATTGCTTGTTCCCACTTTTATCCAGCACAGATACCAATTCCAATGAAAACCTTTCTGTAGTTCTGCAGTTCTTCATCCACCTTTTTGGTTCAGTCTCATAACTACCATTGCTAATAACAACAACAACAACAATAATAATAAATCAGCATTTTCACTGTGATTTACATTTATAATATAAAGTACAGTTGTTAGGCTGTTTTTAACATCCTCCACTCTGTAAGATGAAGTGGGACAAAAGGCAAAGCTGATTAAAATAATTAGAAAAGATCAAGTATGAGATTTGTATTAAATATCACAGAAAATCCCGGTCTGCCGTAGGATGTTGATATGTTAATTAGCTTGTACTTTCACTAAAATAAAATGTTAAATAAGATCTCCACAGACTTTATAAGCAGAACAGCTTGAATAATTCTCATCCTTAATCTAAGAAATCTTTTCATTAAATAGCTCTTTGGGCTTTATTACGTTCATTTTTGCAGTAATATTTTCTTATCTTCTACAAAGGTAAGTAACATTACTATTGATTTTAATATTTAATTATAAATATTTTATTTTAGATTTATAAAGAGTATTCATCATAGTCTTTTGGCTGAAACGAGGCAAGAATTTGAAAATAATGTAGACATGAGGCTGGGAATGTCACACCTTTGCATATTGAACTTCAGATACAAATCAAGTTTCAGGGGCTACCCTCTGACCCACCTCTTTGAGCTGATCCAGAACATTAAATATTTGTCTGTCATTTGAAGTAAGAGATAAATTTATGATGTAATCAGGTTTGTTTGTTTGTTTTTAAAATACATTTCCCTTCATTTTAAAAGGAATTTAGAATGTCTTGTTTCTGCAACTTCAGCAGGAGACAGTGCTAATGGCAAGGTACCCAGTTCCTGTTCCAGTCAGGAAACAAAGTTCCAAAATTATCTCAACTTGTAGTAGTTATATTTCCCGTACTTATTTTGTGTCTTTAATGTCTTTACTTCTGCTTACTGTTCCCTTTTAACTTAGTCCTCTGGCTCTTTCATAAATATGAAGTTTTCAACAAACAATAGTCAATAAAATGTCTATGACTAAGTATGTTTTATAAATGATTTTTTTTTATTGTGTCAAGCTATGTTTGAAGACTTCCTTATGCTGTTTCATACATGACCCACTATATTATGCCTCTGTAGCAAATTGCAGCTACCTGGTATATAAAGAAGTCTAATGCGTTTTTAAAAATAATTAAATTAAAGGATGCTTAATTATCCAAACCCACACCAGTACTTATTTATGGTTTTATTAGAAAAAGTGATCTGCATCTTTGATTGCACAGGACCATGTGAATGGAGCCTAACAGCCTTGGAAAGCAGTAGCCAGCTAGCTGGGAGAAGACAGTCCTTTTACTGTTGCAGCAGCTGCTATGTGTATGCCAGCCCAGCATGTTCATGTCATTGAACGTAGACTTGTATGCATTTACCCTGTGACTATGCCATTTTGTTGCAGGATACCACATAATCTATGTCTGAACATCTCCTCTGTGTGTATTAAAATTGGTAGGGAGTGACAAAACAAAACAGATTCCAACAACTTTGATTTAGCTCATATTTTGTATGTATAAATAATCCAGTGAGAAATGCAGTATCTGTGGACACATCTACCTCTGAAGCAAAAGGGGAGCTGCTCTTGATTCTAGGAAAAAATGTATTTTGAAATATTTCAATATTATAATATTTCAATATTTTGAAATATTTCAATATAACAATACTTTTTTCTGAAGGAAGGCTGTACCTAATTGATCAATTTTTTTCTTTTAGCATGGCTGTCACCATGTCTTTTTCAGAAGATAACAACATATCTTCTGTGACTGTGAAGTTCTTCAGGCCAAACAGTTAGACGGTTTATACAAAAAGATGCCTTGAACAGGTCAATATTCAGAAAAATGACTGAAGAGAGACAGAATTTCTCTTTTGCTGTCACTTCAATGACATAAAACTCCACACTTTTGTCCTTTAAAACATGCACACTTTTTTCAAGGTATGGTAAAGACCTTCATTTTTCCTTTTAAAAAAATCTATAACTCAATGAACATCATTGGCTGATTTAGTCCAAATAACACTTATTGGAATGTAATGTGGTTTTGTCACACACTGCCTCCTCATTCCCTTCTCCACAGCCTTTTCATTTTCAGTAAGTCTGGGGCAGTTTTTGCCTGATTTGATGATTTTGTCAGAACTTTTCGGTTTTCTTTTTTTACTTTTTCTGTCTCAAGTCACAGTCATTTTTAGACTAAAATACTCATAATAGTAACTGAAATGTGTGATTCATTTCAAGATTAATTGATAGTTTTGCTGAAATGGTACAGAGTACTAGATGGTGAAATAGAGGCACCTAAAAGTAGAAGCACAGTATGATAGCAACTTTCTTGAAAGTGCTGGAATGAGACAATAACAGAGGGTCCAGGGTGATAAATAGTTATGATCAATTACTGATCACTAAAAGAATACAGCCCGGGGAGATGGACAAATCTGTTCTCAGGGACAGCAGCAAGGAACAAGTATCCAATGTATATAAAATATCCTGTGGGTAATAAAGCTTAGATACAGCATGGAATTTGTTGAAGTGTTGACAAGGAAAATAAGTAGACGGTGAAACAAACACATAAAACCCATCTTTAATTTTATGGATAGCCTGTTCTCAACTATCTTTGGCTGAAATTAGGGAAAGACCTGTCTACTCATAAATTATGTTTGCTGAAATATGGTCCCTATTGACTTCTTTCCAACATGCTTTGGAGAGTAAAATGCTTCAGAAATGCTCAGACAAGATCTCTCAGCTTGGATATCTTTTTAGAAATTCAGAAATTTCTAAGAGGATTTTCTGTGAGACTCAGAGGCAAGGGATATTTTGCACAGTTTGGCAGAACATCCATGTCTCTGAACTTGCTTTTATAGGTCAATGTGAACCACCAAATTAAAAACTACTAGTTTGGAGGAATTATGAATTGTTGCTTTGGGGGTGGCAGGGTGGGGAATAAAATAACTGTCAATTTCTCTGTACTTTATCGAACAAGACAGGAATTTGCTCTTTGGTCTTATACAGAAGAGGTCCTGTTGACTTCTAGTTGCTCAGAAGTTCAAATGGAAATCATTACTATCTAAGCAATACACTCCGAATATGTTGTGGCAACACTTCATGAGACTATGAACCATTTATCACAATTTTCATACAGTCAAAAAGCTGCAAGATAGGTGTTGTACAGATCAAAGGTCTGAAAAGAAGATGAGTCCTGGAGAGAGTTCACGGGCGGAAGAGAACCATATCCTTCATAAGGTCTTAAATGTCTTTTATAGCTGCTGGGTACACAACTACCTACCAGGTGAATTTGACCTCTACGACCTCTGCTGACTCATTTTCTTTTACAGCAGGGGGTTCAGATTAGATGTCCATCAGTGCCCTGCCAGTTCAACCTGATAGCATAATGTATCCCAACCAGAAGCTGACTTCTTAGTCTTAACAAGTCATCTTTTTAGCGGATTTAGTCACATGTGATGAAACAAAATGGAAATAAATCCAGATCAAAACACCCTTAGAAATGTAGGGGAATTTGAAACAGCCGTGCCTGTATAATTCATCTCATGCTCTCTTCACATGTCCCTCTACTGTCTGTAATTATGGATCTGACAGCATTGTTTCCTTTATTGTTTTTAATTGTTATTAATTAACCCAAGTTCCATTATGATTTGCAGACAAGGATCTAAAAATAATATTTATTTATACCAATAATTTTACACTAGCATGATTATTAATGACTGTTTTACAGTGAACTTAGTGCTCATGCTGCAAGCCCGAGAAATAATAATAGTAAGTGAATTCTCAACTTATTATTTGAAAGAGCTGCAGTATACATAATGCCTCTGAAACATTCCCCATGCTGCATATGCCTAGTGTCAGAAACATGGGCACCTCATAACATGACTGTTACGAAGTGAAGGGTGTAAAAGCTTTATCTGCTTGTTTGTTCAGGGCAAGGTAGATACCTAAATGTCTGTATCTAGTCAGTCCTCATCTGTTTGGAAAAGCTTGTCTGGAATACTTTTCCTCCTTTTCTCCAGCGCTAACACTTAATTATTGCGATACATGACAAGCATTAGTAAATTGAAAGCAAAGCGTTACTTCTCAAAAGTCTAAAAATTTCCTAAACTCAGTAAAAATATTTGTCACCATAAATTCTAACTCTGAAAACTGTGGAATTATAAGCAATTGATGGTGTCCTGGTTTCGGCTGCGATAGAGTTAATGGTCTTTCTAGTAGCTGGTACAGTGCTGTGTTTTGGGTTAATATGAAAAGAATGTTGATAACACCCGGATGTTTTCAGTTGTTGCTCAGTCGTGTTTAGGTTAAGTCAAGGACTTTTCAGCTTCTCCTGCCCAGCCAGCAAGGAGGCTGGAGAGGCACAGGAAACGTGGGAGGGAACACAGTCAGAACAGCAGACCCAAACTGGCCAAAGGGGTATTCCAAACCTTGGGACATCATGCCCAGCTTGATGGGGGAAGGAGGAGAGCGGCTCGGGTGTTGGTCAGCGAGTGGTGAGCAACTACATTGTGCATCACTTGTCTTGTGTATTCCAATCCTTTTATTATGATTGTCACTTTCTTGTTCTTATTAGTGTCATTGCTATTTTCTCCCTTTCTGTTCTATTAAACTGTTCTTATCTCAACCCACGAGCTTTACCTTATTTTTCTGATTCTCTTCCCCAACCCACTGGGTGGGGGGAAGTGAGTAAGTGGTTGTGTGGTGCTCTAGATGCTGGTTGAGGTTAAACCACGACAGATGGCTTGGTTCTCTGACTTGAACAAAGGAGCAGGGAATGCCAGTCTTGGATATTTATGTTGCATTGCGGCTGAAGTCTAGTCTACATGGAAGTAAAGATGTGACCTTAGTTTTTGAAATATATTCCTTTATAGGAAATATTAGGATTAATGAAGGCTTGCTTAAATTCATAATGCAAGTCTTAATCATCACTTATCTTTTGGATAAATCTTTTTTGTTTCGGTCACAAGGAAAAAAATGTGACTGGACAAGAGTCAAAACCTAAACCATTCTTACTTCTTAACTTGCACAGTGAAATTATGACTTGAATCTTCTGACATACTTTAACCTGTAAATTTTGTACTACAAGATCTGTTAGGTGACCTTTTCTCAATTTATTTTTGTATGTACATAAACATTTCTTTATAAAGAAGTTTTCCAACTAAACCATATTAAAATTCTTCAAGAAATGAAATGCAAAAATTTCAGAGATGGTCATTAGTGTTATTAAAAAAATCATGTTATCATATCTTTAAAATCATATCATATTTTAAAAAATAATCTACTTCATGTATATCTATATATATATCTACTATATATATGCAGCACTATAGATATGCTAGTGAAGCCCTTACACAGGTAAAACTGCCATCAAGTGAATAAGTTCAAAAGATATATATGAAACATTTTCTTACCACCTCACCATCCCACAGAAAGCATTAATATTTCATGAGACTAATGTAGTTCTGTTGCATTTGTTTTCATTTTCTTCTAAGTGACCGGATCTAATTGTTTTCATTAGTATGAAATCACTGTGGGAGGAGCCAAAAGATCCGAGATCTCTTCTCAGTCCTGGAAGTGATCTTTAGTATGACCTTTACCCAGTTTACTTTTCTTATTTCTGTCTGTCTCATCTGTACCAGCAGCAGGATACCTATCACATTCATTGCCCTTTCCTATGTGTCAGTACAAAGCTAACACTGCTGGACTTTAAGAAGACTATGTGGCTTGGATGAAGTGCTTTAGTTAAAGAAAAAAAAGTAAACTGTCAAAACGAGTAATTCCTAAAAAAGCAAAGAGACTGTTTCTTTTTTTTAAGTGTTGCATTGAAGATAGATCATATTTTTATTAGACTTATTTTGAAAAAGAGATTCATAAAGGTGAGTTTGAGCCTGGGATATGGTGGTGTACTGGATCTGGCTGGGATGAAGTTAATTTTCCTCATAGTAGCTTGTATGGTTCTGTACTTTGGATTTGTGACTAAAGCAGTGTTCATAACACCAATGTTTTGGTTATTACTGAGCAGTCCTTGCACAGCATTGAGGCTTTCTCTTTTTCCCACTCTGCACCCTGCAGTGGATAGGGTGGAGGAATTTCCACAAGAAACTGCGGACAGCTGACTGGAATTCACCACAGGGATATTCCACAACATAGGACATTGTGCTCAGCAGTGAAATCTCGGGGAAAGGAGGAGGAAGGCAGAATAATTTGTGGATATGGTATTTTTCTTCCCAAGTAACCAATAAGAAGACATGCTCAGGATGTCCTAAAATGAAAGTGGCTCGAGATCTGCCTGCTCATGCAAAGTAGTGAACAAATTCCTTATTTTGCTTTGCTTGCACGCATAGCTTTGCTTTACCTGTTTAATTGTCTTTACCTCAATCCAAGTGTTCTTACTTTTGCTTTTCCGATTCTCTCCCCCTTCCCACTGAGGGGGAAGGTGAAAGAGGAACTGGGTTGATTCTTAGTTGCTGGCTAGGGTCAACCCACCATAGGTGGCCAGTATATATTTTATATATATATATTTAATGAGGTTTGAATTCTGTGGAGGTGAGCAGAACATTAGTATAAATCAAGGTCCTTTCAATTACAGTATTTTTTATCCTTGATAGCCATAGCCTTACTCGCTCTATTTGTTCTCAAATATCCTTTGCTCTCCTGCAAAATACAAAAATGTTTTGTGTAAAGAAAAAGATAAACAGAAACCTCTTTCACAGAGAATCAAGTTCAGTGTTTCAGAGTATTATTCGAGAGTTTGTTCCATCCGCATTAATTGAAAGTAGCCTGTACTAGCATTGACAGCACATGTCAAGAGCTGCATAAGATTTCTTCTCTTAGTGCTATCAGGTCCTACATGCCACCTTCCTCCTTTAGCCTGGCAATGTGTACTGTACGATCCGTAGGGCAGTACTTAAATTGCTGGTCAGGAGCCTGCACATCCTTACCTTACAGTCCCACAAGCCTTAGGGATATTGATTGGCACACCCTGTTTCCTACTTGGAAAGAAGAGTTATGAGCACCTACCTTAAGGAGTGGGCCTGCAGGCTTGTTTCCTCAGGTTGTGTAGAAGCACCTTTCTTTAATACTAAATGAAGTATTGGACGCAGGAGTTTACAAATCAGTCTGGAGATCCCCATTTTTTGTTGTCTAGCTCTAGACTTCTACAAACTGAACTTTCCTATTTTCGTCTATATACTTGTCCCCCGAACTTTTTGCAAAACGTAGGTGCTGAGACTTAAACCTGATGAATATGAATGATTCCATCAATCATTGTTCAGTTCTGTTTAAGTTCCTGAGAACTTTTGTGAATGTTTACATTTCGGAATGCTTTTTTTTCTTATTTGGAAGTCAGAAAATATTTGCATAACTATTTAAAAATAACACTTTTAAAATAGTACTTTTATAGTTTCTGTCTGCAAAGTTTCTATATTTAAAATATATAAAGAAAAAAACCTTCAGGAACATGAAGAATCCTTCCATTGTCCCTAATGTGTTTGGGGTTTTGTTGGTTTTTTTGTTGCTTTTGTTCTGTTTTGGTTTTGTGATTATTTTTTTTTTCCTTCTGAAATATGTTTAGGTGCCTAACTCTTGTGCTGGATCTGGTCTTCTGTTTATTGTAAAGCTTGATGAAGTCCAGGAGTTTTTGAAAAACAAGATAACTAACTAAAGTTTTTTTTTCTCTCTCTATTTAATGATCACTGGAAGAGACACATCTGAATGTGTATGCTTCTACCTATCTCATGTGGTTTTCTTTTTTTTACATAGTTCATTTTCTGAAAATTGTTCTATAAATCAAATTATAACAGTCTGCATTATGATAAATGAAAAGGAAACACTGTAGCAATGGCAGTACCATAGAATTTAAAGCACAATAAAGAACTACTTTTTCAGTGAGATAAATTTCATAAAAATATGACATTTTTCTAACTTTCAAAGCTCAGTTTTGAAATAAAACCCTTGTTTATTTGCACTACTTTCAGAAATGCTACTATTAAAAAAAATTTAATTAGTTATTACTGTAGCAGTATTGGGATGCTGGTTTCCAGAAGAGAGAAAAAAACCCCTAACAAACCACACTATGCCATAAATTTTTAAAAGGGCTTTGCTTCTTTGGCCTATATTTCTTAACACAGCAACATTTCTTCCTGTTGGTCTTTAAAAACACCCTAATTGCTTTCATTCCATTAAAATATAGCACAGAATTCAGAGGAGTAAACATACATACACACACACACACACATAAGATACTGTCACCTCTCTTTTAAACATTAATATTAATATCTAGTAACTCATTATTGTTGGAAGAGCATCTGCTAGAAAGGAACTCATTCTGAACATATACGAAGACAGGAGATACTCCAATATTGTCTTAAAATGATCTTTAGGTCTCATTCTAATTCCTGTGATCTGTAAAATCTGACATGTAGAGAATAAGCACTATAGAAGTTTGTAGACTATGAATAGCTAGCAGTCACATTAATAATTTCTGGAATATTGCAAATATTTGACATTGATATTTGACATTGCGAACATTAGACTCTGTCCTGCATAAGATCCTTGTCTCTAAATTGGAGAGACATGGATTTGACAGGTGGAAAACTTGGTGGATAAGGAATTGGATGGATAGTTGCACTCGAAGAGTTGATTTAAATGGCTCAATGTCCAAGTGGAGAGCAGTGATAAGTGGCATTCTTCAGGGGTTGGTGTTGGGACCAGCGTTGTTTAACATTATTGTCGGTGACATGGGCAGTGAGATTGAGTGCACCCTCAGCAAGCTGGTGGATGACACTAAGCTGTGTAGTGCGGTCGACACACTGGAGGAAAGGGATGCCACCCAGAGGGACCTTGACAGCCTTGAGAGGTGGGCCCGTGCGAACTTCATGAAGTTCAACAAGGCCAAGTGCAAGGTCCTGCACATGGGTTGGGGCAATCCCAAGCACAAATACAGGCTGGGTGATGGGTGGATTGAGAGCAGTCCTGCGGAGAAGGACTTGGGGCTATTAGTGGATGAAAAACTAAATACTAGCCAGCAATGTGCGTTTGTAGCCCAGAAAGCCAATCGCATCCTGGACTGCATTAAAAGAAGTGTGGTCAGCAGGTCAAGGAAGGTGATTCTCTTCCTCTGCTCCACCCTCATGAGACCCCACGGGGAGCACTGTGTCAGTTCCAGGGCCCCAATATAGGAAAGACATGGACCCTTTTGAGTGGGTCCAGAGGAGGGCCACAAAGATCATTTAGGGTGCTGGAGCACCTCTTCCATGAGGATAGGCTGAGAGAGTTGGGGTGGTTTAGCCTAGAGAATAGAAGGCTCCAGGGAGACCTTATAGAGGTCTTGCAGTAGCTAAAGGAGGCTTACAGGAAAGATGGAGAGGGATTCTTTAACAGGGAGTGTAGTGATAGGTTGAGGGGTAATGACTTTAAACTGAAAGAGGATGGATTTAGATTAGATATTGGGAAGAAATTCTTTACTGTGAGGGTGGTGAGGCACCGGAACGGGTCACCTAGATGAGTTGTGGATGCCCCATCCTTGGAAGTGTTCAAGGCCAGGTTGGATGGGGCTTTGAGAAACCTGATCTAGGGGAAGGCGTCCCTGCCCATGGCAGGGGGGTGGAAACTAAGTGATCTTTAAGGTCTGTAAGAGACTGTGTTAGACTGTGTTTGTCTCGACATTGCTGCACCACTGTCACCTGCCTGGCCTCAACATCCTGTTACTGTGGGGGAGTACGCTCAAAAATTGTCCCTGAAGAAACCGCCATATCCGCCCAAAGCAACAACAGCCCACGCTGCGCTTGCACAAGGCCGGTGGGAAGGAAAGCAGAGGAGGAAGACAAGCGGAGGCTGAAGACACCGCAGGTTGACCACCCCCAGCATGACCACCGTGAACGCCTGGGCATGTGCGCACGGAGGAACATGGGGCGGCATATATGCCGTGGAAATGGGCAGACTTTTCTGAGAAATCCTGGGGACCGGTACAATAAAAAGACTGTGTACTCCTCTCTTGGGGGACTTGACTTGCTTTCTAGCACGTAACACCTGCGCCGAGACCTACGGGACGTTGTTGGATTCGTGGTGGTGGTAACTGATCTTGCTGCATCTGTTCCGTTTGCTTGCTTAGGTATTCTGACTTTTTCTCTCTTCTTCCCTCTGTCCTATCACTACCATTGTTTGTTAAGGGAATAAAGTTTAAAAGGTTATACGGCATCTGACCTTGTTTGTGTCTTAATCTTGCTCTTGGGATTGTATCGAAACCTCCCCCGACACTGGATAGGGACAGGTCCCTTCCAACTGTTCTATGATTCTATGATGATACCTTTCCCTGGGAATTGGCCTTATATGGCCATTACTGGAAACAGGATGCTAGGCTAGGTATAAAATTTATACGATAAAAAATTAACATATTGTTAAATGTTATATTTTTATGCTTCTCTAAATGTGAACTGTCTTTAGACAGTCTTACCAATGCACTGCAGAGAAATGATGTGTTTGGGGACTATCACAGAACGGGAGCCTCCATAATTAAGTGTCTGTGGAGCGCGTCCAAGAAATATGAATTAAAGTACCTTTCCCCTTTTATTTTTCACTTTTATTTTTTTCATTCACCTTTAACTCTTTTTTTCCAATTTTGTTTTGTTTTCTGATTTTTTAATTTCCCGCATAACACATAAAGAAGCATTACATGAATCCCCCAAAATGTGTCCCTGTCATTCATTAAAAGGTTACTATGACTAATAAGAATTACTTTGTCAGAGTTGTTGCAACTGAATTTATCTTGAAACTGATTCAAAACTTGGAATATTACAAGTTATTATGCATGCTGCAGCATTTTTTTTTCCCTTTAAGAAAAAAACTTCAGAATTTATCAATTTCAATGAACTGATTGAATTTTAAAAGTGCAAATGATTTAGCAACAAGTCCTTCCCCCATCCCCTTAGTCACAGCACAGAATTCCCCTTTATTTGAACCAATACTATGCTTTGCAGATCACTGGTAAAATGATGTCACATAGTCTACAGACAGGTCTGGTTGTTTCACACCTCTGATTGACAGAGCTACAGCGTCACCAAGCTGTTCATCCCCCATGGGGTCTACAAGCAGATCCACAGTAGACTCTCAGTCCTCTCATTCCAGACTTTAATCCAATATTACTCCAGGTCTAAAAATAAGGAATACTAAAGACACTAATCTGAACCTGAATATTACAGATAGGTGCTAAGTTCAAGGGGAAAATTTTAATTGATTCACATCCTGTAATTAGGAGCCCTAACAGCCCTAGAGAACTTTTGGACTCTTCGAGATGTCCTGAAGGAAACTAAGCATCATCTTCTTGGCATCTAAAGGTTTAAAGCAAATATTTACAAATAGTAGATCCACAGTGGCAGTAGACCCACCCATGTAAAGTTACAATTCGAGTGAAAGCATGAAAGAGCTTAAAAATAAAAAAACTAAGCGAATTAATTACAATGTGACTGAGAAGTTAAGTTAGATTTCTGCATTTTCTCATAAGCTCTTTGCCTATAGCAGGAAAGGTTATTTGCTGTCTTTGTTATTAAACCATCACTCTAAAATTACAATAATGCATGTCACCTGCTATACATGCTTGGATTTTAAAGTAATTATATTTTAATAAAGTTTTCAACTAAATACTCCTTTTCTGTCATAATGCTGGACAACAGTAACTTGTTCATTATATTTTTGTGCCAAAAATACAACATAAAAAGGTACTTAAAAATTTCTTCTAAACATATAATTACAGAATAGTAAAATAGCTCTCTATATATAATCCCCTCAACTGATAGATTTGCTAGACAGAAAACATATATTTACACCAGGTTCTGAGCTGCTTTTCACGAGTCCTACTAAATCAATTCAATATAAGACCTCCATTAGTTTAACAGGCTGTTATGAAAAGCTTAATGTTTAGCCTAAATTTGATATTTTTCCATTTTATTTTATTATAGAAATCTTTGCACCTTTTCCAACAGCACTGAACAATCCATCTTCAGTTGTGTCTCCATAGAGATCTTTTCAATAGTTTTGTTCTCCACTTAATCTAAATTTCTTCCAGGTTACCAGTGACCTTCTTGTAATTTAATGCCAGACTCGCATGCCCACAGAAGTGATCTAACCAGGGTCACACAGAAACCATTATCTTGCTTGATCCAGAGCATGATGCCTCTGGACATCCACTTGTATGCAATGATCAATATCAGTTTCTCCTCCTTCCAATATGTCTCAGCTTCACTTTGGGAACTGCAAAAAAAATGAAAGAGGATGTTTTATTACAAAGGACAGAGACATTAAGTCCTAGACACAAAATTCTAGCAGAAGATGCTAGGTCCTAAAGCCAGCATAGTATTTGGAAAAGACAGCAAAGAGATAGTAATCATCTTTGTGTTTATAAGAAAACATATCAGTCTGCAAGATATTGAATTATTCCCTTGAGGTCAGTGTAAGGTGAAGACGCCTTTTTGCGTGACTTGGTTTATTATAAACAACAGCAAATATAATAGTAGAATTAACTATCACTTATACCAAAAAATGTGACATGAAAGAAACATCAATTAGGATACCACATCCACAGTGGGTGTCTTATGAAGTTTTCATGGGCTATTATGAATCTTATTGGATTGGGCATGGATATTTCCCTGACTTTCATTAGAATAATAGACAAGTCAAAATTATTCCAATATTATATGTCATGCCCAATGCTTCTGAGACCCCCATCTGAGATGTCCACAGATGCAGTACTGTTCAAATACCATTGCCCAGTGCAGATTTGTATAAAATTGAAAATGCTTTCCTACCTTAAGAATGTAAATTATTTCATAGGATCACAGAATGTTTTGGATTGTAAGAGACCATAAAGATCACCTAGTTCCCACCCCCCTGCCATGGGCAGGGACACCTTCCCCTAGATCAGGTTGCTCAAAACCTCATCCAACCTGGCCTTGAACACTTCCAAGGATGGGGCATCCACAACTCCTCTAGGTGACCTGTTCCAGTGCCTCACCACCCTCACAGTAAAGAATTTCTTCCTAATATCTAATCTAAATCCATCATCTTTCACTTTAAACCATCAGAGACATGTATGTTCTGTTGAACAGTATCAAATGCTTTGCACAAGTCCAGGTAGATGACATCAGTCACTCTTCCCTTATCCACCAACGCTGTAACCCCTTCGTAGAAGGCCACCAGATTTGTCAGGCATGATTTATCCATAGTGAAGCCATGTTGGCTGTCACCAATCTCCTCCTTATTTTTCATGTGCCCTAGCACAGTTTCCAGGAGCATCTGCTCCACGATCTTGCTAGGTACAGAGGTGAGACTGAGTGACCTGTGGTTCCTTGGGTCTTCCTTTTTTCCCTTAGAAATCTCACGCTACCTGTTATTTTCTGCTCAGAAGTTCTCAGATTTTGAGGTAAGTGACAGACACTCCAAAACTGATTATTCTTTTTCTGTCTAGGAACTTGAACTCTTTTTTATTATGTGCTAAATTACTTAAATTGTTAGTGTGTTAATTTGGTTCAAAGATCTGCTTAAGATATGGTACAGTTGACTAGCATAATCTATATTGTCTTATTTTTATGTCACAGTATTAGTGTTCTGTTTGCCTTTCACTCCCTTCCCAGTATGTTTAATATATTAATATCTTCATGAAGACCTAGATGTCTCATTTCCCATGTTATTTTTTAGAATTCACATAGTAACATGTACCAGTGTTCTTGTTCCCTTAGGACCCTGTGTAATTGACAGTTTGTTTTCAATTTCTTTGATTATTTCCATCCTCTGAACTATCTTTTCCATGAGGTTACTGTTGGGTTATGCGATAAAAGCTCACCTGCACACCCACCAAAGAGCACAGGGAGACAACGGCAGCACGGAGACCCCAAAAATGTCTTGCCCAGCTATTCCCAGGCACATCAGAGGAGACATCAGCCTTTCACAGGTCCATCTTCACAAGCCCAGAGGAGCACAGGGGCACAATGGCAGGTGGGAACACAAATTAAGGACTCAGAGGAAGGACACAGTGCCCAGGCCCCTAACAGGGCAGTCCCAGGAGATCCTCAGCCCCAGTGTCCAGGTGTGAAACCCATCCAGGTGAGACATCAGGAGTAGCTCTGTGGATCACCTTTCAAAGGGTGGGGTCACAGCCTGGCCATGGGACACATGGGATGAAGGGGAACAACATTTTGGAATCACACAAGACTTATCATTGGATGTTTACAAGAGGGACCAAAGGCGGCAAAAGACGATTTAGTCTATTTGAGGAGGGACAAGCAGAAGAAAATAGAGGCATAAGGGAATAAAAAGAGCCTGTGGTGTAAATAGTTTGCTGGTTGGTATTCTCCATGCATGGTCTGTGCAGTCTGTCCTGTCTTCTTATGAAACTCCACCTTCAACTGTTTTCTGGTAAGAGGCTTTTTACTCCATGTGCATGTGTGTGTGGGGCGGGAATCTGTAGTGCCAGCAACCGGAGCAAGTGAGTGTGTGGTCACTAGCAATGATCAAGCTGGAGCAGCTGGTGAGCAGGCGAAGTGGCCTGGGAGCCAGAAGCATATGTGGGTCTCTAAGGCCTAACCCTAGATGTGGGAGCACCTGTGTGTCTCTAAGGGCAAAAGCACCAGGGGACTGACTATGGGACCAGTGGTGCCCCAGCCAGCTCTGTGTGTGTGCACATCCGAGTGAGCAACTGGAGAGGGCCTGTGGCCCTGGAGGATCATATGTGAAAGTGCCAGTAATATATATTTTATATAATATATATAATTAAACAACAACAACAATAATAATAATAATGCATATTTTGCCACTAATGAGACTCCATCCTGCTCATCCAGTGAGGGAAGCAGGATTAAGCTGCTGGTGTTGTCTGCATTCATGTGAGTACTCTGTGTGGCTATCTGTGGTCTGTGTGGCCAGTCATATATATACATACATAGGTATATGTATATACGTGTTGCGTATGTGTGTTTTTCGGCTTTTATGTTGTCTGGCACTGGGGGCACAGAGCTACAGCAGCCTCACTTATCTCAGGCTGTTGGATCTAACAGATCCTCTAACAGATACAAAATTTCATTTCTCAATTTGTTATAGAAACATAATCCCAAAACATTTGTCCTTCTGTGCTTTCCAGCTTTCTCCTGTTCTGCAGTTTAAATTCCATCTCTTGACGTTCTTGACTGTAAGTGACAGCAGCTGGGTTCCCTTATGGCTGAAATGAAATCCTTTTCTCCTGTACTACCACCCTTTATTCCTGTCTCTAGTTCCTGCTGAATCTGCTTCTTACACTACCATCTCTGCCAACCATTCAAATGGTCTCTCTCCTCCTCTTTCTGGTCCTATGAGCACTTCAGAGAATGTTGCTGAAGAAGTCCCAGTATTGAACTTCCTATATTTTTTCCTTCAGAACATCTTTTCTACTGTTTCCTCTTTCGATGTTTGGTGACTATGGAGGGGGCACAAAAGTAGAGCTAAATCTTTCACTGCATGGTATTTCCCCAGGAGTTAAATCTACTTGTCTTGTTAGTAATAAAGCACAAGAGATGATACCAGTGTGCCCTTCCCCCTGAGCTGAAGTTCTTCTTATTTGGAAAATGGTTAGATATATGATTTTCACACTGTTTTTCAAATAAAGCAAGCTTCCAAATATTGAAATCTTTCTGTACACCCTGAAGAGGTAACTACTTCACAGGATGAAAACACTAGAACTGTAGGTTACTAGAAAAGTAAGGCATATTGATAAATGAGCCTTTGGAAGTTTAAGTCTAGAGAAAGTCAAATAAAAAATCATGTTTACTGCAGAGCAGGTGATTAACTTCATAATAAAATCCAAAGAGATGTGGTGAAAAACTAGTCCTTTCTGAAAGGCGTGCCGTAGGACAGCACAAGCTATTGGGCAAAAATTTGATTCAATATCAAATTTCAATAGATATTTGAGCTAAAATATACATGCTTACTCCTAAAAACTGATTTCTTTTTTGCCATGTTGGGTCTTTTCTAAATTACTGCACCCTTTTAAAAGATACAATGGCAATCGTGATCCTCAAAATTAGAACTTGGAAGAATACAAGTTATCATTTTTCTTATACCTTAATGACAAACTGTTTCTTAATAAGAAAATATTTCTTAATAAGAAACTTTTGTACCTTATGTAACAGCTACCTAAGCCAAAATCCTTCTTTCAAATGGAAAATGAGTCAAACAAATCTCATCTACAATGTTATACTCTCCAAATGCCATTACTTGGAGATCCATTAAAGTCCATGAAAATTCTACATGTCATGACTGTGAACTGCTGGTTTCAGCTGGGGTAAAGTTAATTTTCTTTTTAGTAGCTGGTGTAGTGCTGTATTTTGGATTTAGGAGGAGAATAATGTTCATAACGTCCTGATGTTTCGGTTGTTGCTAAGCAGTGGTTATACTAAGTCAAGGACTTTTCAGCTTCTCATACTGCCCGCCAGAGGAGGCTGGGGGTGCACAAGAAACTGTGAGGGGACACAGCCAGGACAGCTGACCCAAATGAGCCAAAGGGGTATTCCATACCATGTGACGTCATGCCCAGTATATAAACTGGGCGGAGTTGGCTGGGGGCCACTGTGGCTCGGGGATTGGCTGAGCATCGGTCAGCAGGTGGTGAGCAACTGTATTGTGCATCACTTTTTTTGTATATTCTCTTAGTAGTAGTAGCAGTAGTATTTTCCCTTCCTTTTCTGTCCTATTATACTGTCTTTATCTCAACCCATGAGTTTTACTTCCTCCCCGCCCCTCCAATTCTCTCCCTCATCCCACTGCGGGGGGAG
This sequence comes from Sagittarius serpentarius, assembly GCA_034782735.1. NCBI lineage: Eukaryota > Metazoa > Chordata > Aves > Accipitriformes > Sagittariidae > Sagittarius > Sagittarius serpentarius. Next base: position 35,994,792 of record JAVKLA010000027.1, on the reverse strand, counting down.
TGAGCAAGTGGCTGCGTGGGACTTAGTTGCCGGCTGGGGTTAAACCCTGACACCAGACAAGTACAGCACCCTCATGGAAGAAATGAACTCTTTAGTGATTTATCTGACTCTTGGTTGCTTCTTATCTTGTTTGAACTCGGTAAGCTAAATAGCAACTGTTACACTGTTGTGATACAGATCCTGCATGATATCAAATTTCACCATAAAATGAAAAACAGGCAAATTTGTCACAAAAATCTTGATGCTATATGAATATGTCTTGGACACCCAGTATCTAAAGAAACAGACTCAGATGTGTGTGCTCTGCCACCAAATACAATGATATGAAACACTGGCCAGCAAAAATTCCTAATGAGTACTGACTATATGGCAATTCAGAAAAACTTAAGTCAGAAAGATAAATACACAAATAACCTAACAAGACCTATAAGATATGAGGAAAAAAGTGCAGTTACTAAAGAAAGCACTTCAAGAATGCTTATTTAATTTCAGTTAACTGACCAGTTCTTTTGAGCTCTTAAAAAAAAAATTGGTGGTAACAGAACTTCAAACTGAGGGAAAAACATGACATGTATTTGTAAAAGAAACATTGAAAGTGAAGGATGCATCAAAAAATAGCCGCAACACCAGAGTGATTCATGAAATGACTTGTGTTGCCAAGTTTGCAACTAAAGATAATTACACAGACTTGTGCATTCAGCTATGAACTCATTAAAATTGACTCAATTTCCACCCTGCTGTAGCAGTTATCACCTTAGCTACCCCACCATAAGATGACACTAATCCCTTTGAGGAACTTGGAACTCTCAGCAGGTAGCAGCTTCCCCCATAAACAGGAAAGCTGGGTGCAAACCATGTTTCTTAACTCCCAGGAGAGCATCTTTAAACATCAGACCATAGCAGAGACTGGACTGGAAACAGTGAAGGAGGAAAGAAGAAACTCTTAACCCCTCCTGTTCAAGCTGTGACATTGTTTAAAAAGAAATAGTTGTTCCTGGATTCAGGAAGTATCAGGTAGAGGATGATTTTATTGACTCTCGGTAAAGGAATTTATTTGGGAAGGTGAGTGGCTTGACCCTGACCTCAGAAATATTTCTGAATTTTATCCATTTACTCTTACAGATAAAGGGCAAAAGTACCTGCCACCACAATGGCCAAGAATTCAAAATGAAGATGGCAAGATTCACTGTGTGAAGATCTGATCCTGCCTAGGTATGGTAGATAATTTAGTGAGAGACTATTGAATCGGGGTCCTGAGGGTTCTTAAGTGCTGCTCTGCCAAGCTTCTGGACCCTAACTGGATTAGATAGAAGTTGGACATAAAGTTGCTTAGACTGGGGAAGTAGTTGACAATGTAGAGGTACAACCGTTGAGTACAAGGAAATAATGACAATTGAACAATACTTTGATGGTAAATAATAGGCATGATCCTGCAAAAATTGAAAAGTTTAAATTATTACTGTTAATCTTATAAAGTATGCTAATCTGTATAGAGCTGAAGTAGATGCAGCTGTGAATGAGGGAGCTACACAGCCCAGTTGTTGCTGTAATAAACCAATGCCTGTTAACTACAAGACAGAACTGAAACCAGAAAGTTAACAGTATAAGTAATTGTTATGGTATTCATAAACAGTAAATTGTCAAATCTGGGGGAACTGGGATCTGTAGGGAAATCAGGATGCGGAAACGAAGCCATAGATGGGGATGGTTACAGATCCATCTGAGTTTCATTTCAATGTAGGACAAAGACTTATTATTATTCTTTCTCTGAGTGTGTTGATTTGCAATGATGGAACACAAGTACCTAAAAAAAAAGAGCCTAGAAAAATGTATAAATATTGATTTAAAGGAAAAATTAAATTAAACTTGCTTTATATGTTGATGGTTTTCATTCAGCTGTTTTGAGAGTGGAGGCTGAGACAAGGATGTAATCGTTTAACAATGCAGTTTGGAGGGGGGTGTTTCTTTTAATTTGTAGCTAACTTTAATTAACAGACTTTCCTCCATCCACTCTGCAGCTTTCTATCCCAATGTTCTTTAACTATGCAAAAGTCTTGATCAGGATTTGCAGAAAGACAACATGACAATCACAATGCAATCACAACACCAACTCCTGATTCATGATGGAAGCTTCTTGCCTTTTGATGAGGATTCTTGACTGCTTTCTGAATGTAAGTTTAAAAGCAGATTTCTTAACTCACTAGTTGAATATCTTTATGTGAACACTGTATATTAGCAGTACGACACCAATTTCAAAGTGATTAGGATTAGTAATTATTTTACAGTTTTAATCTTAGTAAAGAGAGACACGCTGTGGTGTAATAAAGATACAGACTATGGTTCCAGCAACGATACTAATGTGTCTTCTGGGGAAAAGTTAACAACCTAAAATTACTTCATATTAGAGGAGTTTGGTGCTGCAGTAACATGATTATGCACTTAATCACTGCCACATAAGTTTCGGAAAAGCCTAAAATAAAACTAAGCTACTAGCATGGAATTCATATTGTAAGCTAGTATAAAACGATGCCCCCTAGGCATTGAATTTGCTTGTAGTAGTTTTTATTTTCACTTTTAGGGAAGCTATGTGAAAGAACATGATATAGCAGGATGGTCAACTTTTTATAAATGTAAGGTTTATTGTGCCCATTATCTAAACATGTATAAAATTAAGAAAATATTTCCCACAACATTTTGCAGCTTACTTCATAAACATATACCTAGCTAAACAAAGTAGCATGGCTCTTCTCACATTTACCTCAGTTGTTCTGTGGAGGCCATGGGTAAATTGTTCAGCCATGCAGAATGTGTCCCAGAGTAAGTTATATCTTGAAAAAGACAAAGTTTGGGGCTCTGCATTGACATTGATTGAGGAACCAACCCCGTGAGATGCAAAGGTCAGGATTTTAAGTGCTTCAAAGAATTAAAATTGAGAGGGGAAACTGGCAGTTAGAATTTATGTTGGAAAAGCTACTTACAGGGCCTAAAATCTTGACTAGAAAGTCAGAGACTGACCTTACAGATCTCTAGCTTATAAATATGATCTTAATTCAGGCAACCTTTTCTTTACTAGAACTACCTACCCAAAGATTGCTTGATTTTTCTCTAAATGTTACTAGGTGTTATGTCTCTGGTACAAAAATGCTAGATGATGTAGGGCCCATGTCCTGTTTTCAGCTGGGATAGAGTTAATTGTCTTCCTAGTAGCTGGTACAGTCGCGTGTTTTGGGTTTAGTATGAGAAGAATGCTGATAACACCCTGATGTTTTCAGTTGTTGCTAAGTCGTGTTTAGACTAAGTCAAGGACT
>JAVKLA010000027.1:35974848-35991384 GCA_034782735.1 Sagittarius serpentarius | reverse complement strand
CTCCTGCCCAGCCAGCAAGAAGGCTGGAGGGGCACAGGAAAGTTGGGAGGGGACACAGCCAGGACAGCAGACCCAAATTGGCCAAAGGGGTATTCCATACTGTGTGATGTCATGCCCAGTATATAAACTGGGGGGAGTTGGCTGTGGGAGGACCACTGCTCGGGTATCAGTCAGCAAGTGGTGAGCAACTGCGTTGTGCATCCCTTGTTTTGTGTATTCCAATCCTTTTCTTATGATTGTCACTTTATTGTTGTTGTCAGTGTCATTGCTAGTTTCTTCCTTTCTGTTTTATTAAACTTTTCTTATCTCAACCCATGAGCTTTACCTTTTTTTTTCCCGATTCTCTCCCCCATCCCACTGGCTAGGGGGGAAGTGTGTGAGTGGCTGCGTGGTGCTGAGTTGCTGGATGGGGTTAAACCACGACAGCCTGATATTTGACTAGTCTCCAATAAGACTGTGGAGAACACTGGAAAAATTTCAACCAGTACCTGCACTTACTCTGATTAACTGACTGCATGGACAGATAGGTCAGCAGAGAAAATATTTCTTATTATTTCTGCTGCTAATCTTTTAGAAAATATATTACGTGTGCAACAGTTCCGTACCTGCAATTTACAGAGCTCAAGGCAATGGAAGTGAAATCTCTAGGGAGAAGCACAAGCAGCTTACACTAGCACTGGTTTCAATTGCACCATGTGATAATCAACAATTCATATGGGCTGTTAGAGCACTCAAGTTCCTCTACATTTTATAAGCAGTCATTGAAGTGAGCTACTGAACAGAGTTGAACTACACACTATAAATACACCAGAAATGCTTACTTTCCAGGGGGTGTTGTTTTGGTTTGTTTTTAATGTCTGCTGTGCATTATCATTGAAACGTTTCAGAACATGCGTTTCATAAACTGATCAAACCAGGACCAGCAAAATGAAAATAATAATCTTGAAATGTCCGACTTTAGCTGCTTTCATCCTGCAGTGAGGTTGTTGGTATCGTAGTAATTTTCAGTAAAAAATACATAATTTCATTTCTGATGATAAACTGGTTTTCCTACCAGAATGATCTTTACAACTTCTAACAGAAATCAGAATAATAAAACAGTCAATCCCTTCTGAACAAAGCTTAGTGACAGATGAAGCTGGCAATCCTTAGTGCTTAAATGAGTGTTTCACCAGTATTCTAAATGGAAGCAGATGGCAACTTCCCAGAGACTGTGCACGTTCCCCGGGGGAGAGGAGAAACGTTACAACACTCCACCATTGCACTGGAGCAGATAATTAGGCAATTAGATCTATTAAAAGCTGACAAAGGGAAAAGTATAGATGAACCTTATCCTTAGGCTTCAATATGGCAGTACTTGTAATAGGAGATATAGAAAGTTACAGTGAACACATGATTTATGAATTTTAAGAGTGATTTATTGTAATTTATGTATGTATGAGCATATGAACACCTAATATATACTAGGTATATTTTACATACATACATATATACTTATATGTTTATACACATATTTTATACGTATCTGTGAGCTTACAAGTAATTACCTCTCTTTTCAGACAATGGGAATTTGTTAAAAGTCCAAGGCAAAAGTAATTTATGCTCTAATTTCTCCCTGTGGACTTCATTCCACACAGATGTGTTTCAGGATGCCAAAATGTAAGGACTGGGAAGTATTCTGTGTCTCATCCAGGCTAGTTATTTTCCCCAGGACATCTGGAAGAGACAAATCTTCCCAATAATATGAGTGGAGAGAGAGCTTCTCCACTTCTTAAAGAATATATTTGCTAGGAAATGAACTGATCTTCAGTGCAGACTGTGTGTGTGTGTGTGTGTGTGTGTGTAGGAAAAATTCCACAAATACAACCTGATCTATGAGACAGTCACATCAGCAACTTCCTGTTTATATGATTTTGCAGATAGTAAATAGACTGGTGGAACTGGAACTAATTTCACTCTCATTACATTTGTTGGGTAAAATGCTAACACTATAAATATTGAAATTTAATTGTATTAATCAGACCTGCTCATAGATTTTACAGTTTTTTTCTTGTATGTTTCTTGTGGTAGAAGGAAAAAGGCATATTCAAAGGACCTTCCCAATCTTCTCTTTTATTAGCTGAAAAATGAAGATGCAACTATAAATCTCTCTGTCTCTTTCCATATATCTAGGTATACATAGGCATTTTATTAATAATCTATTGTTAATTTTTCAATTATATACTCAGTAGACTTTAACTATATTATTTATTAATAATATTTTAATAATAATGATATTAATATTATTTATTATCTTATGTCGTGACTCAGGAGTCACCAGTCATTGTGCCAGGTACTCTACAAACACAGGAGAAAAAAAAAATATTAATCCACACTTCAAAAAAATCTATACTACACAGTATTTTAAGAAATACTTATAATAATATGAATTAAAAAATGAATTACAGATCATATAATCAAGTAAAATCACATCAAATAAAATTTGGAAGATCCTGATCATATGGAAATCAACTGATCCCACAGGTAATGTGACATGAAGCAGAATATACCTTTTGATCTCTGATGCAGTGTGACACAGAATGGAGAAATGAAAATGTAATAAAATGACAATACAAGAAAGAGTACAGAAGTTCAGAGGAATAAAATAAATAATAAAAAGATCAAACATAAAGTAATAGAGGAAGAGATAGCAAGCAGTCACTAGGAGACAAAGCTGTAGATGAGCAGTATCATCAGCTTCTTAAGTGGTCAAGACATTCCGAAACTAAGTTAATTTAAAATAACTTTTGTTTATAAGAGACCTGTAGCCTTTATGTTGCTTAAGAATATCATACCTGTTTATTCTATATCAATATCTTCACTCTTGTGTTGTTCCTTTGCATCGCATACCCCAAAAAAGTGGAAATTTCCTTAGGTAATTTCTCTACAAACAAGCAGATCTTTTTTCTAAATTACTTCCTGGTTTTATTTACTTTTAAAAAAAATGGTCTCCTTGAATTATCTCTACTTTGTTCTGTACATCAGTGACAGTTTTACATTCTCTTCCAGTAATTTCTGGGTAGTTATCAGTTCCTGTGACTTATTTTAGAAGCCAAGAATATAAATTGCCTCCCACCACTGCATTGTAATTGTAATGCCCAACACCTTTGCAGGTTTCAGAGAGATAGTTCACACCTATGTGCCCACAAACGGGTTTTATACATATGGGGTTGTCATTGAGGAAAGAAAGTAGCAAGGACAACTCTCCTTGTCTTCATTGTACAGCAATGGAAACTGTTCACTGTATTGGGAAATGCCATTTTTAATGCAGGAAATCTAATGCCTCTGTACTCCCTCAGAGCATCTTTTGAGAGTCTGATTTCCTTCCATTCACCATACAAGGAGACCAGCAGATTAACCTTCATCACATGAAGTTAACATCTTTGAAGTTTCCTTATATGACTCCTCAGGAGAAAAAAAAAAAGAAAAAAACCCCAAGACTTTACAAGTAAGTGGGCTTCATACACATTAACTTGGGGGGAAAAAAAAAGTAGTTCAGGCTACACAACCCAATGTTTCCTTCTGGCCTTAAATTCAATGAATCTGTGACTTGTTCCTTAACTATTTCTCCTTTCTACTTAAGTAATATGAATATATTACTGAACAATGGAAAAGGCACAAATGGAGTGAAAAGTCTGTGTTAAGAGCAGGTAGTTATTAAGACGTTGTTTTAGTATCATTAAGACAAAGTTGTTCTCTGTGTGACCCAGTAATGGACCTCTTCACCTCCATTATTTTTGGTAAACTTCTTTCCTTTATACTTTTCCTTAGGCTTTTGTTAATACTATTATGTTAATTATAGATAAGAAAAAGTGTAGTTGTACTCTGTCCTTCCATCATTATTTGATATGAATGCTCATCTGCCATTTCCTTCTTGTCTCACATCAATGATTACAAACATGTCTGCCTTCACCTCAATAACTTCATTTCTACTGTATTGTTTTTCTTCATTCAAGACTCCATTATCTCTCACTTTCATGAAGATAGTTTTCTTCTTCTGGCTTGCTTAACTTTCCTAAAAGTAAAATGTATAAAATTCAATTGCCTGAATGCTTTGGTATCTGTATACATCTCTTACCTTTTGCTTCATATATATGCATAAATATACGAAGCATAAAATACCATATAATATAATATAATATAATATAATATAATATAATATAATATAATATAATATAATATAATATAATATAATATAATACAATACAATGCAATACAATACAATACAATACAATATATATTTTCATGTGTGTGTATATACACATACACTCATACTTTTTGCCTTACCTTTACTTTTTTCACCCTTTTCCCCTGTTTTTCTAAAATTTCATGTCATGTTCATTCATTCTTTCACGTCTTAAAATTTGAATTTCATGAACAGGCCATTCTATGCCTCTTTTAGACACTGAAAATAGTAAGAATGAATTAGAGATTTAGATTACTTTTTCCATAAGCCTGTTTAGTGTTAAGTACTGTGAGTGTGAAGAACTAGTTTATGAATTAAATACTTTCATGCACCTTTGAAATAAAACATAGTCTGATTTCAGGCAACTAAAGCACAATAATTCAGAAATAAGTCTACATCCTGAGGTAATGCTTCAACTCATGGTAAAAGTCAAAGTTGTTTGGTGTGATTCCACTGATGACTTTAATGTATGTCATTGTTCAGAAGTCATCAGAGCTGTTAATTTAAATGGAAAAGTCAAAGAGACATGAGAACTTTTCCTGCCTTAAGTATAATTCTTTTGATTTTGAAGTTAAATCTGAAGCTCTTAAAGCTATTTTAAAACATGATTCCTGACTTAATGCTGTGCCCCCAAGGAGCTTTTGACAAAGCTTACAAGATATCCTTTGAAGATCTCACTGTATAATCTAAAATTAGACATTTTGAATGCATTTTCACAAATTGGTCACAAAAGAAAACAAAATTAAGTTCTGTCTTTTACAAGTACTGATTCATCTATAATGATATTTTTAAAACTAGCATCAATATGGAATGGCACTTTTCTGAAAAACAGAAACTTTCTCAGTTTTCAGGGCAACCAATAATTTTTTTTCAGCTAATAGGTTTATATAACTGTCCTTTTCCTAAAGAACAAATGTATTGTGTCAGTAAAGCCTGTGACCTAATTCCTCATCACAGGTAGCTTAACAAACTGCTATGGACAACAGAAATGTTAAAGAGAATGTAAAAGATGCTCGTTTCTATCATGCACTGGAGTCAGAATGTATATTAGGCACATGATAAAAGCTTCATATTAGCATGTTCTGCAAATGGCTCTGTTAGCAGCTTTACAACAGGTAACACTTTCATCCATGTAACATGAAAGTTCTTCATTTTCCCCAACCAGTCACAGTACATTAATTGGCTCAGTTACCATTTTCTGACCTCATTTGTTAGTTCCTGACATTTAATGTTGAGAATTTTTTGCAGAGAATACTATATTAAACCAGAATTTGTTTACTGTGTGTCTTGATATTTGGATTTGATAATGTAAGTCAATTGCTCATCTGAGTGTACACAGATTTCCCATGATCAAAATTTAATATACACTTTAATCTGAAACTGTAATATCTGCCTATGTCTACAATCATGTACATGTACACGCACATATACCTATAACAGCTTTAAACCCCAAAATTCTATTCTTTAAGTTAACATTACAAATTAAGCTCTTAAAAGTTACAAAATGAGAAATAAGTCATGTCTAGCTTTAATTTCATCCATGTATTCTTTAATTCTTTAGTATGTTTACATATATTTGCAATACTGTCTTTATGAGACCACGAATTTTGTATTTTCTACAAGATGTCTGCCGTTTTCTGTGCAGAAATAGAATTATTTATGTGAGTCTTGATAGTATAGAATACCTATCATCTGGAAGAACAAAGTGTCCCTTTGTTGCTGGATCGTAAAATTAAGTGATTAGAGCCAGGAGATTATAGTACTATAAATGATCTTTTATAGTTAGTCGAATATTACCTTTGGACTTATATATTAAGCTTGCATTTGCTGCACAGTTTGCACATAATGTTGGACAAAGCAGTTGTAACAAACTTGACATTTGTGTTTGGTAATTTCATGAATAATTTCTTGAAAATCTATTAAAGATAACACAGCCAAGATATTTGTTGAAATGCTATATTCACAGCTTCTTCTGAAGTGAATCTGAACTGTCTGGTGTCATGGTTTAACCCCTGCTGGCAACTAAGCCCCACACAACTGCTCGCTCACTACCCCCTAGTGGGATGAGGGAAAGAATCAGAAGAGTAAAAGAGAAAACCCGTGGGGTGAGACAAAGACAGTTTAACAGGTAAAGCAAAAGCCACTCATGCAAGCAAAGCAAAGCGAGGAATTCGATCACCACTTCTCACCGGCAGGCAGGTGTTCAGCCATCTCCAGGACAGCAGGGCTCCATCATGTGTAGCCGTTACTTGGGAATACAAAAATGCCATAACTCCGAATGTCCCTCACTTCCTTCTTCTTCCCCCAGCTTTATATGCTGAGCAAGACATCATATGGTCTAGAATATCCCTTTGGTCACTTGGGGTCAGCTGTCCCAGCTGTGTCCCCTCCCAACTGCTTGTGCACCCCCAGCCTCCTCACTGGTGGGGTGGGGTGAGGAGCAGCAAAGGCCTAGGCTCTGTGTAAGCGCTGCTCAGCAGTAACCAAAACATCCCTCTATTATCAACACTGTTTTCAGCACAAATCCAAAATGTAGCCCCATACTAGCTACTATGAAGAAAATTAACTCTACCCCAGCCAAAACCAGCACAGTTGGAGAATTGCCTATATTTCTGATAGTATGCTAAATTTAGTCAGGGAATATTTGCAGACACTGGAACTTGATGGTGTTTAAGTTGGGAGAATATTCCCAGTTAGAATATGGACTTAAAACTCAGACTTTAGTTTTGATTTGCATTCACAAAACCTTCCTCATACAAATCCCAAGCACGGCTAAGAGGTTAGTATTGGCTAGAGATAAATTCCAGTAGGCAGTGTAGATGTGGTGAAATGCTATTCAGAGAAACAAGATGAGGTAATTTTGACAATGGATGCTCTCAGTGCCAGAGAATAGTCCAAGGAGGTGTGTGTAATTTTCTGTTGTAGATACAGCATATATTTTCTATTTCTTTTTATTTAAGAAGGGGTCCAGAGAACACTTCAAGCTGAAAGACAGACATTTTTGGCCATGAAAGAAAATAAATGCTTATAGTTACAGAATACTAATGTCTTGATCTAGACCGGGCATTAGTTTCTTTACTTTCTCCTGGATATGATAAGAGGACAACACAATTCTCTAATGAAAGACCTCCTAATAAAGACTCCTGGTCTAGCCCAGCTGCTTGACAGGATGTTAATTATCTGTATCAATACTGTCCTTCTGTTTTTACCTCCCTTTTGCCCAAGAATAAAAGGATTAGATGCTCATAGCAGAGTTAAGACTACAACACTACAATGGAAAAGATAACCAATCCAGAGTAGCCAGTCTCACAGTCAGAAAACAGTACCAAGTATATTGAATTTACAAGTAAAGACACAGATACATGCTGCCTACTACTGCAAAATATTCTTTCCCAACTCTGGATCTTCAAGTCTTCAGATCATAAAATAAAGGATACTTTTAGTATTAATCACTAAGTGCACATATCCAAAAAAGGACTTGTTCAGACCTTAAATTAAACAAAACCTGAGCACTCCCTGTGCTCAGCAGGTCCATGCCCTGGAATTACCTAAAACTCAGTAAACATATCACTGTTCCCTACTTCTAGCCATCTGATCTTCTTTAGAGCATATATATCTCAGCAGATGGCTATCTGCATCGTGCCTGAGTTACAGGAAAAAATAATGAACAGCTAGGCAGAGGAAAATTGCATTCTCTCAGGGGCAGATGTGATTAGATGAAATCTACAGCATGCCAGAAAATCCAGAACATTTCAGAGATGAAGTCAGTACTGTACTTGCTTGAAAATGTAGTTCATTGTAGAAGAGAAGAAAGAGGTACTGTCAACTTTTTATAATGGTGCAACGTTTAGAGCCTCCGTTCAAGAAGTAGGAGAGCAGAAAATCCAATGCCCTTCTTTGCTTCAGACCTCTCCAGCTTCTTAAATCTTCTTTTTAAGCACTTCTCTGAGTATGTTTTGTTTGCTTGTTGTATTTATAAATTTAAGGGCTTTTAATCCAAAAGCAAGGGCAACCCAAGGACTGGAAACTCCAAAATTTTACTTCTCTGAACACATGGATATTCTGACTACTACTACAGTCATGTTGCCTGTTGCTTGTTCAACATTTCACCCCATGAACTGTCAATTTTTTTTTTTTGTTTTCCTATTTAATGGAACAGTTTCATAAAGGTATGGAAGAAGAATCAGGAGGTCACTAACAAAAATGGGCTAATACTTAATGTAAGCCTCCTGGGAACTGCCTGATTAATTTTACCTCAACTAGCGGAAGTTTTAGAAACAATTTGTCATGGATGACTCTTCAGCTCCTAGGTTGCTAGATATGAGACAGGAACCATCCTTAGCTCCTGCAGCTGTGTTATTTTGAAGGCTGGAACAACTGAATATTTGTGATATGAATTAAATGAACTGCAAACCTACTGGGCTATACCCTAGAAATTACTTAGATTTCCTTAAGGTTTTGAGAACGCTTAGGGTTACATGGAAGGTAGTCCCTGTCTCAACAGAAGCCTAAACTTAGTCTACTCGTGTGTCCTGTTTTGATGAAGCTTTTGAATGGGATGCAGTTGAAAAGACATAAACTAAAAGACTGTCTCCTGAATTAAAAAAAAAAAAAAAAAGGCTTGATATTGTCATGCATCATACAACATCTCAGTTTGAAAAGTTAATGTTTGGAAAAGCAGCAGTCAACTGAAAATGAGATCTTTCAATGAGAAATTTGGGTTTCCCTCACTATTATGTGATGCTGCCACCACCACAGTCAACATGTGGGATTCTACATGTAATTTGATAGCAAAAAGTACACTCATAAATACTAACATAATGAATATTGTACATACACATTGGAATAAATAACTGAGTAAAAATAAATAAAATCCACTCTTGCTGAAGGGAACAGGGTGGATAATTTTTTTCATTTGTTTTTTAAATATTTCATCTAAAAAATGAACAATAACTCTTGTACTTCACAACATTTTTTCTAAATTGGCAATCATAAATGAAAATTAAATCTGTTCGTTAAAGAACAGAAAACAAGAACATAAGTTATTTATACTATTGCACTATAATTTTGCCAGCTAAACTGCTTAGAGCACTGTTGTTTCAAACTGTACTGAACCAATAAATTATAATTTCATATTTGCATTTTTAGTACCTTGGAGACTTCCCCATAAACAGATGTTAATTACTGTGCTGTACAAACGCGAAATCAGAACATGAGTTTTCCTTACAATTTCCTTACAATCCTGTTGTGAATAAATAGACAGTAGATGAGCCAGAAAGACAGGCAGGGGGAAGAGAAGTTTGGACCCTGATTTAGAACACCAGCACTGTCAGAGTTGTCAAGCTCCATCTAGGCAACACAGCACAGTAGAGTATTTTGAGGAGAGGAAAAAGAGAGTAAAAGCTCCTTGTCCTGTTGCCTTCATGGCATACACCAAGAAAGAATCTTTAAAAAATAGATCACAAGTGAGGCAAAAGGCAAGATTCACTGCAACATCTCTGAGGACTGTAGTATTAAGCCACACACTCAAATCTTCAGAAGCCAAGTGGCTGTGATATGCATACCTTAAAAAGCCAAAGAGTTGCAAAGTCTGTACTGGCTTTTCATAGGCCCAACTACTTTACTCTAGGATCGCGCTAGTGTCATTGGGCAGCTAGATCCGTGAGAAACTCAGCAATGTCAGCTCTGGTAGCTCCTAGTTACTTGGTTCTTCAGACAGCTGGAGATGTGGGTTGTTAAACCATTTCAGTCAGCTCAGGCACACTAACAGCCACATGATGTAATTTTGACTCTAGGGATCCATGTGAGATGTTTAGGATTTTGAGATATTTAAAAGCAAATAAAAAACTATCAGTAAGATAGCCATCACAATTTATCACAAGTCTAGCATGATATTTTTTCATAACCTCAACCTGAGAACAGCCATCTGGGGCAGGTTATATCTTGGAAAGCTTGAAATTTATAAGACCTAAAAATAGGCTCTAGTACTAAAAATTGCTGAGCAATTGCTTACTGTGCTGCTTTTGTTAACTGTCTTTGACTGGCTTCTGCCTTTCTCATCTCATGCAGTTCCTTTATCTCTTGCAGTGTCTAGCCTTGAATTCGCACCTCACAAGTTTATGAATTCTGTATTGAAATTACTGGAAGTTTACCTATAACCATTCCTGAAAGTCATGTTCAGTGTTGAAGCTTCACTTCCATTGAAGATAACAGCAACATTTTCCAGATGCAAAGGGTGTGGGTGAAAAAGAAAGTAAGCATTTGAAAGAAATGGGGAGGGGGACCTATGATTACTTAAAAATAGGCAAAATAAGTATGCTGTAGCCAAATACAAATTACTAGTAAGTTTGTGACCAGGCTAAACTATTACAGAGATTTGGTCTCTCAGGCACTACATGAATATTTATCTGTATAATGTTGATTCCCTTTCTTTACCAAAGAAGATTCAGTAAAGATCCAGATAAAGCTTTTTAAAGAAAGTTTGTCAGCATCAGTTTTCATACATATATTTTCTGTTGATTTTTTTTTTTAGTTCACTTTGACAAAAGTAATATTCCTTATATAGTTCAAGTAATGCAGATGACATTGAATTGTCATAAAACTGAGTAAGGAAATTTCAAAATGTTATGGCTGAAAAAGAGTCTTGTTCATTCAGATCCACAGCAATTTGTTACTGACTTCATGTAAGGCAAGGACTAAAACATATAGGAAAGAAGTGACAAACCTTGTACAATATTTATAATGTTTTTGTAGAATGAATAAATTATTCATTAAATATCTGTAAGGGAAAGGTTTCCTTCTTTGTTCTATCAGCTTATCCTATAAAAAAGCTCAATGTGCTGTGAACCTAAACAAAACCATCCCCTAGATATTATTTCACATTTACGTTTCAACATTAATTAATCTTTGTTCTTTAATTATGGTTCATTCCTGTGCCTGATGCCATTATGCACCTTTTCCTCTTTTCTGTTACATCTTTTCGCCCTTAGAGTACTTACTGTATTTAATCTTGATATTGGTTTGACTATATTTCTGTAAGTATTTCCAAACTTCCATTGTTTTCTCCTAAATGAAGAAAGGTTTTATGAGACTAATCACTGAGGTACCTGAACATTCAACAAGCAGGTCATTGTTTTCAGACTAATATTCTTTTTAAGTACCATTCTTCCTCCTGCTGTGTTTCTGAAATATGCCTTTCTGTAAATTTTCAAGATGCTTTAATAGATGTCAGATTTTTTTTTTAACAGTTGACAGTTAAATCAAAATAATTAATAAAATTAACAGTTTCTATTTATTCATACAGAATAGTTCATTTTTTAAAGTCTTGTCACTAAAAGCCTCCGGTTTTGAAGATTTCTCAGAAACCTATGAAAGTATATCAGAACTCCAGGAATACACATCCTTTCAGAGAGTCAATGTCACATTAACTGAAATTCCTAATGATTCATGTTTCAAGCCTTGTTAAAGGCCTTTCTTATATGCATAGAATATTTCCTGTTCTTTCTTTTTAGGAAACCTGAATTTCCTAAAACAGTTATATTTGCATTCCTTAATCTCAGTATTTCAATTCATCCTCTCTCCAGATATATTTTTATTTTATATGGTCACAATGTGTTTGTTTGCTCTCATAAACAAAAATTATAACTCCTGTTTTGGTCTTCTCTTTCTAAAATATCTTCATTTAACAGAATCAGAATTTTATCAATTGTCTGTTTCTTTTAACAGGCACAGTGCCATGCGTATTGCATAAGTAACTCAGGCAGTTGCTGGAGTTTGAGACGGTATTTATAGTCATTTTCAATGAGGAGGAACAAATAGTATAGTAATGCATGTGAGACGAGAAGGCAGGTGCTCAGACATGTGATCCAGTGACTAAAACTTAAACTATCATGCATCGCCTGATTTGCAAAACTGCCTGTCACTTATTCATAAGAAATAAAGAAACCCCGCAACCTCTTATCTTCGGCCTCAATGGAAAAGTTTTAAGTAATTTTAAACTGGACTAAGAGACAGTGTGTGGTGAACTCAGCTAATTCCTAAAGCTAAAGTAGCACAAACATTTCTGAGTTCTAAAAAATGATAGACTCGAAAATTTAAATTTGTGAAAACCTAATTAATTTGCTCTTCTGAAAATATTCTTTTTTGATTTTTAAATCTCTTCGGTAGTCAAAAAATGAGCACATATGCCTATTATCCAGTCATTAAAGATATACACTCTTAGATTCTGTTTAAATCAATGGGAATTTATGTTCTTAAATTGCTTTGAAGTTATGATTACATAAATCTCGTTAAATAGGTACTTTTTATGCAGCTTATTCTCAAATCCTCATGAACTTTCCTGCCATTCCTGAGATCTAATTTCACCATTTCAGTTCCACTGAACTGTGTTCAGTTGGTTTTCTACTCCTAGTCACTGATGAATATATATTAGTTTTCTCTGTTAGAAATATTCATTATAGTATTGTTAGAATTTGATCCAGAGTCAGGCAATGACAGAACTTCATCTAACTTCATTTAATTACAGTGGGGCAATTTTACTCCATGATAAAGTTAAGGTAAATCTGTCATAAAATGTCTACCTTTCAATTCAGACCTGCTTCTTCATTCACATTTTAGTGGTTCGTGCTTTGGTGCTCCTCCAGCATCAGAGGATCAAATCTATATACCCAGCAGCATCAACAATGGAGATAAACATTTGTCCAAGGATGTCATTTCAGATGTCTGTTTCAAATCAGTCAGAAAACCTAGTGACATAGCTATTAAACATTGGCTTGACTATTCATTCTTATATTCTTTCTTTCCCAGTTACCTTTTTTTGGCTTAGCAAGCCTACCAGGATTATCGTCATTGTTGAAACAGCTGAGAGGATATCTGGTTTCTAAATACTCCTTTAATCTTCCAGGACATTGACTTGAGCTTGGGAGTTTTAGCAGACTACAAGGTCTTCCTAAATTCTGTATAAGTATTTCAGCAGCATCTGGGAAGGAACACAGTGGTGAAATTCCAAAAAATGGCAGTGAACCGTAGGTAAATTTACAGAAGTATCAATCTTAGGCATCTGAGTAGATTCGAAAATATGAGTTGAATGAAGTGATCTTTGAAAGCAGATCTTTTAACATTTCATTTAAATAATTTAATACTTCATATATTTGTGTGAAATTAATCACTGCAAAGCCTACTGGTGCTAATGATGGACCAGAGGTTACAGACCTCTCCGGATATGGGAGACACGTGTTCAGGGACTATTTCCGTCTGAAAGGTTGGAACCTGTGTTCATACCTCCTTTTTCAATACTTGTTCCATCAGATTATTGGACTTTCTGTTGTGGAGCTATCTTAGTGTCTCCGGATGAAGTGATTCAAGTTCTTATGTAATGAACACCATTTTCTGGCTTAGAGGAATAATTTAAGAATGATTCAAGAAGGAAAAACTATTTTGAATATAATTTAGTATACTTTTAAAAGATTTTTTAATAGGTATTGGAGAGTTGTGATACTTATGACCTTGAGTAGGTTTTGGCTTCATTTTGTGACACCTTGATACATCAAAATATCTTGACAGTAATTATTTTGGCTATTATCCTGAACTCAGTACACATTACCTGGACCTTACCCTTTTTGAACTTTTCCTATTGGCTCGAGTATGTATCTCTTTCTTACAGTCTGATGGCTTTCTCACCTACAGTTTTCTATGAAATGGACTCAGCTCCTAATGCTGGCTGCTTCAAACGCAGACCCTGCTGTTGTTGTACAGCCAAAGTTTTGATGAAATATAGGATTAAATTCCTTTTACATTCCTAAAGAAGTCATGCTGTACTAGATATCTATTTTTATCTTCAGCTCTTCTTTCAATACTCAGATTTCTGGAAACACATGCTAGACCTGTCCCTTAAAATTAAACTGTATTTTCATCTTTATTTTTCTAAGTTATATCTTTAAAAAAAAGAGATTAATATAAATAGACAGAATGGAAGAATACAAGATTTAGCAAAGTATATTTATACTATAATATAGTCTTTAGAATATTTTTCAAAGTTAAAACCCTACTTCGTTTAAATATTGTCATCAGAAAGAGAAATCATTTGCTTCAGAATGCAAAACTGAGGTTGGCATGAATATTATCACTGAGCAACTTGGAATTGAAATAGGTGAATGACTGTAAATTCTGTAGTTATAGATCTTATACATTCATGTTTATAAACATGCATGTTATCTTAAGCTATGTTTACATTACACCTGAAGTTGGGACTGTAACATGGAGGTAGCCTGAGATTGTTATTTTTTCCCTAAAACTAAGTAGAAGGAGGTGTTTTGAGAAATTCTCAATATAGTTGAGAATAGCTTATTAGGGGAAAGTATAAACTAAAGAGTGACCTGTAATTGCTTTGACAAAATCCAGTCTCACATCTTTGCTGAAGAGGCTGCTTGTAGTGTCCAAATCAAAACAGAAAGGCTTATGCCTCCTGTGATCACAACTTATCACATGTATCTCTGATGAACTACATGCATTCAGACCAAACTAGGTGTATCTGAAAATATAATGTAATGTGCTACACTCAAGTGTTAGACACTGAGTAAAGCAGGAGATTTTTATAGCCAAAGGTGACATGTTCTTTAAAAAGAAAGCAAATATTATGCAAATCACAATTATTACAGGAACTTTTAAATATTGAATAGATTTTGATAACACTCATTGGCACTTTTACTTTAATGTGGTTTTACTAACTTCCAAATTATCACCTTGTGGCTTACAGATTACCACCTGCTTACCCAACATGTTAAATATTTTACTCCAGACAGAATCTGCCTTCTAGAGCATGTCCATTTTTGCTGCATAATCATCAAACTTAGGAGCTATTAAAAGACAATAGGGACTTTTTTCATGGTTTTTGTACAATCCAGAATGTTATTGCAGAGTACAGTAAAGATTCCATAAATACTACACATGCTTTTTGGAGTATTTTAGTGTAACCACTATGGCAAACCTGAACTTTCATATTTTTTCTTTTATGTCAGAAATCTTATAGCACATAACAGCCTCAGGAAGCTCAGCTTTGTAATAGTTCTGTGCTCTTCTTTGCTGCTGTGCTGGTTTACCTCATATGTATTCAAATACAAACATACTGAAAGTAATCTTTGAAAGATAAAGTGAGAGTATTTTAAATTCTTTCTTAGATCTTGTAGAGATGGGCAAAGACTGCACAGGCTACGCAAGCCTGGAATAGCCAGGAACTGAGGCCAAAGTCCTAGACCAATATATTAGCTAGAGACCAGAGCTGGAAGTGGGGTGTATCAGATACAAAACAAAATGCAACTGTTTCAGGCTCGTTTTGTTGAATATGGCCAAGTTTCAGCTGGAGAAAAAAAAAAAGCAAAACCTGGAAAGCTGAAAAACTTCCTTTTTTTTTTTTTGCTTTTTTTTCCAAAATAATATTTCAGGACCAAATTTGCTTGTATTGCAGTAAAAAACACAATCTTTTTATCTCTGTTTTCTTTTGTTCAATTTGAAATTAGAAGTTGCTTCCATATGCTTCCTCTAATGGAAGGTGTTGGGGTTGGAGTTGGAACTAGATGATCTTTAATGTCCCTTCCAAACCTAACCATTCTATGATTGTACTTTTTTTCATTGCGCCAGTAATCTGAAAAATACAGTCTTCAAAAAAATATTTTCTATACAATTTTTCTTCTGCCAATAAACTACAATAAAGCAAAATTAAGCAGATTGATTTAACTGGGATTTATAATGCAATTGGGTCTGCACTAAACTTGAATTGGTCAGACCCAGTAAAGTGTGTAAAGTTCACTACAATAAGCATATTCTCACTATTTCTTCTGGTAAACATCTGCAGAATACGTACTACTGAGGCTTTATTTATGATTTTTCATATATTTATCTAGCGACAGAGCTTTTAAGAGTTGGCTTAAATGTGAAGGAATATTGACCTTTTGGAATTTTAGTCCTCTTTATTTAATCACTCAGTTTCTACCTGCTAGCAGTCATTCCAGGGGTCCGCTGTTTCTGGTATTGTACTTGAGTGGGAGAATATTAAAAACCAATAGAATATCTAATTATCACATCTATTTCTCATGATAAAAGCATACATGAATATACATAAAAGACTCATGTTTTCCTATTGTCCTAGTTTCGGCTGGGATACAGTTAATTGTCTTCCTAGTAGCTGGTACAGCGCTGTGTTTTCAGTTTAGTATGAGAAGAATGTTGATAACACCCTGGTGTTTTCGGCTATTGCTCAATCGTGTTTAGACTCAGTCAAGGACTTTTCAGTTCCTCCTGCCCAGCCAGCAAGAAGG
>JAVKLA010000027.1:35958745-35974748 GCA_034782735.1 Sagittarius serpentarius | reverse complement strand
CCACTGGGTGGGGGGGGAGCGAGTGAGCGGCTGCGTGGTGCTGTGTTGCTGGCTGGGGTTAAACCACGACACCTATGTATATTTTTTTTTGTAATTTTTTTAAAAAGTCACTGTTAACTAATTTATGTTTAGGAATTTATCAGTTATTCTTTGACATTTCCACCTGCAGAAACTGATTCAATGGCTGGATCTATACTACTGCGAAACCATGGATTGGCTTCAAGTGTTCAACTACTGCTTGTTCTGAACACTTTTCCCTCCAAAATACGAGGACTATTTCCAACCACTGTACTGGGAAGAGTCTCTGAAAGGTATCAGACACATCCTGATACATCTTTTTTCAAACAGAATCCATAGCCTAAACCTTTTTTTTTCTCTAAAAAGTAAAAGACATAATTTGGAGTAGGGTAAAGAACTAGGAGAGGGAAAAATAAATTAAATTAAAATATACAGACTTTTTTTTATCAGGCTACATACGTGAACAACTCTTAAGTCAACATTTGTTAACAAGACACCAGTATCCCATCTGATATTAAAAAATATATGTGCAACTGTTTAAATATAAACACCCATCAGTTTCACCTCTTCAGATTTTTTCAGCATGTGAAGCCTAGAAAGAATTCATTTTACTATGACAAGTTAATTTGAAAAATTCTTCTTAACAAACCATTATATTTTGCAATGTGTTTTATTGCAAACAGCAATCAATTAATTTTCAACAAGGCAGAAAAGAGCATAGGCACAATCAATGTAAATGTAACTGGTTACATTACTATGAGTTTTTCTTACCAGATAAAATTTTGATATTAAGATCTGGAGAAAAAAAAGTTAGGAATATATGATGCATATTAATAATACTAGCCTAAGTCATCAGAGAACGTAATTCAAAGACTTGAAACGTCAACAGCCAGATTTTCATTGATATCAGTGGATTTTGGATGCAATCATAAATACTTTTTCTCTTTTTGTCACGCTTATTCCCTTCTATATTCACAGCTATCCAAAAATTTGTCCATCCTAATATGCATAGGTTCACATAAATATATTCGAGATCTGCAGAGCAAAGAGGGGTATATTTTCTGAATTTAATTCTATGTACAACAGCCAGTAGATAGTACATTTTCTAATCAAGTTAGATACTATGACTGAAGACCAAATAAGAACCCAGGCACATAAGATTAGGCCAGTTTACTTGTCTGTATCTGAAACTTTAAGAAACATTCAGATCTATGATATAATCCAAAGAAGCATGTAGAATGCAGTATCATCTAAAATTTTCTTTACTTAAATTAACTTGGCACATAAAAATCTCTTTATTGGCAGTTTTAAGAGACATAATGCTTTAATATAAAGGAGGGTATACTGGGATCAAGAAACTAGGTGGTCATCTGCCCAACTCAGAGAATGTTTGTGGTACTGGATGCTGCAGAAAATATGACTGTGGCTGCCATGTGCCTTTGCAGTGTACTTACAGTGGACACAACTGCCTCAGTTTCAAATCTAGTGAAGCAAAGTCTGGTGGAATACTGCAATACCAGACATTTTCTGCCTCTTTCTCTCTCTGTCTTTAATTATGGCATAGAAATGGAACAGCTTCCATGGGAAAGAGATGATAGAGTGCCTTATAACATTTATTGTGATTTAAGCCCAGCCAGTGACAAAGCACCACGCAGCCGCTTGCTCACTCCTCACTCCTCCCCCCCCCTACCCCGGCCCCGATGGGAAGATGATGAGAAAATACAAAGAAACGCTCGTGGGTTGAGACAAGGACGGGGAGGGATCACCCACCACTTATGGTCACAGGCAAAGCACAGACTCAACTTGGGGTAAAAAAGTAAAATCAATTTAATTTACTACCAATCAAATCACAACAACAAAAATGGGAAGTAAAACCAAATCTTAAACCAGCTTCCCCCACCCCTGCCTCCTCCCCAGCTCAACTCCACTCCCGGTTTTCTCTCATTCCTCTCGGCAGCTGTGCATTAGGATGGGGAATGGGGGTTGGGGTCAGCTCCTCACACCTTGTCTCTGCCGCTCCTTCCCCCTCAGGGGCAGGACTCCTCTGCCCCTGCTCCAGTGTGGGCTTCCTCCCGCAGGCTGCAGTTCTTCACAAACTGCTCCAGCGTGGGTCCTTTCCGCAGCCGCCAGTCCTTCAGGCACTGACTGCTCCAGTGCGGGCTTCCCCACAGAGTCACGGCCATCTTGGGGGGCACCCACCTGCTCTGGCGTGGGGCCCTCCCCGGGCTGCAGGTGGGCATCTGCTCCCCCCGCTCCCCTCCGTGGGCTGCAGGGGGGCAGCCTGCCCTCTCACCAGGGGCGGCAGGGCCATCCCCTCCTCCGGCCCACCTCCTCTCCTTCCTTCCTCACTGACCTCAGGGTCTGGGTAGGGGTTTCCCTCACATTCTGCTGCAGGTTTCCCCTCTTAAATACGTTATTGCAGATGCGCTACTGCTGTCGCTGATGGGCTCGGCCTTGGCTAGAGGTGGGTCCAACTTGGAGCCAGCGAACCTTCTAGCAGCTTCTCACAAGACCCACCCCTGTAGCCCCTCCCCCACTACCCAAACCCCACCACTCAAACCCAAACCACATTATAATGCATAAAGAATCTATGAGGAGATATGAAAACTGGTTCAGAGTTCATGCAGAGAGAGAAGAGAACAAAATACTTACTCAGGGTCTAACTGCTCTGTAAACCCCATCTAGCAGTACCTTGAAGAAGAAGACTTAGCTTTTTAATTATTTCAAAATGTGGTGTAGGTGTATGTAATTAGGAGAAGGTACTGAAACAAGAATATAGAGGCATATGGCTGGGACTCTGATGTGTTTAACTCTTCCCTCCACATTCTTTAGGTACCTAATTCATGGTTTGAAAGTCCACTAAGGGGTTTTGTCTGCCAGAAAAATTATATTTTTAGAATTTCAGTTTTATTTTCTTTTGCTTTTTAAAACCATCTTCTTAAGACTTTGGTCATAGAAAGCATTAGAAAAAATTTCACATCACTATGAATGCATTGCTGTGTTTCTATAGCACATCCACAGGAACGTAGTCACGATGAAACTATTGAAAATACCAGGTTAATAATTAATTTCTTCATGGAGCAGAAAGTTTTAGTTGCAATTACTTGCTAACATACTTGCAAAGTTGCTTTATTAACCAGCACAAATGTGTAATGATATGATCGAGAATGTTAATAATGCTGATAGTTTTTGTGAATGCTCACATTTAAGAGCATGACTTTGTGCAGCTTTTTTCATGACCAAAAAGAGTGAAGCTTTGTTATTATCCCTGCTATTTATACTATGACCAATTTAGGAATCCAAATCAGTTAGCTGATTTCCACAGAAACAGGGTGCAGCATAGAGGAGTAAAGGCATGGGACACAGGCTTTTCATTAGACACCCTTTGGCTATAAACAACTTAGGCTGTGATCAGTTAAAGAAATGCAGACATGGAGCTGGACAAAACTGATTCTGAGGGTAAGAAAGAGAGCAGAGAACATGTACCTAACTTATATAAAAAGCACTGTATATAGCCTATGTGGATGTAACTTGGAGCTGCAGGTCACTGAAGAAAAATCATGCTACCAAACATACGAAGATGACTCCAAGTGGACTATACAGAGAGGAGGAAGAAGCTATCAACACAAACTTCACATCTGTCTGTCTTTTCAAAGGAGTCCAGATGCAAACTATTCCCAATAGCAATCCACCACACACACAGACACCAGAAAAAAACTTAGGATAAAGGAGCAGGAGAAGGGTGAGCATAACACCAGGAGAAGGAGTAGACGCTGAGAATTGTGTATTTAATGATTTTAAGTATGCTTTTTTTTTTCTGTAATAAATATCTGACTAACAATTATTAGATTTCAATTATACTAACAATAAAATATTTGCTTTATATGTATACAAAGTGTTCTTTCTCTTTGCCCATAAACAAGATTTTGAGTGTAACAGCCTATGGAAAACATATCCATAAGCCTTTATCATTCCGGCATTAAAATTCTTGGAGGTATTTTTAGAGACCTTTTTCAGCATCTCTGTCCTTACAAGGCACACAAGCGTAGCAGAAAATCTAGGAGTGGGAGAATGACTGTATGAGTCAGGAGCACAGGAAAGAATAGCTTTGTTTTTTGCAGGAGGAAAAACCAACACACATGCTGTAGAGATATGGGATAGCTATATAAAGGTTTTTCAGGGATAATTTCACATGTACCTGTGTGCCAGAAAAGACTCTTAAACTAATTTGCAACACATATTCAGTGAGTTTCTTTCTGAACTGAGTTTAGCCTTATACCGTGTCACTCCAGTGCCTGCACTGGAGTTACTCTTGATTTACACTGTGGTAATTGAGATTACAGTTTGCTCCAGTGCTTAAAGCTAACATTTAAGAGGAGCTGAGCGTGCAGGAATAGATTCAAGTGACATCCAAAATATCATCAATGTTACGCAACTGGAAAAAGCAATAGTTAACAAGGCCAGTGAAGCAATAAGAAACTGGGACTTGACATTCCTCCCTTGTCTCCAGGCTGTTGGCTTGTGCAGTACAGAGCAGTAACTGTCCATTCACTGAATTTTGTCAGTCTGATTATCTTTTTTCACCTGCAGGGACTATCCAGTGTAACAAGGCCTTAGAAAAAGATCATCGTTCTTTTAGCCCTTTAAAGTAATTGAAGAGACAGCTTCTAGATGGTTTAACCCCAGTGCCCTTTTATGAGATGAATATGTGGATGATAGTGGGTCTCTGGAGTTGTTTATTGCGCTTTTTTTCTGTAGTCATATTATAACTCAAAAACCCAAGCTCACTGAAAAATCATTACTTCGTTGTTCTTTTCCCTGACAGTAATTTTAGTGGTTCTATTATTCCCTTCAGTCTCTGTTCCTCTCTATACCTTATTGCACAAGGTGGAAAGTATAATCCTATAACAACACTCACTTTCCAGTCATCACCTACCATGGAACATTTATATCTGTTAAATTACACTGTGTCTGTGCCCTGCAATCATATTCTGAAATCTAGACCATAGACCTGATCATAAATATCTTGACAGACAAAACATTTGCCTACAAGCTGTAGTCAGAGTGGCCTTATCAGTTTCCAATTAACAGTGGTTCATCCAGAATTCCGCATGTGATATAGCTTTAGTCTAACTTTGGTCTCAGTGAATATCTAGTTAACAAGTAATGTCTCCCTTCAAGATTCTAAAGTAATTTATTTACTTGTATTTTTGTATTATTGCTTACCAGGACCTTGATGTCTTGATTTCCTTGCCTACATTTTTTCCTGTCTTAAGTTTTCTGTAGATACCTCTATTACTGGACTTCGTTTGTTATTAAGTTGTCTTAAAAACTTCAGCAATGCTTTGCTCACCAAAAAAAAATTGAGCAGTTAATAATTAAAAGATTCCCATGCTTTTATTATATTTTTATATATCTGCTACACACTGCCACCTGTCCTACAGGTGATTTCTGAAGGACTATAACAGTTGATAGGATAAAAGGATAGTTCAAGTTAGGAGGCACATCAGAAAATCTCTAGTCCAACATCCTGCTCAAACCAGGGTGAACAATGATACTTTTGATGCCATTCTTTCAATTATTTTTGTTAGTCTTCCCCTTACTTTCAACACTGCTACAGAATGTATTCATTGGGAGGTAAACTGTGAATTTATAATAATGATATACCCTGTTCTTTTCAAATAACTTAGTAATTGCTTTATTGTTTGATACTGAAAACTGAGCTGATGTTTACATGAAGCTGCCTATTATATCCCTGATGTTTCCCTTCTATTAATGATCACATGATTTAAATACATGCATTGATTAGCCCACTTATGATCATAGAATCATAGAATCATAAGAAACAGAATGGTTTGAGTTCAAAGGGACCTTTCTTATAGGCCCCTCTCTACATTGAAAGGCCACAAAAAGGTCTCCCCAGAGCCTTCTCTTCTCCAGGTTAAACAACCCTGAATCTCAGCCTTTCTTTGTAGGAGAGGCATTCCAGCCCTATGATCATTTTTATGGCCCTCCTCTAGACGCCAGAGCTGGATGCAGTACTCCAGGTGGGGTCTCAAGAGAGTAGAGTAGAGGGGCAGAATCACCTCCTGGACCTCCTGGCCACACTTCTTTTGATGCAGCCCAGGATACGATTGGCTTTCTGAGCTGCAAGTGCACATTGCCAGCTCTTATCCAATTTTTTGTCCACCAGTATCTGCCTACCAAAGAAGTGATCAGAGACATCAATATCTCCTTTAAGTGATAAAACTCATTCACGTTCTCCATGACTCAGAGTGGCAACCTAGGACTCTTTGGAGCCTGCTAAACATATGTGAAAGAACTGTACCACCTTCTCCATTGGGAAGGTCCTTCATAATTCTTTGCAATCTAAGTTGTGTCATTTCTGTGCCCTTTTGCAGATCATCCTAGAATCATTCAAATTGTATAATTTCAGGAAAGTGATGTTGAATGCCTTTTGGTATTTTAAGGACAACGAAGACCTGCAAAAGTGATTGAGCATGTAACAATGGTAATTCACAGGCAACTTCACTAGGGAAATTAAATTTTTACAGGCAATTTCTTTAGGCAAAGGTAGGGTTGTGTGTCTCCAAGGAGTCACAAGAACCTTGTATAGCATGTACTTCACAGTGGTTGACAAAACAGGGAAACCGTGGTCATGGGCTCTGCATGGTAAGTGTGTCTCAGAAATATCTCCAATTCCTTATTTCCTCTACAACCCCCTATAAACACAAAGGCTGACAAGTGCTCTATTAGCAAAGCCAGTGCAGGAATACACCCATATACAATGCCTAATCCATCACACCTAAGATCTTCCCAGGTATTTTAGACACTATTTGGATAATTAATGGGACCGGTATTTTACAGTATTGCTGTATGTTCAAGCATCTGAAGAAAACCTTGTCTCATACCCACCATCACATTATACACATTCATTTCTGGTTGCCTGGAGTCAGTAACCAGAATAAATGATGTGCTTAAAATTAATTGCTAGACCTATTAGTCTCAACATAATTTCAACCCTTCCAAAACAAGCCAGACTGGACTGAATATGATGGAAATCAGACAAAAAACTTAAATTATATATTTTTAGTCTATTGAAATGTGAAATTCGCATTCTGAACAAGATTTGTCAAAAAAAAAATGTTTGAAGGCTTGTACTCTACCCATAATTTCCACTCAATTAGCAAATCTCTGAAAAACCTTAAATCATTTTCAAGTATTAAATACAATGGCAATATATAACTTGATTTGTTGCTGGCATTCTAATTAGGGGACTATAATTCAGAACATCGGGATGTCCACCAATTTCATAGCACCATCATATTTTAATAAATTATCTTATTGTCCAAACTGTAAATCTCTTTCCTGTGACCCACAATCATCCTCTCCCTCCTTTCTCAATATTAACTTAATTGTTTACATGACAATATAATGTTTCAAAAGTTTTAATGTCCTTATCTTTTCCTAGTTTTACTTAGCCACTGGAAACAAGAGAACTTCATCACGTCTGTTAATCTCCAGTGGGCTGCAAACAACATTTTAGGAAAGACTGCAGGGACCAATATTTTGAAAAAGAATTTTATTTGTTCCTGATATCTTTTAGCTGAAGCAACAAAATGTAATGCCTCATAAAACTTCTAAATAAAGTTAATGATGAGTTTATAACTGATAAATGTTTAGTCTAATAACTTTAATTGTACACAACTATTGGAGGGCAGCACTTTACTGCCTAGTAAATTAGTCCCTATCCTACAGTTCTGCTTGTAAATTTGCACCCTTATCATAACAGAGTATTACACAGTTATGACAGTCTTGCTAAAGGAACTATGCCTTTCATTTGGGGAATCAGTGTTATATGACATAATTAAATGATTAAAACTGATAGTAATTTTATATAGAAATTCTAAAGGGAATATCAGCAGAATTGATTAAAAAAGGAAGAATGTGAGTCATGAAAATTATTTTAAGAGCAAGAGGTTTGTAATACACTAATGAAGTATTCCATATTTTGGCCTCTATGCGGCGTGTGATACAGTTGTTGCATCTGTTACATTGCACGTACTTTTCTAGAGTTAGTGACTTTGTTATGATTGTTGTACAAATTAATAAGTTAGCACTTATTCTACCTCTCTCTTGACAATAAGTGCCTACTCAGAACAAAAAATGATGAGGTTTATTACATGTTTTTTCCAATAATGCTTTTAGTGGTTTTAAGTATGTACTCAAATAACTTTGGATTTAAGTAGTTTAACAAATTTCAGAATAACTTTTGCTAATATATCTAGAAACCACAATCATAGGCTACTCCCTTAATAGTCAGTGAATAAAAATCTATATTGATAAAAGGCCAGATACAATATTAAGCAATTATAATACCCTGTGTTACCCTTTACATTCGTGAAAACGCATTAAATGTTTTGTAGTAAGGTTAGTTCAGAATATAGCTATCTGTTTGCATGTACATTATATCATTTTACTTCCCCAGTACCACTGGATGCATGGGACTATTAACAGTCTCTAAACAGTGTGACGATGTTGTACATGTAATTGTCATTGATACTAGCTTATAATTGGAAGCCAGAAGTTATGATGTAAAACTGGATATTATCTACTATAGAGCAAGAAACTGGCTTTTACATTTTTATATAGTCTGTGGAAGACAGTACCTTCTAATACTGAAGAGTTGCATTGCCTGCAGCTGTCTTCTCATCACCAAGACAAGTAATTATTTTCTAAGATTCAGTATACTAAGCATGATAGCATCCATTTAAAATGCTTCATTGTCTTTAATTTTGAAGTTTCAATGAAGTTGGATTGGCTTCTTAAAGAAGACAAGACTGATATGCTAAATGCAGTAAGAGAAGCTCTGAAAACTTAAGTTTTTTCCATGACCCTATGGGAAGCCCACGCTGGAGCAGGTTCCTGGCAGGACCTGTGGACCCACAGGGGTCCCACACTGGAGCAGTCTGTGCCTGAAGGACTGCACCCCATGGAAGAAACCCAAGCTGAAGCAGTTTGTGAAGAACTGCAGCCCGTGGGAAGGTCCCACGTTGGAGAAGTTCATGGAGGACTGTCTCTCATGGGAAGGACCCTATGCTGGAGTAGGGGAAGAGTGTGAGGTGTCCTCCCCCTGAGGAGGAAGGAGCAGCAGAAACAAAGTGTGATGAACTGACCGCAATCCCCATTCCCCATTACCCATTCCCCATTCCCCATTCCCCACTCCCCTGTGCTGCTAGAGGGGAGGAGTTGGAGAGAATCAGGAGTGAAGTTGAGCCCGGGAAGAAGTGAGGTGTGTGGGATAGGTGGTTTAAGATTTGGGTTTATTTCTCATTATTCTATTCTGATTTGATTGGTAATAAATCAAATTAATTTCCCCAAGGTGAGCCTGTTTTGCCTGTGACAGTAATTGGTGAGTGATCTCTCCCTGTCCTTATCTCGACCCACAAGCCTTTCGTTATATCTTTTCTCCCCTGTCCAGCTGAGGGGCGGGAGTGATAAAGCAGCTTTGGTGGGCACCTCACATCCAGCCAGGGTCAACCCACCACATACGGAAAAGAATAAGAGATTCAGGTATTTATATAAGAAAGCTGATCAAAAGCACAATGTACTGGCATTAGAAACTTGCCCTTCTCTTTTAGACATGGTTTGGCCAGTCCATGTGTATATTTACTGCTCAGTTGGTAAGACAACTGACAGACAGGGATACTGATAGTATCCCTGAAATGTAGTGTAAGGTTAAGACACCCATTCTTCCATATTCTCTTCCTTCAGATTAAAAGTTTCTTTTTTTTTTTTTTTCTTTCTTCAGGAGAAATTATCAAATGTAACCTAAAACCACATAGACTGTGAAGATACTCTACAAAAATGCAAAACAAAAAATCAGTTTAAATATATATTATCACTGTATATTATCAGAAGACCTGCGTAAGACAGATACCATTTATAGCATTGACAAAGGCAAGACAAAGATTGTACCATCTCCAGAGTTTCTTCTTTTCTTCCTGATCTTTTCCTCTGGGTTTGTCTGTGGTCCAGCAGTGGTAAAGCCTGAGCAGAAGTGTTTAACCTGTGTTGCTTTCCTCTCCGCTTATTTTTGGAGCCTTATTTTGCCTCTCAGATTTCTCTGACTACACAATATTTACTTAGAATCATAAAATGACCTGAACCTATTACTCTGAATGTCTTCCATTTAAGATTAAAGTGATAATTTTGGGTACTTGGAAATGAAGATGCCTAGAACTTCATCTAGTCAAAGCAGTTGTCTGGTATCTGTATTCCAAGCAAAGAAGAAAAGTAACTGAGTAATCTGTTTACAGATTGATCATGTCTGGTTGATAGCCTAGAAATGTAGAGCAGTAAATGTATTTCAAGACAAGTAATGTGATTTTTACAATTCCAAATTATAAATCTAGTGTAAATAGATATGTGAAATTAAAAGCAGCTTTTAAAAGGAAATGTAATTTGAGATATGCAGGACCAAAAAACATTATTTTTTTAGATAATTAAAATATTTTGGGACTCATCTATGTATGTCAATGAAACCATTTACTACTCAAATATGTGCAAAATGGTTAATAAAACTAAGGAATACCAAGGTCCATAGATTAAATATGAGGAAATGGCTTAGTAAGTAGCATTAGAAGGTGAAGTATTAGCTTGGCATGAGAATACTGAAAATATCTACAAGGATTCATCTGGTTTTGTGTCAATATTTCAGTTAGCCACCATGGCACAAAAATTAGTAGTGTAGCGATGAAATTTGCTGATGGCACCAAGCTGAGACACTTTATCAATACAGAGGAGAAACAGGATATCACAGAAGAGAAGTGGAGAAACAGAGGATAAAAATTAATTATGAAATGCAGATTTACAATCTTAGGGTCTATTAAAAATTTTGTGCTGTTGTGCACATTAACTGGAAATAATTGAGAAGGAAAAGGATGTGGGTGTACTTGATGAAAGAAGATCATATAGTCAGAACACACCAAAGCAGATACTTACATTAGGAACTGAGAAGTACTACTTTGTTATAACGGGACCATCAAGAACTCATTTGAAATTCTGTATATGGCTCTGGTTCTCTGTGGTCATGAAAATGAACTGAACTGGAACAAGTGGAGAGAAAGACAGGCAGGAAGACTAGGAAAATAGAAAACCTGTCTTAGAAGAGAACACTACCAAAAAAAAAGAAGGCTAAGAAGGCAAAAAATATATACTATATATAACTAGTCATTACCTTAGTAAGGTAGTAATAAATCTTATGGCTTAAAAAACACACTAGAAAATTTAAGGAGTGGCTTTATAAAATGCTTTACTTCAAACATCATCTACCTGTGATAATAACTTCGATCTTCTACAAAATTACTTTTTTTCTATTCCACATATCTGGTTAAAATGTCATATGTGATAATAATGTTGTTAAAATATACTGTATCTAGATATGTTCTCTGTCTCTTAAGCCCTCTTTACAACCTTGTTTTGAAAAGAAAAGAAGGTAAAACTGTCTGTATTCAAGTCTGGGGAAATTATTTATGATTTGCTGTAACTGACGGTCAAAGACCAGTATTATGAGAAAAAACCCTTAACCTCACTGAAACCTCTACGCTTCCTCTATCTGCTTCAGCACATCAATATTAGTTATTCAGGTACAAATCCTCTACATTTCAGCTTTAAAGTGTCATTGTCTGTTGTTTTAGAGACATTGGATAAAACAAATCTTTTCTAAAGCTATGCAGTGTTAGGAATGTCACAATCCAAACCAAGGGCAGTCAGTTGTTACAAGTCAATTTTTTCACCAGATGTTACTGTCTGATTAGTAGTACAGCACTGCCTCAAAATTTTCACTAACTCCCCAAACCATTTTTAAAGTGGTTTATGCTTTCTGGAATGGAAAGTCTTATTCCACAAATATGTTACCTCTTTTCTTGCTAATTCTTAGACTGTAGTTTTCATTTAAATTAAACAACAGGGATTTTTTTAATGAGTAATATATCTGTACTAACTAATAATGTTTAGGTCAGGCCAAATCTGGGACTTGGGAGTTCTCCTCCACAGTCTGTTTGCTGCTGTTCCCCTTTGGGTGTACAGACTGCAGCAAGTCTGAGCATATACTCCAAAAATATAGTTACACACGGACACAATGCACAGAGGTCCAGCTACGCAGACTTACACAGACAGAGAGCAGTGCTCTTCCTGGCACCCGCATAAGCCCCAGCAGCACTCACAAAGGCATGAACACCACAGCCAAATCCTGTTACTTTTCTCCAGCTCACCAGGATAGGAGTTCCCTAGTTAGCACTCACCCACCCCCAACATTCTCTTGATCCACTGACACAGGCACGTCTGCAGGTCCCTCAAACCCTGACCAGTCTGCCCCAATCACACCTGCCCAAAGTCCTTGCCCATGCTCCGGGCTCTGTTTGTCCAGCCTTCAGCCTTGAACCTGGCTTTTTCCAGATTCTGGTCTCCTCTAACTTGCTGGCCAGTTCATCTTCAGGATAAGCAGAGAGTCACAGACACAAACACATACATACACGCACACACATACACACATACACAGAACAGAGCTGGTTGAACCTCTTCAAGTCTGTGCTGTACCATTTTCTTCAAAGTCTCAACTGTTAGTGATCTAAGAGGTCTGGTCTTCAGTATTTTCTCAGAAATCCACTCTTCATTATTGTTTGTATATTGGGGTTTTTAATTTATTATTGTCCTTGTTTCTTGTATTTGCCTTTATTGTGAATAGCTGTCACGAAGATATCCTTATAAACCATAGTCTTACAAATATATTGCTAGATATATATTTTGTCTCGAAAGTACTCATCACTGTCAAATCAGTTTCAGGATGATTTTAGAGAGCAGTGCTACATAAGACACTCATAGGATGCAGTGACTTGTTTTTAATCTGTTGAAAAAGGATGAAAACTGAAACCTGGAAGCCAAATGGCTACTAGAGGAGATGGAATCAGCAAATTTTGGACATCTTGTCCTTACTGGTAATTGTACAAGAGAGAAAGGACTGTGTATAGGGATGATCATATAGAAAAAGCATGTAAGCTAATACTCTATTAAGAGGTTGATCTCATTTATTTCCCAGAGAGGAACTTTAAATTCACTGCATAAAGAGAAACATCTGCTTTAGTCTAACAAAAGAATAATTGCAATAAATAACTAAATAACTTGCAAAATCAGTTAGTACTTGTACATCTCATGCTGTAACACATGCTTACTCTTAAGTGGCATTTTTATATTAGCCTCCTGAAATACTCTTGCTACTAATCTGAAAAGATATGTTAAAAAATGGAAGAAAATAGTTTTGCTTTTTTCAGTGTATCAACAACTGTATTTATAAATTCTTGTTTTGATAAGACTAGAAGGCATTTAGCCAAGCTAATGTGTTCTTATGCATGTAAAGGTATTCTATGTAATTACAAACATCTTCTCCCTGAATTTCCTGTATGTAGCCCAAAGTAAAATTTTGCAAGTCAACCGCAAGTTGTTTCATCAAATGTTAGCAGGGACAGGATTTCACCCAGGAATCATCATTTGTTTTAAAATGATCCTCAGCCCTTAGAATTGATTATTTTTTTCCTCCAGTACCATAAACTAGGCTCTTGGCTATCTATCTTTGATATCTTTGATATTTTAAAGCTGGCTAGTTATGTGCATTCATGTAAATTAAAACAACTTTGTGATTCATTAAGTCAAATAAGAGTGAAGGTGCAAGAGAAGATTTGAAAGACCACGCGAGTTAAAATATTGCAGAGGTTTCATGGTGATGTAAAACATTGAATCAGGATGGAAGAAATACTTCTATTTGTGTTCTGAGATTATGTCAATTAGGATAATGATTTGGAATATAGTTTAAGTTAAAAGAAAATAAACAACTTTTCAATTCCAATAAATACTAATGCAAATGTCAAAAAAGTGAAGCTTGGTAAACTTATCCTAGTTTTTCTCCTGTGTTTTGTCTTTGACTTTGTCTTCTGCCCCTCCTACCGCCTACTGTTTCAGTCACAAATTACATGTAACAATCAGTCCCTAAACTCAGATGTCCTCTTCTATATTTATCTAGTTTCTTCATCCTTGTTATCCACTTTCATCATCTTTGTCCTAAAATCTGCCTTGCATCATCCTTGTCTAGTCTTTGACATTACTGGTACCAAAGTAACTGAAAATCTGCTTCAATAATCTGCAATATTGTTTCAAGGAATAAGTATAATCCTTTAAGTGATGGTTTTGCTTGTCTTTGTTTTTACTATAATGCCATTTACTTACCTAAACCTGTCAATTGATATGAATACTTTGAGCTGTTGATGGCGCTAGTTGGGTCTCATAATCCCAGCGACAATCCCATTTGAAGTTACTGGGATGTATAGTCTTATACAAAATCTTACTTCCCAATGAAGCAGCTGATTAGTGAGGGGTTGTATAACGACACCTCAACTTGTTCTGTGGAATAACTAATAAAACAAATAGTTTGAAGGCAAATAATTTATTCAAATGTGGCTTCAACGGATTTGTCTATTGGTAGTGTTTGAATTTATTTATTTAAGGCTAAAGCACAAACTCTTTCATAACTTTCATAATCCACGTAAGTGACAAATACCAATGAACAGACATAGGAGAGAAACACCAAGTGAGAACTATAGGGTTTTATGAGACATAACAGTGATTGAAGCTTCCCTGTGGTTAGAACATGACAGAACTCTCCATTGAGCTTGATGATCTCTAGCAAAAATGGACTTCACACTGCAAAAAATGCTATAAGAACACCAACAAAGAGCTTCTGGAGAAGAAAGCAAAACAAAATCTTTTGCATTCTACAGAGTTGCTAGTGAGAGTCTACTTGCAAATTTTCAAAGTTTGCACGAACAGGAGAACCAGAACTTGAACCCTGAGAAACTTAAATGACATCAAAGGAAGCAAAGAAAAAAATAGAATAGAAGGAAGACAAAAGAAAGAGTAACAAGGCAAGAAGGAAAGATATGGAATAAGCTGAAAGTGAGTACAGGCTTCTGTAATGAGTGGGGAACAAACTTTAGTCACTAAATAGTGTGCTAATGAGAGACAGACAGACTCAGTAATAACATTGCCAGAAAATATGATGCTATGGCTGACAAAATTTGCAGTATTCAAAAGCTTTCAACACTATCTCTTGTCTGCAAGTAGGGAGGTTAATCAGAGGTTTTTTCCTCCTTAGTCTAGTGAGAGCTGTTAACCATGTAACGCTCAATATATTTGCATCTGTATATCTCAGTATGACCCTTTTTTTTTTTTTTCAAAATTTTTCAGCATAGGCAGGCTATTATGTAACATTAAAGTGTTGAATTTTATGTTTACAATACTATATTTGATGTAGTAGTATCTTCAAAAACATTGCTATATCTTAATATACCAACATATTTATTTGTACAACTTGCATAATGTTATATTCTTCAAGAGGACATAGAGGCAACATGAGATTTACCACGAAATGTTTATGTTCAAAGTAAATATATGAACACATTTATTGCAATTTTGAATCCACAGTCTCACAGGCTTAGATTATGGTACTTTTTAAACTCACTGAATTGTTGATAATGGAAGCTCTTTAATCAGAAGCGCTACTCAGGGTTTGCAGTGATACATGAATGTACGTTGCACACAGAATAAGATAATCTACAAAGCTGAAGGTCTTGATTGGCAAAGACTAAACCACCTCTAACTTTTTAGAAGAGAATGGTTTATATCTTAGTCTCAATGGTGTGGATGTTTTCCTGGTTGTGTTAACACTCGATTTTCTCAGACTGCTTTCTCTTTGCACAACAGTCTTTATTCTTATCTGTTTGTACCATACATAACAGGAAGGATTCTTGGTCCATGGCTTCAAGTCATGTAGCTGCTGCTAGAATACAGTAAATAAATGTCCTGGTTTCGGCTGGGATAGAGTTAATTGTCTTCCTAGTAGCTGGTACAGTGCTGTGTTTTCAGTGCGGTATGA
>JAVKLA010000027.1:35909367-35926180 GCA_034782735.1 Sagittarius serpentarius | reverse complement strand
CCAGCACTGATGGGCTCGGCCTCGGCCAGAGGCAGCTCCGACTTGGAGCCGAGGAAGCTTCTAGCAGCTTCTCACAGGAGCCACCCCTGCAGCCCCTCCCCTGCTACCAAAACCCCAACACTCTAACCCGAAAACACCTACTCAGACTCACAGAATAATATAGGGTGAAAGAGACAGATGGAAGTCATCTAGTTCAACTGCTTTCTCAGACTAAGTCTAGCTTTGAAGTTAGCTAAGATTGCTTGGGGTCTTGTCTAGCTGAATTTTCAATATTTTCAAGGGTAGAGAGTCTACATACTCTGGCCGTCCTGTTGCAGTGCTGTCTCTGTGATTTATTTTTTCCTTACATCTAGCCAAAATTTTCAGTTTTACAACTTGTTCCTCATATATTTTACATTAAACAAATAACATTCAAATCCTTCTGGCTTGGTAAGTAGTGCTATTTCTACTCACCTTTGGTCTCCATGAAATATGTAACCTGGTTTTGTAATGTAATGGTTTTTTTCCCATCAGTGGGAAAGATTGAAAATACTTTTCATTCTGGTTATGAGGTCAGCTTCAAAGCACACATATGGCAGTCAGTTGCATAAAGAAGCAAAGCGCCAGGGGCGTGACAAGCAGCAATAACAACCCATTTAGGCCATTATGCAAACCACTCAGATTAAAATAGCAAACTATGTTCTGAAGTCAATAACAATGTTTGAGATTCAACCACATTTTCAGAGAGGCTCATAGCAAAATAGAGAGAGCCCTTTCTCTGTTGTTTCTTACATGTTTTTAGCAGCTGACAACTGCTGGAAATCACAGTCAAAGCATCTTTTTCTTTGCTGTTCTTTTCATGCAGGATCTTAAGTCAGCTAACTTTTAGGCACCACAGAGCTGAGAATAAAGTTACCTAAATGCATGTGCTAAATCTAATCCTTTTTTATTTAGTTTTGAGAAGGAAGGTTAAGATACTTATCTCTGGTGTATGGATGAATATCACAAATATGACACATAAACAAGTGAACTACTTTATGCCCTTTTTCCAATGTATCATTCCATCTTTTTATTTTGCTTTTTACTTGCTGATGTGCATTACACAGTAAGTTTCTCATGCCAGACTTTTTGCCATTTATTTGACAGAATTCACTTTTGTATATCATAAAGTCAAATATTTTAAGTAAAGAACACACGTTCCAAGAAAGCAATACAGAGAAGAAGCAGGAGGAATAGTTTGATTCTCCTGTCCACACAATGCTAATTTTCTTCTTTTATGCTGTCCTCACCCAATGAATTTTAACAGTTCACATTTAAAACATTACTGAAACATATCTCTTGCATATAGACCTTACTTTTCTTCTAACTCCATCATGAAGATGGCAATTGGGATAGTTCCAACCATGAAATAAATTTTTTTAAAATAATTTATCTTCTCTGCAAAAAGAATTGAAAAGGCTAGAAGTAGAGACACTGTTCAGAGCCCTGCTGGCAAGGCAATGTCTGGTGTTAAAAGGAGAATATCTACCAAACTTTGGTACAACCTATCACCATCATCTGGGAAATGCTGAGTGTTAATGAAGAACAAGACTCCCAGAGTGTATGTGTATACAAAACATTAATTTTGACTTGAACTGCAAGATATTGCTGTGGCTTAGATTTGTTCTTTATTTTCTGGTGGTATTTTTTTTCCTCCAAGGAACGTCTACAGGCATGATGATAACTTACATGATGCTGAAGAAATATGCCAGAGAGAGCATGACCTAGATCATCAGGGTTTTAGTAGTCATATTTCTAAAGGTTTTAAAAAACAGGAAACAGAGATTAATTAAAGTGTAGGATTACTCATCAGTACAGTAATATTAATAAGAAATAGTCTTTCTTAATCTAAAGTGGTATTTCATGTTTCTATAAATATCACTGACTTCACATACCCTTTCCTTGTACTGCTAGGAACTTCCTTGCCAAAGTGTATGATGGTAATCCTTAGTTCATACAGAATATTTTTCATGTGGAGATCTTCAGACATGTTATAAAGGAGATCAATGTCATTCTTCTGATTTAAAAATACACAGTTCACACTTTTATGTTTCTGGGAAGGATGTAAAACTTTTGAAAAAGCACATTATATCACATATGTCATATCTCATACCTTTTTTTTTTTAGTTAAATTTACACTAAAACCTTAAGAAGAATGGTGTGACATTACATTAGACATTAAGACATCCTGGAATATTCAGGCTATCATACTAATTTTATAAACACTTTTAAGAGCATATTAGTCATTGGACTTCTGGCACAACTGACTTTCCCCTGCAGAATTAAAATCAGTTAGAGACAATAAAATTAAAACATCCAATACTTCAATACTCTCAAAGAATACATTTTATTTAATGTTGTGTTCCCTCCCCTTTCCAAAGAGAAGGAGCAAAAACTTTACCTAAATCAAGTATGCTGGCTTTACAGTTCGTCCAAGAACTGATAGGGTGACACTGACCAGCACCAACTGATCCTAGACTAATATGAAATTCCTTAGAACTATGTCCTGGGTTCAGCTGGAATAGAGTTAGTTTTCAGAAGAAGCTGGTAGGGGGCACAGCCAGGACAGCTGACCCAAACTAGCAAAAGGGATATTCCATACCATGTGATGTCATGCTCAGTATATAACTGGGGGGAGGTACCACAGCATGGGAAGTTGCAGTGGAGCATCAGGTTCCGGTCGGTGAGAAATTGCATTGTGTACCACTTGTTTTGTACATTCGTTTATTTTTACTATTGTTATTATTGTAATTTCTCTCCTTGTGTTGTCCCAGTAAACTGTCCTTATCTCAACCCATGAAGTTCTACCTTCTATTCTCCTTTCTGATTCTCCTACCCATCCCACCGGAGTGGTGGTTGGAGGAGTGAGCGAGCAGCCTTGTGCTGCTTTCTTACCAGCTGGGCTTAAACCATGACAAACTACTAAAGATTTCACAAGAAACTAAGGAGACAACAATTAGCTGAGTATCGTTAGACAAGACAAATGTAGAAGCCATTTATAACTGTAAAGTTATGTTGTATAAGGATCACATTAATTAATGGTGTTTTTCATAAGGAGAACAATCTGGCTGCTGGGTAACTTTACATCTACAGAGGCACGCACAATTTAATTTGGAAATGCACAGATTAAAAGCCTCAACCTAGAAGAAGTCAATTACTTAACTGACCCAACTGAAATTCCCAAGAAAGAAAACAGTTAGAGAGACTCTGAAGGCACTTAAGGAAGCTGTCAGAGGTCAGGCAGGTAGCTGAGGAACTGAGATCAGATTTATGACTAAAATGCAGTCACTTTTAAATAGACTAGACTAGACCAGACCAGACTAGACTAGACTAGACTAGAATATTTCAGTTGGAAGGGACATACAACAATCATCTAATCCAACTTCTTGATCACTTCAGGACTGACCAAACAATAAAGCATGTTGTTAAGGGCATTGTCCAAATGCCTCTTAAACACTGACAGGCTTGGGGCATCGACCATCTCTCTAGGAAGCCTGTTCCAGTGTTTGACCGCACGCTCAGTAAAGAAATGCTTCCTAATGTCCAGTCTAAACCTCCCCCAGCGCAACTTTGAACCATTCCCATGCATCCTATCACTGGATCCCAGGGAGAAGAGATCAGCACCTGTCTTCTCCACTTCCCCTCCTCAGGAAGCTGTAGTGAGCTCAGCCTTCTTTTCTCCAAACTAGACAAACCCAGGATCCTTAGATGCTCCGTGTAGCCCTTCCACCAGCTATGTTACCCTCTTCTGCTCTCGTCCTTTTGTTCTGATTAGTCATACTAACAAAAATAATGTGAAGACAGATAAAAGACAGAACGTCATCACTGGAGCAGACATCTGGGACTGTTCAGCCTAGAGAAGAGAAGGCTCAGGGGGAATCTTATTCATATATATAAATACCTTAAGGAGGGAGCAAAGAGGTTGGAGCCAGGCTCTTTTCAGTGGTGCCCAGTGACAGGACAAGAGGCAATGGGCACGAACGGAAACAGTGGAGGTTCCCTCTGAAAATTGTAACTGTTGTTATCTCTTCGAGTATCAGTGACGGAACTTAGCCCATATCTCCACCTGACACCACCAGTGCCAGGCAATGATGAGTTCATCGGGGCAATCTTGAATAAATCATTATGATTACTTAATTTTAAGAAGCTACATGTGCCATATGGCTTTATAAATTTGATTAACATTTAATTATATCCTATTTTAGTCTATTACAGTCATTACCTAGATGATAAATGCACCTTTCTAACAGATTTTTTAAAAACCCACAAAAATAAAATACCTTCAATTTCATAATGTTTTAGTTTTCATTTTATCTTTCATTTTTTCTTGAGGAAAATATTGGAGAAAATATGTAAGCATAACACAGTTCACATTTCTATGGGGTTTATATTTTTCTGGTAACTGACACTAAAACATTTCATTTTGCCTTTAGTTAAAAGATAGTTCATGACTTTTGATGCATCTTCTGTTTATCCCTCCCATCCACATGGGCTTCAGGCAAAACATGGGATGAGAAATGGGAAGGTCAGGATACTCTGAGGTTCCTTTTGTTCTTTTAGCAGGTAACAGAAGATATGATAAACGTTAAAATACAGACCACATTACCATGTCTGCTTTGTTTTTTCCTGCTGTGTTTGCCAAAGTGGATTATGTTTAATTCCTTCATATATGCCTGGTATTGACATCAAAATTCAAGTTTTATTTCTTCAATAGTCTTGTTCTTAGAACGTCAAGAGTTGTCAGTTGTACATAGCCAATACTCTATAAATCATGAAGACAGACATCATAGAGTAGTGGAGTGAAAGTGTCATTAACAATCTGCAAAAAAATTTATTACATTAGATAACTCAGTCATTTTCTCTGAGTGTATTTACTGTAACATGCTTATAATGAACTGATTTTATGATGAACTTCAAATAGGAATTTTCTGAAACATGCCTAACCTATTTGTAATATGGAGAATAAAAGAATGATGCTGTGTGACCATTATTACACATATCAAGGTGCTGAAGGGCAAGTTATTGCAGAAGTACAAATAATCATTACTGCTGAGTGCAATCCAGTTTATTCACATCTCTATGCAGATGATGTACACATGGGATTAAACAGCTTATCTTCAATAGTTACATTGCACATAGTACACATTAGATAGAGTAATTTCTAGTTCCAGGAAAAGCCAAAGACCAAATAAACATGGAGAATTATGGGACTTTTCTTTCAGTTTTCATGATGTTTTAGTAACAAGAAACGTCTACTTCAAACCAGATTCCCTAGGATTCTCGATGTGCCTCATCAGCTATATTTGTGACAATGACAAACCTGACAAATATAGGTCGGGTTTTTCCTTCCAGGGAAGAAGGTATTTGATCTTACCTGTGAATACATTGATAATTCTTCCAGGCTAGGCTATGTTAATACAGTAATTTAAATGCTCCTAAACAAACTATTTTCTTCAAGGCTATCATGCCTTTCAGTTTTCCAGGTTTCCCTACTGGACCTTTGACACCATTGGGTACAGACAGGCCCTTCCTCTGTGCAACAACACAATTGTACTACACAGCTCTGCCTCTCTGGGTATAGCAACAGAGCCTGCGAATCTGAGGAAATGATTCTCATTTAGCGTGTAGTAGTTTCTTGCTAATAATAGCAATATCCTAGAAAAAGATGATTTCATTTTGCCATTTGCTTTGCTGTGCTCCATACCAAACTGAGAAAACATCTGCACTGTGAAAAGTTTTCTAGCTCACTCTCAGGTCTCAGTCTTCTGATTGTCCACATTACATACCATCGTGGCTTCTCTTTCTGGGAAGAAAAACAATCTTTTCCAAAACAAAATGCAATTGCTTGATTCTGGGGATAGTTCACTCCATGTACCCTTTCAATAATATTTACAGGTAAGAATGCACCATGTTTATGTCCCTCTGCTCTACTTAGTGAACTAATACTGCTCTGTCTGATACTGCACTTCTGAGGACCTCTAGAGCTTTTCTGACATTCTGTCACACTCCAGTTCCTCTGGTATGTATCATGTAGCTGTTGTCCAGCTACACCTCTCACTGATAGTCTCCTGATGTTAGTCTTCCCAGATAACCTTTCTGAGACTGGCTTTATTAGGATCACACGTATTACTCTTTCTCTCTACTTGAAAGACCAAAGATGGTCAACAAATAAAGAGCAAATGGTGCTACACAAGGAGGAAGAATATTCTCTCAAAGATCTAAGCAAACAAAAACTGCTGACGAGCTTGTGGTAAAGAAAATAAAAAGGTACAGACATGACTAAATCAAAAGCAGTTCAAACTGTGAAAATATTTATTAACATAGTTCCCAGACTGTATGAATTCCTTGTCATTTCTAATTCTTTGAGATATTTCACAGGTGCCACATCTAAGCAACAGAGCCCACCCAGAAGCTATGATTTCAGAGAAGTGAGAAAAAATATACCTATCACTTAGATCCATGTAAAATAAAGCTTCTAATCAAATAACAAGACCATAGTTATTATTTTCTTGACAGAAAACTTAGTCCTGCCACCATTATTCTGGTTATTGGCACCTATCAAATGTGCTCTAAAATCTCATTAAATCTGTCTAAAATTACAATTTTGCAAATTAAAAGACACAAAGTGTAGCCAAAAGGGCTAGGAAAATAGCAAGAGCTCAATCTGATTTCCCTTAAAAAGGAAAAAAAAAATCAAAACCAAACCAAACCCTAACACAAACCAAAACCAGTAATTACAAGAGTTGTGTAAGGCAAATACTATAAAGATAGCAAAAAGGTAAACAAAGCAAAAAGGTTTTATTATTTGGTTTCTTTTCGCTCATATTGATTTGAAATTGTACAGTTAAAATATACAGGCTATGGCAATTAACGGAATGTTGCAAACAATATTGACTACAAACAACCTAAGCCCACTGAGTAGCTTCTTTTTCAAAGGCTGTCTACTGAGTGCTATGCTACTATGACTAGCAGATACTGTTTACAATGTACTAAATTTTGCTGAAGATTTTAAGTACAGTATCACAAGCCAGCCACTGAGCACTGTTTTTATTCTTAGAACAACTATTGCAAAATATGAAAGAGGAAGTTTTGTGATGAATGGAAGGAATATATAACAAATAAACAGCCTTGACAACCTTGTTCTTCATATAATAAAATCCCAAAGAGATCTTGTAGTTATTCTGAAAATACTTGGTGAGGGGAAGAATCTGTATTTTTTCTATGATATGTGTGGCAGATAAATACTATTAGGTTTCTATCACAATATATAGTAACAAATTTGGTTAAGATAAGTAGCAAGCAGACATTTTATCTTTCTTATTTACAAAGGATACTTGACAGTGAGCAAAGAAAAGAGATAAATTTGTTGGTCACTTATGACTTCCCCTCAGCAAAATTTATTACAAAAGAAAGACCACTTATGATATTTAAACGTATGTGACACGAGTATACATTCCTAAGGCAGTCTGTTTGCAAGCAATCTATGACAGACAAAAGTGCTATGAAATAAACTGGAGTTGACAGAGTCCATAAAACAAGCTGTGCACTTGCCTGAAGATGTAAAGTACCAGACAAAGGTCTGTAAACACTGAAAGCCTAAATGTAGGGTAGTATGTCCTATGTTTTTAAAGAGACATAGATACATACAGAAAACTTTTTATATTTTCTGAAGGAACAAAAAGGGACTTTCTCTCTTTGGTCAAAATGTAAGGTCAAGAGGAGAAAACAAAAAACAAATCAAAGCAAAAGCTCCCAAAGAGTAGGGAGGGCTTGGGGAAATGGGGCTTGTTTAGTGAATACAGGCGTCTTGACTCTCAATTAAAGAGCATTTCAGTCATATAAAAGTGATTACTCTCAGCAATTTGTGACTTCTGTCAAAGGTCTACTTTTCCGAAGGCTCCCTTAAACACTTCCTGAAAATCAGACCTTGAAAATATTGTCAATTGAATACATGTATATTGAGTTATAAAAACCACTGCTCAATCTTTTTTTTTCCTCTCCAGTCTTGATTTTTGTGCAGCTGGAAGAGACGCCTAATGTAAGTGTCTTTACTAGTCTAGGGCCTTCTCAAAGAGAATATGTTGAAGATAAATACATGGTAATATTCTATGAGTAAGACTGATTATGGTCAGCTTTTAACAGCTATCTTGCTTTAGGCTCCTTTCTGATAATGCTCCTGCAGCTGTACAAAATCCTAAAACAAACAATGATTTTTGGATTTGTTCTTCTCCATTAGGGATAGGAAAGAACCCCATTTGGAACTCTGTCATAAAAATACAAAGAGGAATTTGGACTTTAAATCAGGACAAGGCTGTGAGTTGGCATGATACTGGAAGCTATGGATAGGCTTGATGAACAAAACTATACAGATCTATGTTCAGTCTAACAAGTGTTTCTACTTTTGGTGGCTGGCATGAAGTTCGAAGCAAATTCCATGTTTAAACAGATGGTGAAATAGTAAACTGGACACAGAACAGGAGTCCTGGCACAATTCTACCATGTGAGAACACTGCAAGATTCAAGACCACCTGACATTTTCAGGATGAAGTATTAA
Source organism: Sagittarius serpentarius (assembly GCA_034782735.1). Taxonomy (NCBI): domain Eukaryota; kingdom Metazoa; phylum Chordata; class Aves; order Accipitriformes; family Sagittariidae; genus Sagittarius; species Sagittarius serpentarius. The sequence goes on along the minus strand of JAVKLA010000027.1, from coordinate 35,917,608 downwards.
GACAAGGCATACTATAAGCTGAGGATAGTGTGTAACTACAGCAGCCATCGTAATTTCTTGGTATACCTAAGAAGCTCTGCTTATTCCTGTAATACTTCATTCAATATTTCTGCTTTTGTTGCCTTTCAAGCCTCAAGTAATGTAAACATAATTGCTTTATAGCAGCTACATCCTCTTGTAATAAGTGCCAGTGAAAAATATACTGTTGCTATTTTTTTATATAATCTGTCAAAGGGAGTTCTGATGCTGGTCAAGACATCCTCTCTTATATTGCAACATATTAATGCAGCATTTAAAATGCATTCCATCTGTAAGGGTGATACATGTCCTGTACCTGTAATCAAAACGCAATGAGGGATTCATCTCCCTTACCTACCATCTGGCTTTTCTCTGTCCTGTAACATGCTATCACCATGGGTATTAAAAGATAACAGGCATTTTATTAACTCTGCAAGGCCTCAGAAATAGGATTGATAAGGCTTCCTCAGTCTGAATTACATTGGCCTGCCAGGATCTTCCTTGTCTATCTGTTACAACACTGTAATGACCAGATAACTATTACCTGTTACAGTTTTGGTTTAGCTTTGGGCAATTGTGCAATGTAGCACCTACTGTTCATATAATTTTGATGCATTTCTGTAAATAATAGGAAGTAATAGCTGGGTTGTTATTATGTGTGTTCACACTAAGGAGTACAAGCACAGGATGTGTCCTGGTTTTGGCTGTGATAGAGTTAATTGTCTTCCTAGTAGCTGGTACAGTGCTGTGTTTTGGGTTTAGTATGAGAAGGAGGTTGATAACACCCTGACGTTTTCAGTTGTTGCTAAGTCGTGTTTAGACTAAGTCAAGGACTTTTCATCTTCTCATGCCCAGCCAGCAAGAAGGCTGGAGGGGCACAGGAAAGGTGGGAGGGGACACAGCCCGGACAGCAGACCCAAACTGGCCAAAGGGGTATTCCATGCCATGGGATGTCATGCCTAGTATATAAACTGGGGGCAGTGGCCCTGGGGAGGAGCGCTGCTTGGGCATTGGTTGGCAAGTGGTGAGCAATTCAATTGTGCATCACTTGTTTTGTATATTCCAATCCTTTTATTATGATTGTCACTTTATTGTTGTTGTCAGTGTCATTGCTAGTATCTTCCTTTCTGTTTTATTAAACTGTTCTTATCTCAGTCCACGGGCTTTACTTTTTTTCTGATTCTCTCCCCCGTCCTACTGGGTGGGAGGGAAGTGTGTGAGTGGCTGCGTGGTGCTGAGTTGCTGACTGGTGTTAAACCAGGACAAGATGATAGCAGAGATCTTGCAAAGATGAACACAACATGAAACCAGAAGATCCAGGCAAGAAACATGTTATTAGTGGTCAGTTACTAGTCATTAAAGGAAATTCTTACTTTTTTTCTCTTTCATCCTTATATAGTACCTTGTTGAACTGTTCAGTGTCCAGCTTCTGGAAAACTGCTAACAATGGAGTAATAAGGTTGAGAAGCAATCAAAAATGATCATGGATGGGATTGATTGATGGATTGGTTTTCAAAGAGCTGTGGTAGCAGAATTTATCTGTGGGTGCAGTTATGTGGAGAAAAGGATGAATATTTTGAATGGCCATTCTCAAGAGAGCTGATGGATAGGTCCATCTACAATAAACCTCTTTTGCTGGAGTAACAGCTGGATTTTTGTGGAAGACCAATAACTAGGGAACTGATGGTTTTATATCAAAGGAGGGCTGTATTTTGTTTGGAAGGCTATCCAAGCACCATTATCCCTCATCTCTTCAATCCCTCTTCTATGACAGTATTCACATCATGCCACTCTCTCCCTGCCCCCAACCCCAAAAGAAAAACAAACAAATGAACAAAAACCCCCACTCAACCAAACTCTCAGGGAATAAAACAAACATAAGTACAGTGAAATGAATTTTATTAAAGAAGGATTATTTACTTTGTAGGCAACTCTCTTTTACAAAAAAACATAGGATTGCTTTATAAATAAGTCAGTAGCTACAGATTTTCTTATGTTTTGATTTCACAAAAGCTAGCAAAGGTTTCAGGCTTCATTATTTCTCAGTCTATTTTTTATGGGGGCTGTTTTGTGTGCTCCATTGATAGAGTTCTGTTCCTGGTCCATTTATTACCTGATATAATCTAGATAATTTTGTTCCTTTTTTGACAGGAGTTCTTTCTTCTCTGTTACCTACTAGCTGGCTTGTTATCATACACACTTGCTTCTTGTGTCATGAAATGGGTGTCCATTAGATCATTAGGAGCATGGCTTTCCTATCCTAAATCCTTGCAGTTTTTCACTACTATGAGATCAGTCTTTCAACTATTTCTCCGCTGTCACATCCATTTTTCCACAGTGTGCATGCTAGACCAAGTAACTATTGCAACATTGCCCATGAAAGCACCAAGGGAAGATGTTGGACAGCGTTTTGGTGACAGCAAAAAATTCATTCTACACAACACAACTCTGCAAACAACATCCTTTGATGTGTAGAATTTAACAAAGCAAATTACAAATTGATGAGAGTAAGTCAGTCACATGGTAAAAAAGTTGATTTGCCACCCACAGGACAGCAATATTGTGCTTCATGAGCTGAATGCATGATTCAGTTCTTAAAAAAAAAAACAAAACCAAACCCACCACAACCCCACAATAACCCCAACAAAACAAAAAAATCCTCTATAGAGGTACTATCTGGGTTTTTTTCAGATAAATATTTCAGGGTAGGAACATTCTACCCTCGTACAATTTCTTTGGAGAGGAGATGATTTTGTTTTCTTAAAGAGGGGTATTGATGGGTTTAGCACAGATGGCAAACTTGACAAATGTTTATTTGCTGAGTATTTTTATGTATCAGGAACTGGGTTTATGGAATGACACATTTGAAGACAGATTTACAAACCACATAATGCTGATATATTTTTTAGCTTTTCCTGACATTAGAGGAAATTAGAAATGAGAGACTGTTTCTCCCTTGATTATAACTTTGATGCAGAACTACCTTAAAACCTGAAAGTTTAGTTAACAAACATTTCTGAAATAATATAAGAGCAATGACATGCAGTGGTTCGCTGAAAAGAAAAACAATCTGAATTAATGAAAAGGAATTTAAAATGCTGTTAAGGATATGTAGCCTGCAAAGGAAAATCACAGAAATGATTGCATTACCTACTGACAGGTATATATTATATGCCTTTCTTGCTGTCTGATCACAAAACTTGGAGATCTGGAACAAAGAGGAAGATGGTATTTTGGGGAGTTTTAGGGGACTGATTTAGTTCAATATTTCCATTAGTGATCTTGCACAAAGAACATATAATCAATATAAAAAAAGACCAAGAAAAAGAGTGGATTTAAAAATGGGCTGAATTTGAAAAGAAAAGCAGGAAATAGAATCAATTTATTAAATTCATGTCCCTCGCTTTTACAGACTACTGAGAATTTATCAGATAAACTGAAAATTTGTGTTCTAAAATACAAGAAGGAGAAGAAATGTGAACATATTAGTTGATCACAATATGACCATGCATTCATAGTATTATGCAGTTATGAAGAGGACAAATTTAAACCTGAAATGAGTTCTGGTACATATATGAAAGTATTGATTGCATTATATGATATTTTCTGAGGCTTGTATTTTTAATACTATATTTTTAGGACCAGTAAGTGCCATCTGATAGTTTAAGAAGCCGTATGTGAAATGTAACAACCCCTGCTCAAAACTCTCCTGCTCATTCTGCTCAAAACGAACCGATGAACAGATTGATTGTGTGTCATTAAGATCGTTCAATCTTCATAACAATTTATTTCCTTTAGATTTTTTTTTTGTTTAGTTTACTTTTTGCTATATTAGAGACTTCAACTTGAGTTCTTAGCTAATGCGTTCTAATTCTTCATTATGCTCTCTACTCTATCAGGTGCTGGAGCGTATGTAATACAGTAGGATAAGTCAGCACATTTGCTCTGAATCATTTGCAGTAAATTTATCCCTAGAGTCAGTTCTTCCCTGAACTTCTCCATAACTGCTTTGTGACAGTATTCCAAAAGGCCATCCAGTGTGGAGTGTGGCTTTCTCTGTTACCAAGAATATACTTTTCTTTGTCTTTCTTTCTATGGTAGCACTGGATTTTAGGCAAGAACAAAACTCAATTCTAACAGAAATATTTAATGGACAGTAGGAGGCCCTCCTTGTCAAAGACCTTTTAGCTCTGTAGCCATTAAAGTCCTGGGATTCACAATAAGAGGCCAGTCTTTGTATTAAGCTAACACCTCACGTGTCAGGGCTGGGCCTATCACACTCATTTTCTCTCAACTTGTCTCTCTTGTAGCTTTGTTTTAGCTTACTTATCTGTAACAGCATTTGTCTAATAACCACATAGCTGTTACTGAGTTTGCTTTAGCTTTGTTTGACTTGGGGTATTTGTGTGGTTTAAAAAACGCTGTTAAAATTTTTGATGTAGACAGGAATAACAAGTAGTTATGCTCTGTGCTTGGAAGTGACCCTGGGACAAAGATGCAGCTAAAGGAACACAGGCATACAGTGTCAGCTGAAAGTGTGAGCGCAGGATGACACTGGAGACCCCAAGTCTATCAAGAAGTCACCAGTGCTCATATATTGATAGTAATGCAAACATAGGAGCTGGAGAAAACTAGTGTTAGGTGTAATAAAAATGAAAACCAACATATACCTAACAAATGTAAAACATGCCAAAGGTAGAAAAGTGAGATATAACATGGTGTTTCAATGAAGAAGGCCACAAAAATGATCACAGGGCTGGAACAACTCTCTTATGAGGAAAGGCTGAGAGAGTTGGGGTTGTTCAGCCTGGAGAAGACAAGGCTTTGAGAAGACCTTATTGCGACCTTAACTAAAGGAGGGTAGATTCAGACTAGATATAAAGGAAGAAATTCATTACTGTGAGGGTGTCAAGACACTGGAACAGGTTGCCCAAAGAGGTGGTAGATGCCTCAGTCCTGGAAACATTCAAGGCCAGGCTGGACAGGGCTCTGAGCAACCTGATCTAGTTGAAGATGTCCCTGCTCATTGCATGGGCATTGGACTAACTAGATGACCTTTAAAGGTCTTTTCCAGCCCAAACTATTCAATGAGTCTATGATTCTAAGAGAGAAGGTGTGAAACACATAAATCAAACAAATAGAAATAATCCTAAGCAAATCCTAAGGTGAGGAAGGAAAAAACCATGTGTATCAACATCTTGCTCCTCCTACTAAAAAGGAAGGAAATGCCTTCCGCAAACATCATACTAGGGATGCTGACAATTTGTTGCAATTCTCCCCTGAAGACAGAAACTTTTGACATTAAGACCCAGAGGAGCAGCGGAAAGCTTGGAGCACAATACCAGCAAAAAAGGGGAAGGTATTAGAGGGTTTTTGTATAAGAACTTGCAACAGTAGTATTGTTAATAAGATTTCTTTAGTATTATTAATTTAGATAGTGAGTGTTAGTATCATTGTAACTGGGCTAATAGTAATAACTATTTTTTGTATTTTGGTTACACTAGTAAAAATTTTATGTAAACTAATAATAAATTCTTGACTTCACTTGCAAGTAAAATGTTTACCTTTTTGCACATCTCTATCTAAACAGGCAAAGGAAATACAACCAAATACACAACCCAAGTGAGCCAAATTCACATATCAAATACATCCTAGAAGTTCTGTTTACCTTTTTTAAAAGTTCTCTAAGAGGCACTATATTAGAGATGATGAAGGTTTAGCTGGATTAGAAAACTGGAAGGAGGAGTAAAAATAATAAGGAAAATACCTCATCAGTCTTGGAGACAGAATGCTGCAAATAAAAACTTTCAAAACTGTCTCATGACATCTGTGTCTAAGGGCTCCTACACAAACTGCTTTATGTATTCACCCTGCCAAATTTCAGTGTCTACTTGATTCTTTCCAAAATTTAATTCTAAGCCCATGGGAAGCATACGGCCCTGCATGTGTAGATTTTACTTTTGACAGCAAGCTTCCAGTGATACTTCTGAGTTTGTGCTATGGGAGGGCATACCTTTTATTCACTAGAAATCCATTGAAAACAAATCTATAGTGATATGACATAACCCTGCAATGTTCTAGGATGAATCAGTGAAGCATTAATACTCTTATTTTTTGTATCTCTGAAATGGAAAACATCATCAAATTAATTCCGGTTATCTTGTTCATTTTACCTCTTGATTAATGCGGTTGACTAGGAGAGTTCTTACATTTTCTGTATATCTGATTCACTCTATTTCTAGCTCAGTCTTCAATGATTTCCCATAGTAATTCCCAGGATTCACCTGGTCTACCTTTTGAAGCCCTGTATCTTGTGTTTTGGATATTTTCTCAATTTTCAAAGATTTTCTAAAGCTATAAGGAGAACGGAACTTCTTTTATCTATAAATAATTGTTTGGTCTCTTCTTCAACTTCAGACAGTTGGGTTTCTTATTTTTTCTATGTGTCAGCCAAGGACTCCCTCATTTCATTCTCTGTTATTTCTCTTTTTCCATGAGTGCTACTAGGTATGAGCCTGTACAATCATACAGTGTTAGGACATTCACTTTGTTGTGGCTATCTACATTTTCTGTAGTCTTTGAGAGGAAACGATGGGATTAGAAATATAAATAAGGAAGCAATCTAATCCCTAAAATCTTGTTACTAATGAATAGAATTCCAATACAAGGTAGCGACATATCTGACATTTCTTTGAAAGCAGTTCAAGCTTTTCCTTTAAGCTTTCGGGAGCATCAGTATGTTTGAGCTTCACTGGAGTGTTAAGGCTGCAGACAGATGTCTGAGATGCTTATTGGCCCTAGGCTGAGGTTAAGCTAATTGGACTGGATATGAGAAAATACTATACATAACATGAGAAAATCACTGGATGAAACAGATTGTAGAATGGTTTGTGTTGGAAGGGACCTTAAAGATCATCTAGTTCGAACCTCCCAGCCTTGGGCAGGGACACCTTCCACCAGATCAGGTTGCTCAAAGCCCCATCCAACCTGGCCTTGAACACTTCCAAGGATGGGTCATCCACAACTCCTCTAGGTGACCTGTTGCAATGCCTTGCCACTCTCACAGTAAAGAATTTCTTCCTTACACCTAATCTAAATCTACACTCTTTCAGTTTAAAACCATTACTCCTTGTCCTGTCACTCCCTGTTAAAGAGTCCTTTCTTGTTGGCCCCCCATTTAAGTACTGGAAGGCTGCTGTAAGGTCTCCCCAGAGCTCCAGCACTCTGTTCATCTTTGTGGCCCTCCTCTGGATGCACTCAAGCAGGTCCATGTCTTCCTTATGCTGACGCCCCCAGACCTGAACACATTACTCCAGGTGGGGTCTCACAAGAGTGGAGCAGAGGGAGAGAATCACCTCCCTCGAGCTGCTGGCCACACTTCTTTTGATGCAGCCCAGGATGAAATTGGCTTTCTGAGCTATGAGCACACATTGCAGGCTAATATTTAGTTTTTCATCCAGCAACACCCCCAAGTCCTTCTCCAAAGGGCTGCTTTCAACCCACTATATGGCCCAGCTTGTATTTGTGCTTGGGATTGCCCCAACCCATGTGCAAGACCTAACAGCTGGCCTTGCTGAACTTCGTGAGATTCGCATGGACCCACCTCTCAAGCCTGTAAAGGTCCCTCTGGATGGCATTCCTTCCCTTCAGTGTGTCAGTTGCACCACTCAGCTTGGTGTCATCCACAAACTTGCTGAGGGTACACTTAATCCCACTGCCCATGTCACCAAGAAAGATGTTAAACAGTGCCGGTCCCAAAACTGACCCCCGAGGAATGTCACTTATCACTGGTCTCCATTCAGATATCAAGCTGTTGACCACAGCTCTCTGAGTGCAATCATCAAGCCAATTCCTTATTCACAGAGTGGTCCACCCGTCAAAGCCGTGTGTACTGTGTTTACGTGGCAAGGTTTTGGTAACGGGGGTGGCTACATGGGCAGCTTCTTTGAAAAGCTGCTAGAAGCTAACCCTATGTCAGATACAGCCAATGCCAGCTGGCTCTAAGATGGATGTGCCGCTGGCCAAGGCCAAGCTGGCCAGCGACAGTGGTAGTGCCTCTGGGATAACGTATTTAAGAAGGGGGAAAAGTTGCTGTACAACAACCACTGCAGCCGGAGAAAGGAGTGAGAACATGTAAGAGAAACAACTCCACAGACACCAAGGTCAGTGAAGAAGGAGGGGGAGGAGGTGCTCCAGGCGCCGGAGCAGAGATTCCCCTGCAGC